>JAPDPM010000005.1:10987500-11585000 GCA_032173925.1 Heritiera fomes
GGGTTGATCTGTTTGTGGACGTTGTGGATAAACTACTTTGAACTGTTGTGGATTATTGGAACTGTTTGCAAGAGGTTTTCATTTATGAAACATTATGCTGCCGGATTTTATATAAAAATGTTTGATGTAAAAGTTATGGTCTTCTTATACAAGTGAAATCTTGAAAAGGAATTATTGATTGACATGTTTAAACCGAATTTAATGTATAGCATTTGAAGTTTAACTTTATCGAAATAATTAAAGAGATTTTAAGAATTTAAATAGTAGTAGCAGTTAAATATTTTCATATGAAAGGAAACGTTTTGAAACTTGTTTTAATGAGTTTAAAGATTGAAACTTGTATTAAGATTGTAGACAACCCATTTTATCCGAGGTCTTGGGCCAATTAGATTATTTTTAATCCGAGCCTAAATCAATTCTCATGTGAGTCCAATGTTCTTTTATTTCACCTTTGATTTGGGTTTAATTAGACTTTTGGACATGAAATTATCATTTTGGACTTTAGGTTAGATTTGGACTTTAGGTTCGATGATTAAAAGACCAATTCTTGTATTTATTAAAAATTAAAAAATACATAACAATGAAAATCCCAAAAAATATGAAAAAAAATTAAAAAATAAAGAAAAAATTTAAAAAAAGGAAAAAAAAGATGAATTTGGAAAAACAAAATGTGATAAATATGCCAAGAATATTGAAGATAAATGGTAAGACAATCAAGCTTTGAAGATATTTGGAAATTTTTAGAAAAAATCAAACATTGAATTTTGAGTTTAATATGGGAAGCAAAATCAAAGTTTAATTGAAAATCATAAATCAAAAGGGAAGAAAATCAAATTAAAAATATTTTGGAAGCTCTTTAAGGAGAATACATTACTAAAAATCGGAAAATAAAGGAGGGGAGAAGATACAAAGGGAAGGAGGGGGAAAAAACAGAACAAGATCACCTTGCTACACTTTGATTATTCTGCAAACTACCTTGGTTCCCTGATTTTTTTGCTATTCTTGCCCGAGCATTAAACTGAGTCCGGTCCCCTGCTCACCATCGAACCTGTGTACCCTGCACCGCTGCCCTACATCGAAGTTCCTTGTGGCATCACAGCTTTGTTCGTGATCTTCATCGTTCCTGCATTGAACCGAAACCTGCTTAAAAGCCGAACCGTAGCAGTGCAGTACATGTTGGAGGAGAACCTAAAATCGTGAAGCATTTGATACGTGGTAGGAAGGATTTTGTTTGTTCAATCTCGTTGGAACAGACCCGAAAGCTGCTATGGCTGGACTAGAATGTGGCTGGCGAACGATAGGTGAGGAAGAATTCGTGTGTTGTTGATCATCGAATACCGGTAGCTGCTGTGAAAACTTTTGAGGGCTGCCTTTAACGTGAAAGGAGAAAGAGTAAAGTAAAGAAAAGACAATGGAAGTGCCGTCATTAATTATACAGGTTTGTTAAACGTTTTTTTTTTTTTTACATTGTTGATTTGTTATCATTTATATTACTGTTTTCCTATTTTATACTTTGGCTTTCGCCGCTGGCATGTATGTATTATATATGTTTATTTTATTTGCTTGGCAAGTTGATTGTAGTGTTTTTTGTATTTGGGATATCTTCAAGCTTTAGGTACAGATCTAGATATTTGTGGTCTTAAAAATAGATTTTATCGGGTTTTTATGTTGAGTTGATAAGATTTATAATTATGAAAGCCACGTAAACAAGTTTATAAAGTGGAAATTCTAGAATTGAAACACTAACAAAAATTTGCTCGATCAATTAAAATTATGAAGTTTAAATAAATAAGTACCATTCTGACCATAGAACTCTAAAAAGATTGCATTCAATTAGTACTTTTAGAGATCTAGAGGTAAAAAAAATTATATCCAAAGCCTCACCAGCTTAATAGAGGGTCTAAATAGGATTTTCGATAACAAATAATTCATATTCATTTTTAAAAAATAAAATATATTTATTATAAAATAAAAATAAAAATAATTAGTTATAAAATTAGAAAAGATATTAATGATTTGTAATAATATAATAAAAATAATAATAGTAGGTAACAAAATAAGAAAGTAAATAAATAAAATAACCAAAATTAGATATTAAAACAATAATAAATGCGAATATGAATTACTCCAATGATGGAATATCAAGAGAGTTACGCTTAAGTAATTCTCTTGAAAAATTTTTAGGTAAGAAAATTATTTTCAAGGTCTCACCAGCTTAATAGATAACCTTAAATAAAGTTTGCAATAACAAGTGATTTATATTTATAAAAAAATTGAAAATAAAATTAAAATAATTAGTTATAATGATAAAAGATGTTAATGATTCATTTTCACTATAATAATAGAATAACAATAGTAAATAATAAAAAGAAATGATGAAGTTATATAATAAGGTGATAATAATTAATAAAAATTATTGAGAATGAGTATTGATTATTCCTATGATGAGATTCCGAGTAGAATTACACTTAAGTAATGTTTTGGAAATCTTTAGCCAAGAAAATTTATTTTTGTGATCTGACCAGCTTAATGGAAGATCTATAAAAATAATTCATATTCATTTTCCCATAAAAATAAATGAATAATAAATAAATAGAATTAAGAATTAATTAATTAATAATAAAATAATGAAAATAATGAAAATGATAGAATGATAAGAATGAATTGGTTAGAAAGAGTCAAAGTTAGAAATTTCTCATAAAATATTAAAATGAATCCGACAGAGCCTTTTTAAGCAAGTCGTATAGTACTACTTGAATACTCCTAAGGTGAGAAAGATTTTTTAAGTTGTCCCACCAATTTAATGGAGGATACTTAGAAATATTTTTCAATATTAATTATATCCAGATTAAAGATCAACACAAGCAAATTTAGAAAATGACCTAAGACTAAGTGATACCATTTTAAGGTAGGCATTGTAGGATAATTAACACTTTCTCCACACATAACCGTACTCTCAAACTATGTTAACTACGATTTTTCAACTTTTTCTAGTAAACCGATTTATTTTAAATGCGTACAAGTTAATATGAGGTATTTAAGAGTTATGGAAATCACTCAATTAAGTAATGATTTAATTTTAGGAATTTAATTAAAATAAAAACTTAGAATTTAAATTAAGAGGATAAATATATATATGTGTACATTATATAAAAAGGATATATATTAAAAGGATAAAGAGATTAAAAATATATATATATATGTATATATATTTAAGGGATAAAGGAAATATAAATACAAATATATAAAAGAGATAAATATATATAATATAAAAAATAAATAAATAAATAAATAAAGAGAAACAAACGGCAAGCTTCCTCGTGGTCTGCCCGAGCAGACCTTCAAAACAAAACCAAAAAAAAAATTGAAAGGGAAAAAGGACCCGACCGGAGAAGAGATCGGATAAAAGGGAGACGTCGTCGGCGAGTAGAGGAAAGGATCTGAGCCACCCAGCTCTAAAACTGGCCAATGTCGATGATGAAGAAGAAAGAGAAATGACTGCTGGGGCTGTCGACAAGAACCACCGGGAAGAGAAAGGAAGAGAGATGCCGCGCCCCCCTGTGCTAGATGCTGCTACTAGCGCTGCTGCTTCCGAAAATGGAGGTCCGACCAAGTTGACCGAAAATGGAGGAAAGGGCTGAATCGAAACAGCCCAGAAAAAAAAAAAAGAAAGAAAGAAGAGGAAGGTGGGAGTGCCAGCCAAGGAGGAGGGCTGAAATCTCTCAGCAACTGAAGCAAGAGGCCACTTTCGGCCAAAACAGTGGAAGAAGATAGCGTCTAGCCAGAAAAAAAAAGATGGGGGAAGAGAAATCGAAAGGAAGAGTGTGCAGCCGAGAGCAAAGGAAACTGGAGCTGAAATGAGAGAGAGCCCGAGAGGTTGAAGTGCAGAGAACTCGGCACTGGTTTAGTGGCTGGAAAGTTTGAGTTCTTGGTCTGTAACCGAGAGGTTTAAGGGGTTAAATTGGAGAATCTTTGGTGGCTGTAACAAGGCTTTCAAGGTTAATTTGGAGAGAATGTAGGTGTTGTAATAAGAGGGTAGAACAGGGAAGCTTGGTTGAGCCTTGGGGCTGCTGTAACAGGGCTAAACGGTGACATTTGGGACAGGTTTTTGTTGCTAGAAATTTGCAAGCTGACAACAGAGATGATTTAGGTGTTGAACAGAGGCTGAAAAGATAGACTGGTGAGTGATGAATTAAAGCTGAGCAAGGAAGTTCGGCTAAGGAATTGAGCCCATGGAGAGGAGGAGAAATGGCTTGTTCGGCCAAAGGAAGAGAGAGGAAACGCAAGGGCTCTGGCAAAGGTAATTACGTAAGATGACTTGAGATCTGCGTTAGGTAATGAAGCTTGATTATTGGTCTTTTGTTACTGAAATTTTTTTGTATTGTCTAGAATTGCAGCAAAGCCACAAGAGGTGAAATATGGAAATTTTGATCAAACACTAGCTCGCGAAGCTCCGGTAAGATATTTCTATAAGATTATGTCAGTGTTATATTGTATAAGTTAGTGTTAGAATTGTTTAGATGATGAAAAATTGTAGATGAGGGTGAACTGATATTTTAATGGTGATTGAATTCTATGAGTGACATGGAACTATCATTAGCATATAAATTGCAGATGTTGAGTGTATTAAATAATAATGTTTATTGTTGAAAATTATGAGTGGATAATGAAATGTAAATTGATAGGTATGAGTGTAAATTATGACTGTGGATTGTGAAGGAGAAATAATACAAGTGAAAGTGAAAGGTAAATAGGGTTGATGCGTCATGAACTTGTTGGTAGAACAAAATGGAGAAAGTATTGAATTGATTTGAAACTTAATGAACTATTTGTGGTTTAAGAGTTGAACTGCTTGTGGACTTTGTGGATTTAAAATGCTTTGGATTGTTGTGGGTTATTGGGACTGTTGTGGGTTATTGGAACTGTTTGCAGAAGGTTTTCATTTATGAAACATTATGCTGCCGAATTTTATATAAAAACATTTGACATAATAGTTATTATTTTCCCGTATAAGTTAACCCTTAAAAAAAAATTATCGATTGATATGTTTAAATCAAATTTAAAGTATAGCATTTGAAGTTTAACTTTATCAAAGTAATTAAAGAGATTTTAAGAATTTAAGGAGTAGTAGCAACTAAGTATTTTCGTACAAAAGGAAACATCCTGGGACTTGTTTTAATGAATTTAAAGATAGAAACTTGTATGCTAAATGTTCAATTTAGGATTTAACATTTTGGGTATTTTTCAATTAAGGATATAATATTTAATTTTGCTCAATTAAGAACTAAACGTTTTCGAATTTGTTTAATACAAGATTTTTTAACAGGTGTGAGTTATACACGCCGTTAAGTTATTAACGGCGTTTAAGGAAAGACATGTAGCAAGAGTTCAATGGTTAAAAAAAATTTAATTGATTTCAGTTTATTTACTTATTTTTCTTTTTTAGTATATATAATTTTTTAATCATATTTTTCTAGTTAAAAAAGTAACTTTTTTCTCTCAAAACCTATCTTTCTTTCTTCTCCATTCATCCCGTTCATCCCAATAAGACCAGCACTATTCTCCTCCTCCATCCATCATCCCCTAACCAAGAAAATTTTCAAAAATACTCAAAAATTAGCTCTTGTCTCCCTCTTTCTCTTTTCTTAACCCATTTCCTTCAAATCTCTCTCAATATTTCTAAATCTAAATAGGTAACTTCGGTTTCACAACTTCAAAAAGATCACTTTTTGGCCTGTCAAAGCTCTTTTTTTCTACCATGTTCTCACCTTTTCCTAAGCTAACCAAATCTCTAGTTTGAGACCTAAAAATCTCAAAAAATACCTCTAAACAGAAATCGATTTTAGATTTTTTTTATTTCTGTTGTGGTTTCCTCTCGATGTGAGAAATGAGACTTGTGGTTGTTGTGGGTTTACTTAAAACTGTTGTTGTTCGGTTTGTTGTGTATTTTTGTTGTTAATTTTTTAGATGGTTTTCTAGTGGATTTTTTTGAATCTTGCTCTTTGGGCTTTACAATGTCTTTCCATTCTCCTGTTTATGGTGAGTCTATAAACAAGTTTTGTTTTCTTGATTAAATCAAACTCCTGTTTTTATTTCTATTTTATTTTGTAATTTTTTTCTGAGTTTAATTTTTCGTTAACATTTTTCTCATCTTCATCCTCTTTGCAGTTTTAGCTTCACCAAAGCTTTCAATAATTTCATTAAGTTAATTTTATTTGAGTTTGATTTTTTTTTTCAGATGTCATGGCTCTTTTGTGGGTTTTTTATTGCAGTTTCGTTTGTGGAATGGTCTTTGAGTGTGACTTTTGATTCTGTTTGTCTAGACTTGCTACACACCATTTGTTTGATGTTTAGTCTCTACGAGTGGCTATTTGATGATGTGAGTTTAGGCGGGTTGGGGTCAAAGGTTGTTGTTGCGTGTTTGATGGGGTTGCTTCACCACTGGGGTGAATTGGCTTCTGTTATCTTGCCTGTAATTGTTTTCTGTGATTAATTAATAAAATTCATTTTCCTTTAAAAAAAAGACTTCAATAACTTAATAAATTTTTTATTTCTTTAATTTTGATTTTTTTATTAAATGTGTTCTTCATGTAGATCCAGAACGATTAAACTAATGAAAATATTAAGTAAAGAAACAAATAAAAGAAAAAAATAAAATATTTTTGAAATGTGTTCTTCATATAGATCCAGCAAAAAAACAAATAAAAGAAAAAAATAAAATTAAAATGTAATAATAAGAATGATAAATAAATAAATAAATGAAAATATAAACAAAAATGGATATTGGATTTGAAAAATAAGTAGAGTTGACAAAAGAATATTGGATGAATTATTGGATTTAAAAAGAAAGAAAAATATTTAATATTTTTTATAGAGTAAAAATAAATTTTTATCCTTTTTTCAACATCCACTCTCCTTAACAGCAAGTGTAATTCACACATGTTAAAGAGTCATGTATTGAACAAATTCGAAAACATTTAGTCCTTGATTGAGAAAAATTAAAAATCATATCCTTAATTGAGAAATACCTAAAACGTTTGATCCTAAATTGAACATTTAGCCAAACTTATACTAAAGTACTTGTTAGAAGTGGATTGGGTGGTGTAGATTGTCAACGTGCTGAAGTGGTCTAAGGAACCATCTAACTATGTTTTATATAATATTAATGCCTTGATGAGTAATAAATGTTGTGATTAAAAATAGGGTTAACGGTCGTGAAAATAATGTTGGACTATGATAAGGCAATCTTAATAATTTTGGTGAAACAGATGGAAAACAAATTTAGTGAATACAAGGCATTGAGGATGAATAAATAGTAGATATGTGTGACATTGAAATGGGATTAGGGTAGATGGTTCATGTTGATAATATGATTGTGGAAGACAAGAATAAGAATTTTTTACTTATGATATTTGATGAATCTTGATAATCTCTTAGGTGTGAAAATATTAAATAATTGAGGTATGCGACTATAATGATGATGAGGCAGTGCACCATGAAAATAAGAAATTATATTTGTGGTATTTTGTGAGTCTTGATAATCTTACATATAGACCTTTTTAACGGTTATGACATGAAATGTATAAGGTTGAATAAATGTTGATTTTGAAAGTGATTTTATATATTAATTGTTAGAGTATTTATAGGTGTTATTAAAATGTTATAGCATTTGGCTGAAATATCATCGAAATATCGATCGAAATGTGAATATATATTGATGTGACATCATGAATCTTGACAAATGATATGTGTTTTTAACATTCAGTGATATTATCAAAATTATATAGGTATTTACATATTATCAAAATTATATATATGTACATGTGAACATGTGTAAATATGAATTTTGTTTTTAATGAACGAGGAATTGATGATAGAAAAGGAAAGTAAATTGATATTTTGCACAGGTGATATTTTGATATGAAAAGGTGGATATACCCAATATTGTAAGCAAGATGAGAGATGTATGATCTAGTAACTGTGGATGTTATAGAAATATATATATATATATATATATATACACAAACGTGTCATGAACTCTTACTGACTATTGAGGGCATAATAGCCCATGTGATGTTTGTGGTATAAGCTGATGTTTAAATGCTATTGAGGATTGATGGATTATATGTAAATACAAAATGATTGATAAGTTGTAACAGTATCAAGATTACGTATGAATGAGGAATCGAGATTGCTACAGATATACCTAAATGTATTAGCCTGAGCATGTGTAATATCTGATGGAATAACGATTGAGCTATACTTCGGTGTACTCAAGTTCATTCATGCATAGCATATGATTTTCAAAAACATGTATCGTTTTAAAAGAGAAAGTATTGTTTTTGTTAGCTTTAAATTGACAAATGTTTTGAAATGACAAAACTCAACTAAATGCTTTTAGTGTAAATTTGCTCAAAATGGATTCAATAATGGAAAATCTTTTAAACATAACTTTGGACTGTGATTTCAATTGAAAAAGTTAGAAAATACTTTTATAAAAGTGTTAGAATATCTTGAACTGACTTAAAATCACAAAAAGCCGTCAATCTATCTCAAAATTGCCAGCAAATAAGTGCAGGAAAATAATAGGGATTGATCCCCCTGTAGAGGGATTGATCCCTAAATGGCATAAAGGTTTCCCATTTGGCAGAAAAGGCTAAAAGTGTTCTGGAATTTTGGGATTGATCCACTATGGCTAAGGATCGATCCTTTTTCACGAAAACAGTGCTCAATGGCTAGTTTTTGAGATTTTCAATGAGAAGTTTTGTATTAAATGCTTCAACAACCGTCCCAATTAGTTGGTGGACTATAAATAGAGGCATTTATGAAGTTTGGAGGTAGAACAAGCACTGAGAAACTCTCAAAGCTTCAAGAAAGAAATCCAAGCTGAAAAGTTCATCTTTTATAACTCTTTTTAATATTTCATCTTATTCATCACCCACCTACCTAAATTTTTGATATTAGAAGGGGTGTGTTATCCTTGTGAGTGAAAGGGTAGCTTTACAAGGGGATTGGCTTAGAAGTTTATTTCCAAGCTTTTAAGAGAAATTGTAAGAGGTCTAACCATACCTTGAAGTGGCTTGTAAGCATTCACAACAAGAGTGGAATCAATCCCTTAACAAGAGGATCAAGGAGAGAGGACGTAGGCAAGAGTTGGTTGAACCTCTATAAATTATGTGTTTGCTTCTCTTCCCTTTGACTTATTTACTGCATTTTATTTATTATTGCATAATTTACTTTACTTGTTTATTAAGCTCATAAAAACTCAAAAATAATAGTAAAACCGATTGACCCCCCCTCTCGGTAGAGCCAACAATTTTAAAGGTGAAATGCATCAAAGTCTTTTAAATGAAAGTAAATGCTTGAAATGTCTAAGACAGCCATAATTACTGATGTTTAACTCATGCTTTGACATTAGCATGACACATATAGATTGAACATGCAATTTAACCATTCATTGATTGGAGAAAATGATGCTGTTCGAAATGTTTTATCGTGTGGCTTGTCTTAAAGAATTTGAAAAATTGAAAAAGAGATTTCGATTTAGAGACAGGTACCTTATAGAAATACCTATGTGGCGTATGCCTTCATAGCATAGAGTATATATACACCGAGTGGTTCTGCCTATGTGGCGTGGAACCTCGTTTATGTATACATGATATGTACATGTTGCCTGATGAGGCCATTCCAAGTTGTCCGACAATAGTCGTGGACAAATTCCTCAGTTTCCAGCTGATCAGTGGGACTAGGATGATCTATGATCATAGATAGATACCTCTCGAGGGAAGCTATCCCATTGATAGCTACAATGGGTTAGAGATGACACGATACCAGAATAGGGATCTATGCCTAGTCTCTCACTAAATGTTAAACATTGTCTAAAGTATGGTTTACTATATATGAACTCTCGTGATATGTTTTTACCATATATTTGATACAACTGAGACTCAATATAATTTATACTTGATTTTACATCACACGTGATGTGATCTAAGACTGTACTTGTTTTGAATATGTTTAAAAGTATATATAATATGATTTTGAGATTGTATATGTTTCACACACGTTTAACTATTATACGTGACATGTTTTGATATGATAATTGTTTTATAGAATAGAATTTTTATACATTACATATTGAAACTTGTCATGATAATATATTTTACACTGGTGCATACACGCAGTGATACAAGGGTACTTAGTGTCATTAGGGCATGATCGAATCAATACATAAAGGATATTGAATTCTAAATGATATTGAGGTATATACTACAGGATTCATGAATTTGCATTAGAGACGATATAATCCTAACTCAATTATTATATTAGTAACTTACTAGCCCTCACTCATTAAATGAGAACTATTTTTTTAGATTGATTCAAAGGACACGTTGGATAGTTTTGGGGATTTAAAAGGGTATTGACTTCCAAGGACCTCGGTATTGAATATTTGGTATTTTAATACTTCTCTCGTATATGCTTTCATTTTTAGGCAATTTCTGTACTGTACTATAGGATGGGATGTAAACTAGGATAGTGAGTAATCAATATAATCTTCTGATATTATATGATGTGTATGTGGAGATTAGTCGTGGATATTAGGATTGTTGAGATGATACTTATTTGGTAAATATAATGTGAATTGTGGGAAATGTTGTGTTGCATTGTGATGATTTGCAGGTAGTTAATTGGAGAAATCTCAAAATATAAAGAGGGATATTTTCAATCTATTTATAAGAAATAGTAAGTTATGGGCTATAAATGATCTTTTCCTATCTTAGAGAGTAATGTAAATCATAATTAAATTAAAGAATGAATGAAATGGTTTAGTGACTGCACTAACACTAAATACAAACCGTAAAAATGAAAAGTAAAAATTCAGCCATAAATTTGTAAGAAAGAAAAAGTATAAGTATCAAGTGCAAGATACGGCCTTCGGGTCGTGACACGAATCCTAGAATCTTTGAACGTAGACCAAGTTTTGTCTTTAGTTTGAATAGACAACCAATCACGCTTTAGGTTAGATGGTTGGTGGCGAATCCTTGATTTTGTGTCTAGCTATTAGGTTTTTCTAAAACTTAATATATTATGACAGTTTGGCGACTCCACTTGGGATTTTAGAGAGTCAGGCCAATGCTTAGTTTTAGGTTATCTTAGAATTCGCTTAGGAGATCTTCCGTCATACACACACATCACTTTGCATGCATAAGCCCTCGACCTGGGCTCGATCCTTCTTAGGAAAGAGTAAAGTACGTACGCTCTCGTGAGGTAATACCTCCGCAATGGTTAGCGAAATACTCTCACTCAAGTTGAACCTTTCCGTTGGTAGCTTGTGATGGGTAAGGATTGGGTGCCTTAATAGTCATGTGTGAACGACAGTGAGGAGCAATTTGGGAGCCTTTAGAACCTTGAGTTATCCAAGCCCTGCATGTAAAAAAACCCAAGAGAACCAACTTTAGATAGAGCCATACCAACTCATTGTGTAGAAATAACTCGACATTAGGTCACATGAAAAAACATATCTTGTCTTTTTCGTACTTCTTTCATTAAATATGATAAACTCACAAATTTAAAAAAAAAAGGGATTGGATCTTTTAAAAGAAACTTGTCCTTTCACTTGCTTTAAATTATAATTTTTTTCAATTTTTTTAGTAAAACAATTCATAAAAATTTGTTGTGGAGTAAAAAAAAAGACAGAGAGAAAGAGAGAGGAGATTTTAGATTGGTTAAGTAGTTTGGGAAAAATAATAAAAAAATAGTCTGACAAAAATTTTTCAAAACAAGAAAGTTAAGTCAAAACAAAGAAAAATGTTTTTGTATGAAAAAGGCAAAAGAAAAGGAAATTTTAAATTGCTTAGGTAGTCTGTTAGAAATAATGGAAAAGTGATTTGATGAAAATATTCAAAAAAAAAGATGTTTCAAGATTGGTTAGAAGTTTCTTTTCAATTTTCATCGCATTTTGCATTTTTTAGTAATAGGGTTCTAGTTGTTTGAGCATTGCAAAGCATTTTGATATTTTTGTTAGTCATGCAAGTACAAACATCTCATGAACATTCTCACATCATGCATTGCTTACATGTATTTGAACATACAAATTTTCATTTCATGCGTAAAAGGCTCCATCAATGCCAATGTTGAAAAAGGCCACGTTGTCATCTTCCAGAAAGCAAATTCCTTTCGAAAAAAGATCTTGATCAAGAAGAATTTGATAAAGTACCATTTGTTTAAGAGATGATTGAGCAGTTGGAATTGAGAAGAATGATGGGAATGTAATTGCTAATTTGGGGGCAATCTGTATTTTAGTGCATAGTTTAATTTTGAATTTTTTTAAGATGATTTTTTTAGAATAAATAATTTTTAATTTTTGAATTTGATTTGTAAATATTGAGATTGTTTTTGAATTTAACATCCTTTAACAATGATAGCCCCACTTGAGATCTGTAGACACCTAATTTTGTTCGAACAATTTTTTTTTATATAATCAAAAAATCAAAAATCAAAAAAAATAAATAATGATAAAAAGAAACAAGTCAATTTTGGTCAAATCTCATATGAAGCACATGCAAAATTCACATCTTCAAGAGTTGACTAAAGTTGATATTGTTGCCAAAAATAAAAGAAATTTGTTGCTTAAAAAGAAAAATAATCAGCCATTAAATCAATGAATAAATTAGCTAAAGGAAGGAAATAAATTGGGTGAAATAAAATCTGAAAATTGATTACCAAAAATAAAAAAAATGAAATGGAAATAAATTAAAAAAAAAGGAGGAGGGAAAGTCAAACAAAATAAATGAAAAATTCCATGATCATGGGATCAATTATAAATTTTTGATTGCTTTCCATGAAATTTTGAGGCTATAAAAGCCAATAAAAAGGACTGAGAAAAGGGGAGGGGGACGGAGGAAAAACCCTAAAAAAAACCTAGAGGAAAAACCCTAGAAAAAGAAAACCTAGAGGAGAAAACCCTAGAAAAAGAACCTAGAGGAAAAACCCTAGAAAAAACCTAAGGAAAAAAAGGGGAAACCCTGCTGTTGCACATCATCCCTTACTGCTGGCTGCTGCGCCACTGTCTTCCTCTCGGCATCATCATCTTCATCTTCATCGTGAAGCATCACAGCCCGGGCTCCCAGCCGCCTTGCACACACTTGCACCTCTGCCCACGTCCCCTGTTTGCACGGTCCATTGCCGCACCAAGATCTCTGCCGCAGACACTGTTGCTGCACCATCAGCCCCAAGCAGCCTCCCACATCTGTATCCAGTTGCCGCTCCGTCACTACCACTTGCTGCTGCACCGGAGTCTCCTTCACTGTCTTATTGCCTTATACCCTTGCTTCATCATTCATCATCACCTATTTCAGCCAAGCTGATCTGCTACGCTAGCCTCTCACCATCGTAGTACACCGAACCACCACGCTTACAGCTACCCCGATATTGCCATCACCTGCTTCTGCTGGTACCAGCCCGTGACACCATCACTGTGCCCCTGTTCTGGTCATTGCCCATGCTAGTCTCGGTTTTGTCCTGCACCTCACTAACGACAGTAGTTTCTTTCTTGGCCTACTGCCCCTGCTACTCGATCATTGTGCTCTCTTTCCTCGTGTCAAAGTCGCCATTGCTGTTGCTTGCTGTCTGAGTTTGCCACTCCTCGCCTGCTACGTTTGTTCTGCTAATTGCCGGCTCATCACACAAGTTTATCCAATCCCATTTCTTGCTAACTTGCTACTGCTTGGAGACTCATCATAACACGCCACTGCTAGCTACAAATTTCTACTGCTGCATTGCTAGCCTGGAGTGTTGTCTGTTTGTTGCTATTGTGGAGTTGCTATAGACTTTTCTTTGTTGAAAAGTACAAGCAGAAACATGAACAAAGACCTATAAAAAGGAGCATCGTCAGTTGGGCTTTACAATTAAGTGCAATTTTCAGGGTATGTATATTTTATTCATTTATTTATTGTTTTATTTTAGACTTACAATTGTTAAAAGTAGTGATTGGAAGTGACGTATTTCCATGAAAGAAGAGAAAACATGTTTAGGCACACATGCTTATATTCATTATTCTTATAATAAAAGATTTTAAAGATATGCATATAATGAATAAAATATAAAAAAAATAAAACTTTGTGAAATAATTTAAATTAAAGATTTTTCGATAATGGGATTTCTTAGAAATCACAAGTAGCGATTCTTTGATAATCCTTAGAATTGGGATAAAATCTTTAATGTCACCAGCGTATTGGGACATTTAAGTGATTTTATTTCGATATAAACAAAATATTAATAAGATTTCTTAGTATAAAAAAATTAAATATAAAGATGGTAATAAAAAATAATAAAATAAGGAATAACTAAATATGAGAAGATAGTAACCGAATAGAAATAAGAAACTTTTAAACAGATAAAAATTTAGGAACTAAAATAAATAAATAAATGTAAATACACAGATAAATGCAATATAAGAATATATATCTTAAATACAAAAGGATCCCCGATGATAGGATTCCTTAGAAATCACAAGTAGTGATTCTTTGATTATTCTTAGGGTCGAAATAAAATATTTGAATATTACCAGCGTATTGGAGTATTCAAATAATTTTAGTTCGATATTAAGATTTATAATATAATCAACTTATATGAAATAAACTAACACTAAAAATAGTAAATAAATAAATATTTTAAATAAACTTCAAAATAAAGAGTAAAACAAATTAAGAATAAATAAGATATAAATAATTTTCGATGATGAGATGTTACGGAATTCAAAAGTAGTGATTCCTAATTGATCTCTAGGTGAGAGAAATATGCTAAATGTTACCAGCGTATTGAAATATTTAGTATGATTTTTCAATAAAAATAAGATTTTATAAATATAAATAAATTACAAAATAATCTAAGTATAAATGAATAATGGATTTCTCATGTGCATCATCTGTATTTTGATTGCATCATTTGCATCCACAAAATTTCAAAATAAGTGTGAATCTCCCGAGGATGGGATTTTATAGAAATCGCAAATAGCGATTCTTAAGAAATCTTTAGGTGAGGAAATTATCCGAAATGCTACCAAAAGTATTGGGGTACTTCAGAATAATTTTCAATACAAAAGATTTTCACTTATTTTAAATATAAAAAATAAAACTTAAATACTTCAAAATAAAACAAATAACAAAAACGATTTCGAAATAAATGAAGTTCTTTTAAATATTTAATTAAGACCATTTTTATTAAGATTAAAAGATAATATATGATTAAGTGGTACCGTTTTTTAACGGGCGCTGTGGGGGTGCTAATCCTTCCCCACGCGTAACCGAACTCCCGAACCCAAATTTTGTTTTCGCAGACCAAAAATTATTTTTTTTGATAAACCTTAATTAATTTTAAGATTTTATAAAAAAATAAACAATTTTAGGTGACCAATCACACCTAGTCAAAAAATATTGGTGGCGACTCCTCTTTATTGTGTTTATCCAAAATCGTCTAGCGATCGAGTCCCCGGACGAAAATCGTTACGACAGCTTGGCGACTCCGCTGGGGACGTTAGAGAGTCGAACCATAATTAATCATGTTTTATCCAAAATCTTAGTTAATGGTCTTAATAAATATTTAATAAAACTTTTTGTAAAAAAATAATTAAAAAAAACAACAAACAAAAAATGTGTGAATCATCTTTATCATTTGCATTTTGTTGGGATGCACTTTAAATTTTGTTCTTTTGCATACATGACATATTCATTGCATACATCAACCCTACACCCGGGTTTGTCCCTTTTAGGAGAGAGTATAGTACCTTTGCTCTCGTGAGGTAATAACCCCCGCAATGGCAAGTGAAATACTCTCACTCAAGTTGAACCCTTTCCATTTGTAGCCTGTCATGGGTGAGGATTGGGGTGCCTTACTAGTCTAGTGTGGACGTCAGTAAGGAACAATTTGGGAACCTCTTGTCCTTTAGAACTCCAAACCATACATATAGTAAACTTAAGAAGACCAACTTGGGATAGAGTCCTATTAACTCATAGAAAATACCTATTACTTAAGACACATCTTTGATCATCTATGTTTGCTTTTGTTTGACATGTGAGACACTAATAGGGAATTATAGGTTCTTTAGCAAAACATTTCTATGCATTTCTCATTCATGACTTTTTTTTTTTTCAAACGCATGTGGTAATAAAAGATTCAAAGATAGCTCGACCAAAGGTTCATTCACACATCACTCGTCATCGAGCTAAGATCATGGAAGAAGAGCAAAGCATTTGCATGGAGAAGATGAAAAAGGTCAAGATGATATAAAGGGCCAATTGGCCCAAATTACTGAGTTGTTGAGAAACTTGGGTAAGAGAAAGGGGGTAATATAATAAGTTGTAGTTCAAAAAGAGATTTGTCTTATGGGGGCATGAAGGGTTCTAGCCATGCGATATTGAAGATTTATAAATTCTAGTTTTATTTTTTGCTTTCTTTTATTTCTTTAAGTAATGCAAGAAAGTTTTTGAAAGTGCTTAAGCCCATAAGTACGAGATAAAGTTTTATACATGAGCTAACTCTTACTTATTTCCCTTTCAATAAAGCGACTAGTGTGATGCACTGTCAATTTCTCATTCATTCAATTCATTTGCCATTTCTCACATACTCACCATATCTTTCATTCACAAGTATCCAAATAATGAACATGATGATAATGATGTCAATAAATTTGGAATTCAAATTTGAAAGAACCACTTTTGCTAATGGATTGTCAATCTGCCAAGGGGTCTAAGTAAGAAAGAAGAAAATTTGTTCACAATTTTCACCTAATTTGATGGTATAAGAAAAGGTGAACCTCTTACAGAAGTTTTCTAACAAGTTTGTATTTGTTCAGTAAATGACCTTCAAGGAGAGTATTTTCATTTGAAATGATAAATGGTCTTCTTTCACTGTCCTTTAAGCGCGAGTAAATTATCCTTTGATTACCCCTTTTGAGCCTATTATATTTTTGTAATATAACCCACCAAGGATCACCCTCCACATTGGAGGCAAGGAAGATGAAAAAAATTTTGGGGGCAAAAATGAAAGTGTTCACGATGAATCAAGGGGCAAAAAAAAGCTCATTTTTGTGAAAAAAAAGAAAAGGGTTTGAATTCAAAAAGAAAACCCAAAACAAAAAAAAGAGCAAGAAAAGAAATGAGGGAACTAGAAAGGTACTAAATGCCTAAGTGTTTTATTTGTTTAAAAAAAAAGAAGTGATCCCTTGGTTTATAAACCCTGAAACACATTTTGGGCCTGCTTTATCCTTTTCTTTCATAAACCCTCACCTGAGCCTACATTACATGCCTTTAAAAGCCCATTTTGATCAAATGTAAATGCTTCAATTGAAGAATCATGCGTTGAAGGAAAACATACTTGTACAATGAGATAATGATCCTTTGAAGGAAGTAGATCAAGTTGAATGAAGAAACCTACGAGCTTTGGAAGATATCTTGGATTGAAATCAAGAACGCCTATTAGGGGCATGAATTTTGATTGATCACTGAAGGTTGAAGTTTGTCAAAGCCAAGGAAGTTGAAATAAAAAAAAGAAATAGATGAAAAAAGAAAAAAAAAGAAAAAAGGAAAATGAAAAGGAAAAAGAAAAAAAGAAAAAAAAAGAAAAAGACAAAGGAGGATTCAAATTGAAAACCTAAAAAGGCAGTTTGGATCAAAAGAGGGGAACCTAAGTTGAAAACCTGAAAAGGCAACTTAGGAAAAGATCATCACCAAGAGTTTTGATATAGAAGCAAGATTGGCAGGCCCAACATGAACGAACATATCAAAAAGAGTGGATGTTTCATAAAAGAATTCTAGATTGACTTGTTTGAAATTGTCAAAATGTTTACTAAATGGATACTAAAAAACCTATTCCAAACAAACTGGCCCATTGATTTTTCTTGATTTCATGTTCCTTTTCTAAGAATGAATACTCATATCTCTCATGATTATTTTAAATTCATTCCATCCCTATAATAAATTGAGAAGATGTATGAGTGCATTACATTAGTTCAAATTGGAAGGAAAATAAATAAATGTTGATAACCTTTTTTGGGTAAATTTTTTTGAGGAATCTTGCATTACTAAAAGAGAGAAAGAAACGAAAATAAAAAATGATGAAAACATAACTTTGAAAGCATGATGACAAGTCTTCAAGCATAATGGGACCAAGACTCATTAGAAGGTGGGATGAGAAGTGGAGATAGAAGATTTGAATAAGAAGAATCCAGCAGATATGTGGAACTTGAGGAAAATGAGATGAGCTTGAGAATCTTGTTACCACAATTGAGAATGCATTTGCACACATTCATGGAATAATTCAAGGGGCATGACATTGACATGTGCATAACATTCATGGCATTCGTTATATTCATGACATGCATGACATTTCATCAGTGCATTTTGACATTGAACTATTTGTTAAGACATTAGGATAAGAAGCCCTGAATGATTAAAATTTTGAGGAAAAGAGAAAATATAAGAGACAGTAATTTGAAAAATGATGAGGTATGAGAAGATGATGAGAAAAATACCTTTTTGAAAAAACTTTAGATGAGAGCAAAGTCCAGTTTAGCTGGCACCTTAAAGGAGGATGAAGCCCAATATTGTTGGCATCAAAATAAAAGTTAAGCCTAGTCAAACCCATGTTAACTGGCATTCTGAAATGAAATTTGTTTTTCAAAGTTTCACTGCCTCTGTTGAGAGGAGCTCTTTATTTTTCAAAAAAAAAGTTTCACTGCCTCTGTTGAGAGGAGCTTTTTGTTTTCAAAGTCTCATTGCCTCTATTGAGAGGAGCTTTTTGTTTTCAAAGTCTCATTGCCTCTGTTGAGAGGAGCTTTTATTTTTCAAAAGTCTCATTGCCTTTGGTGAGAGGAGCTTTTATTTTTCAAAAGTCTCATTGCCTCTGGTGAGAGGAGCTTTATTTTTCAAAAGACTCAATGCCTCTGTTGAGAGGAGCTCTTTATTTTTCAAAAGTCTCATGCCTCTTTTGAGAGGAGCTTTGTGTTTCAAAGTCTCATCGCCTCTGTTGAGAGGAGCTTTATTTTTCAAAACTCCCATTGCCTCTGTTGAGAGGAGCTCTTGGCTTTCAGTGGTCTCATAGCCTCTGGTGAGAGAAGCTTTTATTTCATGATCATTTTGCATTCCTTAGTCTTATGATAGGAAAGACTAGGAATTTCATTTCATTTCTTTAGTCTTATGATAGGAGAGACTAGGAAAACTTCATTTTGCATTCCTTAGTCTTATGATAGGAGAGACTAGGAAAATTTCATCTTGCGTTCCTTAGTCTTATGATAGGAGAGACTAGGAATTTCACTTTGCATTCCTTAATCTTGTGATAGAAAAGATTAGGAAATCCCATTCTACATTCATTTCCTTAGTCTTATGATAGGAGAGACCAGGAATTTCATCTTTGCATTCCTTAATCTTGTGATAGAGAAGATTAGGAAAACTTCATATTGCATTCCTTAGTCTCATGATAGAAGAGACTAGAAATTTCACTTTGTATTCCTTAATCTCATAATAGAAAAGACTAGAAAAATTCCATTTTGCATTCATTTTCTTAGTCTTATGATAGAAGAGGCTAGGAAACTTCATTTTTGCATACATTCCTCAATCTTTATAAGAGAAGAAGGTTAGGAAATTTCATTTGGCATTTATTCCTTAGCCTTATGTAAGAGATGGCTAGGAAATATCATATTTTATAAAAAAAAATCATTGATAGGTCTTGCATTTGGACAAAATGGTTGTCTATGTCTTTGCACCATTATTGTTTCGCAGTAAAAGTGCAAAGAGGGGCAACTGTAGACACCATTTTTGTCCGAATATTATTCTTTATTAGTTTCTATATTTATACATATATATTTTATTTTTGATTTTATTTTTGATTTGTGATTTAGATTTAGTTGAGATTTTTATTTGCAATAAAATAATTTGAAAAAAATGAAAAGAATTAAAAATTAAAAAAATAATAATAATGAAAAATGAAAATACAAAAAAAAAACCACAAAATAGCAAAAAAGAAATTGAATGAGAGAAGTTCAAATTAGGAATGATTTTTGAAAAAAATAAAGGAGGGAAAACAAAATTTATTTTTGACTATTGAAACCCGAAAATCTGGAGGAGAATTCAATTGTTGCCAAAATCAAGCTATTACATTAAAATCAAATCATTATCAGTATCAAATTTTTTATTTGATTTCTGACCTTCCAAAGTTTTGGCCTTCAACAAATACACCAGAAATTGGAATATAAGGAGGAGGAACACACGCAGAAAAAGGAGGGGACACAAAAAAAAACCCTAGAGAAAACCTAGAGAAGAAAACCCTAGAAAAGACCTTGAGGAAAAGAAAACTGGGGGGAGGAAGAAAAAAGAAAACCCTACTGTTGCACATCGTCCTTTGCTCCTTGTTGCTGCGCCACCGTCTTCCTCTATCGTATCATCATCTTCATCTGCCTCTGCCGCCTCCATCACTACCATTGCTGCATCGCATAACAAGCATCTTCTTACCTCCTGTTCTTCCTCGATCCACTGCAGTTTTGCTGTTACAAAACCTCACTGCACTGTTTGGGCTCCAAAGCAATCACGCACCCATTCCTACATCACTGTCCGTTGTGTGTACCTCCGGTCCACCCTAGCTACTAGCCGTTCACCGCCTCTGCTACTGTGAAGCTGCTTGCTTCGTTACTTATTGTCCTGCATCGAACAAACTTCATTTCGCCTGTGCCATCATCGCTATAAACATCACCTTGTTGTCCCATATATCACCATTATCTTCACGTTACTGCTGCTTTAAGGAGTCCTCCATCTACCACCCTCAAGCTGCTGCCCATGCCTCACTGCTGCTACTGTGTTCCTGTTCGGCTTCATCTCTAGTGCCGCATGCTGCTAACGCCACCTTCACAAACCACGTGAAACCAGAAAAACAAAAGGAAAGAACGTGTAGCAAGGAAAGAAAGATCAAAAAGAGAGAATAGAAAACAAAGTAAAGTACAGAGAAAGGAAAGGAAGGTGACGTGAGGTAAAAGAAGTTTTTTTTATACTTATTAATTTGCACTGCTACTGAGTTTCGTCCCTTGCTTGCTCCTTGCCCGAGCCTCCCTACCGTGCATCATCATCTTTGCTTACTGTCGAGCTTTGCTAGAAAAAGGGAAGGTGTAAACATTTTGGTCTTCTTAAGGTACATTCCCCACTTGCAGACTTTGTTCTCGTTTATCTATGCCATAAAAATATAATGGGAATGATATATAAAAAGTAAAGTAAAACAACAAAGGTCTTTATGTGTTTGTACGTATAAAAGGTTAATAAAAGACTTTATGTTTTAAAACAACAAAGGTCTTTATGTGTTTGTACGTATAAAAGGTTAATAAAAGACTTTATGTTTTTTTATTAAAAGAATTCGTTTGTATATTGAAAGAAATTTCATACATAAACTTTAATGTTATTAGAAGAGTTTTTTTTTTGTTTTTTTAACTAAATGAATAATAAACAATGAAAATAGATAAATAAAAAGATAAATGCAGATAATAAATTTAAATTTCCGAGGATAAGATTTCAAAGAAATCACAAGTAGTGATTCTTCGATAATTTTTAGGATCAAGAAAAGAACATTAGATGTTACCAGTGTATTGGGACAACTAATCAGTTTTATCTCGATAAAAATATATAAAAAAACAAAATAAGTAAGAAATGGTAAAACTAAATAAGTTTAAATGTTGATATAAATAAATATAAATTTTAAGATAAATAAACATAAATATAAACTAATTTCTGATTATAGGATTTCTTAGAAATCACAAGTAGTGATTCTTTGATAATCCTTAGGGTCGAAATGAAATATTTGAATATTACCAGCGTATTGGGGTATTCAAGTAATTTTAGTTCGATGAAATAAATTAATATTAATAAACAAATAATAGATAAATAAAATTTTTAAACAAATAAATAAGAGTACAAAATTGTTACAATTAACCTTCGGAAATAAATGATAATAAAACAATTAAAAATTAAATAGAAAGTATAAGTTTTAAAGATTTTCCGATGATGAGATGTTACGGAATTCACAAGTAGTGATTCTTAACTGATCTCTAGGTGAGAGAAATTTGCTAAATGTTACCAGCGTATTGGAATGTTTAGTATGATTTTTCAATAAAAATTAAATTTTATAAAATTAACAAATTTCAAAAGCAATAATATAAATATAAAAGATAATAATAAAAAATAAAATAATATATTTCTCTTGTGCATCATATATATTTCGTTTGCATCATTTGCATTCATGGAACTCCAAAATAAGTGCAAATCTCCCGAAGATGGGATTCTATAGAAATCGCAAGTAGCGATTCTTAAGAAATCTCTAGGTGAGAAAATTATCCGAAATGCTACCAAAAGTATTGGGGTACTTTGGAATAATTTTCAATACAAAAGATTTTCACTTATTTTAAATAAAAAAATAAATAAAACTTAAATATTTCAAAATAAAAGAAATAATAAAAATGGTTTCAAATAAATGGAGTTCTTTTTAAATGTTTAATTAGGATCATTTTATTAAGATCAAAAGATAAGACATGATTAAGTGGTACCGTTTTTTAACAAGCGTTGTGGGGTTGCTAATCCTTCCTCACACGTAACCGAACTCCCGAACCCAAACTTTGTTTTCGCAGACCAAAAATTATTTTTTTTGATAAAACTTAATTAATTTTAAGATTTTATTAAAAAGATAAAATTTTAGGTGACCAATCACACCTAATCAAAAAAGATTGGTGGCGACTCCATTTTGTGTTTTTTTCAAAATCGTTTAGCGATCGAGTCTCCGGACGAAAATTGTTACGACAATAAGAATAAGGGATATAATGGTAATACTATATGAAAAGAGATATTAGGGAAAATTATTACCTAATGTCTTATTCATTATAATTGATGGTTAATATTAAAGTCTGCAAGTGAAGTGCAGCCTTAGCTAAATTGTGAAATGATTATTGTGGGATGGTAAAGAATCCGAAAGAATGTATAGAAGTGACTATAGATTGATTAATCAAATTGATTTACTTCTACATCAAGTTTCTTGATCTCTTGAGTGCCCTAGTCGATATATATATATATATGTGTGTGTGTGTGAAATGGTGAGAATGTATGTGAAGTTCCAGTGAGCGTTACCTGTGATAGGGATCCCTGATTTGCCACATGCTTTTAGAAAATAGCGAAAGGCTTCGGGATTCCAAATTTACTGTCAGCACCGCTTCTTATAAATGTAAATATCCGAGTGCATTGTGTAGATGCTCACTGATATATTGAGAGCGAGTGCACTAGATTTAAAAAGCTACTGGGACAATTACATATAATTGATTTTAGTTGTTTAGTCACCAAATTATTATTGACTTGGCACCAAATGAGATAATTAGTGATAAATGGTGTGAATTAATTACTATATGAAAAGAAGTGAAAATTGTTAACTCCCAAAATTGATAAATAATTTCAAGGAGTATAAATTTATTTTGAAAGAGGAAAAGTGTGATTTAAAGGAAAAAAATTTGGATCGTAAAAGTATAATGGCAGTCTCATTTGAAAGACAAGATTAACTAAAAGTTAGAAATTATATAAGGAAGAAAAGTACCTATATTGGGTACACTTCCTAAATTAAGCGAAATTTAGAAGACCGCAGAGAATATGATGCTATCTGGGTAATTGTGGATAAATTGACTAAGTCTGCTCATTTTTTTACTATTAAGTCTACGAATCCAGTTGGGGCCTTAGCCGATTTATATGTTAGGGAGATAGTGAGGTTACATGGTGTTCTAGTGAGCATCACATCTAACAGGGAGTCCTGCTTCACATCTCATTTCTGAGAGAGATTTCAGGAGGCCATGGCATCCCAACTGAGTTTTAGCACCGCATATCATCCGCAGACTAATGGACAGTCCGAGCGTATGATACAATCGCTCGAAGATATGTTGTGAGCATGTGCACTTGATTTTAGAGGCTCGTGGGACGATCATCTACCCTGACATTGTTTGCTTATAATAATAACTAACAGGCGAGTGTCGGCATGGCACCTTATGAGGCATTATATGGTAGACGATGTAGGTCCCTGATAGCATAGGAAAAAGTGGGAGATCGTTAGTTATTAGCTCCCGACTTGGTTTAGCAGGTTCTCGAGATGTACGGGTAATTATGTAAATTTTAAAGGTCTCACCCTCTGAATGCATAATAAGATTCGGTGAGAAAGGGAAGTTGAGTCCGTGATACATTAAACCTTTCAAGATCTTAGATCGCATAGGAGAGGTGGCATACCGATTAGCACTACCTCCAGGGTTGCCATGAGTGCATAATGTATTCCACGTCTCGATGTTGAGAAAGTACCATCCAAATCCTTCTCACGTAATTCGAAATGAGTCATTGGCTATTAGAGAGGACATAAGTTACGTTGAGAGACCGATATGGATCTTGGATAGGGAAGATAAAGTACTGCGATCTAAGACTATTCCTTTGGTTCAAGTGCTCTGGCAATATCACACTGAAGAGGAGGCTACTTGGGAGTTAGAGAGCCTTATGCGTGGAGGTATCTAAAGCTCTTTTAGTGATAGGTCCGGTTGAAATTTGGAGGACCAAATTTCTTAAGGTGGGGAGAAAATGTGAGACTTGATTTTATGATACTGTACACTATATTTTGTAAATTATTGATAGTAAAAATCAATTATTTAGTGGAATTAAATAAATATTGAATGTGGGATTTCCACTTTAAATTATGGAATTATTGGATCTATGAATTGAGATATGGTGTATAAGAGATGAAACAAATATTAAATGATGAATTGAAGGTATAGAATAAAGGAAGAAAACAAATATGAAATTTTAAAATGGAAGTGATATTTTCATGGGAGAAGATACAAATACATGAGTTATAAAAGAAAAAAAAAACTAAGCAGAAAATTCCAGCATGTATGCCACTTCCCTTGGCTGTTATTGTGCCATATAGGTGGATCCATTTAAAGGGGATCAAAATGCTATTTTATGGTAGAGAGAAAATATGGATTAAAAAAATTTTGGATCAAAAAAAAATGGTAGAGAGAAAAATAAAAATAAATCTTAATTAAAGAAGCGAATGCATAAATTGTACATGTGACTAATTTTGATTGGATGGAGTATACAAAAGAGATGAGAAACAAAGTCCAAACCGTGTAGTAACTTGCTGCTATGTACTACACGGTTGGATGCAATTGTGATGCAATTGTATGGTAAAAAATATGGATAAGATAATAGATGGAGAGGAATTTATTAATTGGGAATATGGCTGAAAATTATTGGCTGAAGTATCCCTCAAGAGAGGCAAAATGAATCAAGAAACATGCAGCCAAAAAAAATAGGATAGCACGCCATTCTTTGCTGCCATTGTGCCTTGCCCAGCTAGAAAATTTTCAAGGAATTCTAACCATAAATTTTATAGAATAAAATGCATAAATAAGTGATATAAAAGGGAAGAGAAGTTAGAAATTTAACATGTGATAGTGCTGAATTTTAGGGTTAATGGTAGAAAATGACTATAGAAATTGAAAGAGAAAGATTGGTGAAATCAGAACCGAAAAGAAGCTAAAATGAGAAAGTTTGGTTTTAGCACCAGTATAATTTATATTGGTTGTGCATATGTTATGAAATTAGTGGCTACATTTTATGAAAGTTAGTGGTTTAAAATTTAGAGGAAAAATATTAATAATTTTTGATAAAATTATTTTGTAGCTGGGAATTATCAATTTCGTTAAACGTAACAGAGAAGCTCGGCTTCGTAAGACAAGTAAGGGGGAAGTTTGTGAGTTGTATGGATTCATTGAATTGCATGATTTATCAAGTTTAATTTTATGAAATTATGGAAAGCTTGAACTGCTATTAAATCATGCAAATTGTGGTTGAAAGCCGGTTTTATATACTGTGATTTTTGTGCAGGAGGCTAGAAATTCACTGTCGTTATGTTGCCGGAAAAATATCAAAATTATTCTAAAATATCATGAAATATTTTAGATGCATAAATGGAATAAATCATGAATTTTGGAAATCATTTCCATAAATTTTCCATAAAGTGGAAATTGTTGAAAAGAAATGCTAAATTAAATATGCACGTTGAGGATTTTTATTTACAGTGAGAATGAAATATATTCTTTTTACTATTAATTATTCAAAAAGAATATTTATGAGATTTCTCACTAAATACATGAATATTTTATCGGTTGTTTTTCCCTGTATTTGGAAATGAGAAATAAATACCTTTTTGGAAACAATAATTGAAATAAATGATTTAATTCATTTCAATTCCTTAAAGGTATTTTATGCGAAAAAGAAATGATTTTATACCTTTATGGAATTAAATAACGATCTTATTTATTTGATAAATTCCATAAAGGTGATGAGATGATGAATAAAATGTTTGAGATAATTTTGAAAATATATGAAATTGTGAGTCTTATGGATAAACATGAAATATTTGAGATTATTTTGAATAAAATTCATAAAGGCTATAATACAATTGTATACTGTTTTGAGACTTAGGCCCCAATTTCATGCTTACTGATTACTGTTACTGTCACGTGACTAATTGACTCGCCGAGTCATCAACGGTCCCGAAGTCACCTGACAAGTGTATCCAAAGACCCTCTATAGATTATGACCATAGATCTAACTATATACTATTACTGTATCCCTTCAGGGATGATTACTGTGTCCCTTGGGGGATGATGATAGCATGATATGATTTAGGGTGATGCCTAGTCTCAACTCACTAATACTGTTTACTGAAATGGATTTTACTGAATACTGTTTACTGAATTGTATTGTACTGAGGAATATTGTTTACTGAAATGAATTTTTCTGAATACTGTTTACTGTACTATACTGTGAATTACTGTTTACTAAACTGAATAGTACTGAATACTGTTTACTGAACTGAAAGGAAACTACTATTTATCGACAAAGAATATTTTGAAAATTATTTCTAAAATAGAAATAATTATTGAATTGTTTATCCAGCGATTTGGATATTTATAAGCTACTATATTGAAAAGAGTGGTTATTGTTCAACAGTTTTATAGTTATTGTTCAACAGTTTTATAGCTACTATTCACTGTACTATTTTACCACTGTACTGTCACGTGTTTTGAACTGTTACTGAAGTGAAGGGAAATAAATGGTTTATTCCATTTCTATTTATGGACAAATAAACATTTTCTAGCATATAGATTTCATTGTATCAAGCAGCATACGACTCCTTTACTGAGCATGTGGTTCACTCACCCTTTTATCTTTTAACCCCTCGAATATATTTCAGGATTATTTGAAACCTTCCTCGGATAAATAGAGCTGTGAGTAAGCATACTGGGGCAAAGTGTGCTGAATTTTAAATGTACCGTTACTTCTCTTATATATTCAAACACTTATATACAGTACTATTTTATTGAAAAATGAAAATAGGGGATGTAAAGCGTAAGGAATATTGTAACAATTTTATATTCCGAATTTATTAAGTAAATAAATGTTTATCCTTCTAAAAATTTCTCTTATGTATTTGCCCTTCCAATGTGGATGGTAATCCTTGGTCAAAGTTCATTAAAAAAGAAATCAATAGGCTCAAAAAGGGTAACAAAGGGATGATTTCATTTCAGTAATTGGGATGTGAAAGATAGCCATCTGTCATATCAAATATAAACACTTCTATTGAAAACTAATCCTCAAGATGAAAATTTTATTTTGTATTTTGAAATTATTTGAATATTCTTCACACATGGTTTCACAATCAATTTTTCTTCTTTTTTTTCACTTCATTTTTCTTCTTTTTGTCACAACTCATGCCCAGAATGTATTAACTCAACTTTATGAAGGCCTTATGCAACAATTTTCATTTTCATGGTTCAAAATAAGAAAAAGATATCAAATAGCCATTAAAAGAAGTTGAGGTTATCCAAAGCTTGGCTCTTTCAATGATTTTGCCCTAAGATGTGGGTGAAGGATGGCTTCAATAAATTGACGAATAAAGTTCAAGTTATGAGAAAGAATTTTGGATGGATGTGTTTGGGACTCTTAGTGTGGCTTTTGTCACGACCCGTGACCACATTTCTTACCTTATTGTACACAACTTAACCGGTTGGGCTGTTTGTGATACTTCACTTGTACTGACTGTTAAACAATTTTACATAACATTATTTATATTATACACATCCCCCATCATAATTAATCAGATAAGTAGTACTGTTGACATGTCTAAATACAGAAAATAAATGATCATACCTCAATTAACTCAATCGGTCTGTCACATTTTTCTTCCTGTACAGCTGGGATCCACAATCCACTGAACTCACAAGCATCAAAACCTGAAATGTTTAATATTAAGGGGTGAGCAAAACCACGGCTTAGTAAGGGAATTATATGCCTTACTTGATACTCAGGTTCCTATATGTTGAAAATCTTTTTCTGTTAATTTTTTTTCTTATGGGCTCTAGGTTCGCATGTAGGAAGGATACTACAGTCGGCTAGGGATCCGAATGGAGTAAGGTAGGTATTTTGAAATACCTATCTTGTTCCGGAACCTAGAAGCAACTGTAAAGAGAAATTTTCATTTCGTTTGAATTAATAAATCCTTTTCCTTGTCAGTTTTCATAACCTTTTCATATTCTTTTCAATATGATGCTTTTATGAAATAAAGCAATTAAATAAAATGATTAGTATTCGTATATTCCTTAAAAAGAATAGTAGTTAAATCATCATCTTATTTCTTTAAAACTCATTTCACGTTTTAGTGTACTCTCTTAATTAGTACCGTACTTTAAAGAGCAAAATAAGCTATTAAAATCTATTCCAATATAACCGATTACTTAATCACTTTAGGCGTAAGCCCCAATTCACCAATTCAGTTACGACATCCATTTTAACTAACAATGGAGTTAACTGTCATATCGAAGAACTCGTATAGCACTTAGTGCTCAAAGGATTCTAGAGGTGGCTGCCACGGTCCAACTGGTATCCGTGTAGCACGTAGGTCCCTTGAGTCTTCTAGAGGTGGCTCACACGATACAGAAACTTCTTACTAACACATCGAAACTCGTGTAGCACTTAGTTCCCGAAGGACTCTAGAGGTGGCTCATACGGTACAAAAATTTCTTACTAACAGATCGAAACTCGTGTAGCACTTAGTTCCCGAAGGACTCTAGAGGTGGCTCCCACGGTACAGAAATTTCTTACTAACACATTGAAACTCGTGTAGCACTTAGTTCCCGAAGGACTTTAAAGGTGGCTCCCACGGTACAGAAATTTCTTACTAACACATCGAAACTCGTGTAGCACTTAGTTCCCGAAGGACTCTAGAGGTGGCTCCCACGATACAGAAATTTCTTACTAACACATCGAAACTCGTGTAGCACTTAGTTCCCGAAGGACTCTAGAGGTGGCTCCCACGGTTCGGAAATTTCTTACTAACACATTGAAACTCGTGTAGCACTTAGTTCCCGAAGGACTCTAGAGGTGGCTCCCACGGTTCAATTTAATTAATTCCTATGCATAATGCATTCCTCAAAATGCAAGCACCTAAAAGTATACAATTTATACCTTCAATAACCACAACCAAACTATAACACATAACATGCAAGTCATAAGCAAGATTTCCTTTCTAACAACTATTATTCAAAATGCAAGCACCAAAAAGTATACAATTTACACATTCAATAACCACAACCAAACTATAACACATAACATGCAAGTCATAAACAAGATTTCCTTTCTAACAACTATTATTCAAAATGCAAGCACCAAAAAGTATACAATTTATACATTCAATAACCACAATCAAACTATAATACATAACATGCAAGTCAAAAGCAAGATTTCCTTTCTAACAACTACTATTCAAAATGCAAGCACCAAAAAGTATACAATTTACACATTCAATAACCACAACCAAACTATAAAACATAACATGCAAGTCATAAGCAAGATTCCATATCATGTAAAACACTTTCCTTTTTAACATATCACCTATCATTTATGGAGTCTAAGATAGACATCAATCTTATCATACTATAAACCTCGAAGGGTACAGAAATAAACCGGTCAAATCTATGACCATAATTTATATTGTCCTCTGTGGGTTGCAGATCAGGTGTCGATCGGGACTAAACATATCACATATCATGCATCATCATGATAGGAATGCCAACCAATCTCAAAACCGTAGTTTTCATCATAATGTCATAACCTATTAAGTTTCGAGAAACCTAATAACTAGACACAAAACTACGGAGTCGCCACCAACCATTCTACTTAGGTGTGATTGGTCACCTATTCAAAGTAAGGATAAGGCTTGGTCTACGTTAAAAGTTCTAAGTTCGGGAGTACGGTTACGTGTGAGAAAGGATTAGCACCCTCACAACGCCCATCCTAAAATGGTACCAAATAATCTAAGGTTATCTTAATTTTGCCTTTTTACTTTAATTTCGATATAATTAAATATTGAAAAATCTTTTAAGTCTCCCCCATCAAGCTGGTTGGATAACTTAAAAGTTTTTCTCACCTCAAGAGTATTCAAGTAGGACCAATCACTTTTCTTGAAGAGGCTCAGTCGTCGGATTGTTTAGATACTTTATGCAAACCCTAGTTTGACTCTTATCCAATTTCCATTTATTATTTTATCTTATCTTATTCTATTGTTATTGTTTTCTTATATAAATTATTATTTCATATATTTTTATATCTTTAAATAAACATGAATTATTTGATATTGAAGATTTTCTTAAAAACCTTCCATCAACCTGGTAAGACCTTAAAAAAACTTTCTCACCTTAGTAATTTTTAAAAAAACTACTAAAGCGCAATTCCCTTTAAATTCCATCCTCGGAATAATTCACATTTATTAAAATATTTAATTTAATTTAATTTCTATTTATTTTAATTCTTTTCTATTTCTAATTCTAATTTATTAATTTGATTTTTGTTCTTTATTATAATGAACTTAATTTTAATTTACTATTTTTTATCTAATTTAATTTTTATTTTTATAATTTAATTTATTAAATCTTGGAAATGTCCTTTAAATCTTCCATCAAGCTGGCAAGACTTAAAAAAATTCTCCTCACCTCAAGACATTTAAAAGTACTACTCAAGCACGGTCCCTTTAGAATTCCATCGTTGGAATATTTGTAGTTATATTATTTTATTCTATTTTATTTCAAAATATATTAACTTCTATGACTCTTAATTCCCAATTTAAATATTAATTCTTTTAATTAATTCTTATTTCAATTTTTAATAAATTTGAGTTTTAAATATTGGAAATATCTTTTTAAATCTTCTATCAAGCTGGTAAAACTTAAAAAGAATCTCCTCACCTTAAGAGATCTAAAAGTACTACTCGAGCGCAGTCCTTTTAGAATTCCATCGTCGGAATATTTATAGTTATAGTTTCTTATTCTATTTCTAAATATATGAAAATTTTTTATGACTTTTAATTCCTAATTTGATTACTAATTCTTTTACTTGTAATTAATTTTAATTAATTCTTATTTCAATTTTTTTAATAAATTTGAGTTTTAAATATCGGAAATGACTTTTTAAATCTTCCATCAAGCTGGTAAGATTTAAAAAGGACCTCCTCACCTCAAGATCTCCGAGAATATTACTCGATCGCAATCCCCTCGGAGTTCCATCGTCAGAAATTTGTATTTTTATTATTTTATTCTATTTTACCCTAACTTTTTGCTATTAATTTTTTGTCATTTATAGTTTTATTTAAATAATTATTTTAAAGCTTAAAGAAGTCTAATTTCATGTTCCTATTTAATTCTAATTCTAAAATAAACAAACATATAAATAATACATCAACAAAAATATAGAATATCAACATGCCGAATCAAATTATTTTATTTACATTAACTATCTAATTTATTTATCAAAGTCAATTTCTCAAGTTAATTATCTTAACATCATATTCTAATTTCAATTAAATTATCTAAATTGTCTTATACCAAATTCTAATTAAATAAATTATATAAACTAAACCCAACTAACGAGATAAAGTAGGCATTAAATGCACTAAAATAGAAACCTTAGTCTGACTACAAGTATAGCCATACCATTTAATGATCTAGAATTTCTCACCTTCTTTAACCATCAATATTTCCTCTCTCTTTGACGTAGAACACCACTTTCTTGTCTTATTTATTTTCTAAAGTTGAGTTTCAGATCAGCAACTAGGTAGGATGCAACGACAGCAAATTGATGTAGCAGAGATGTGCGACTTGATGAGAACGCAGCAGTACAAAGTTCGATCAGGACAGCAAGGTGGCACAGCGGAACAGGGGGCTCGACGTGGATGCAACAACAGTGGGGCTTCTCTTCACAGGGGCGTGGCTGCAACAAGTGGAAGAAGGGAAGGCATGGTGGCTGGATTGGAGGCAGTGTCGGGATCTCAAGGCAGGCGAGAAAGATGATGATGGACGGTGCGGCAAGAAGCAAATGGCTTTCGGATTTGACTGGTCTAATAGCCTTTATTGAATCGAGCCCTCAACAATATGCAACAAATGCAGGGAGGAAGCGCATCGAGCTACGTAACAAAGAAATACAATAGTAGCAGCAAGTCATGGCTGGGTGTAGCAGATCATGGGTGGTGGAGAAATGCTCGCAGCAGTGGACAACGGTAGTGATGTAGCAGTGATTAAATGGCTTTAGCGGCAGCGCAAAGCAGCCATCAGAAACGCCACAGTAGGGAACAGAACATAGCCAAGAACGCCATAATATGGGACACGAGGTAGGAGACGATGGTGTTGGCAAAGATATAGCAGAGCTGGGCGTGGTGATGGAAGGTGCTAGGTGGTGGCCGTGAATGAATGAAGCAATCGCAAAGAATAGGGTTTTTTTTGGCAAAATGCCTCGTCACCAAGACCTTTTCTCCCCCTCTTTTTTTTTAATTGCCGCCCCCCTCCTTATTTTAATATGACCTAGAATCCTTTAATTAGTCTTCATTTTCCTTGATTCTTTCCTGCTAATTAATCTCATAATCTCAATGTTGACATATTTTCTTTTAAAGCTTTCCATAAACAAATTCTAATTTGATTCTTTTAATTAATTCTAGATTTGTCTAAAGTTTCTAAAATCAAAAAATTTGATTTTTATTCCACAATTTGCGATACAAGTTTGACTTTCCCCCTTTTTGTTTTCCTTGATTTTTTGAATTTTCATTTTTTTAGTTTTCCTTAATAAATGTAAAAATATATTAAAAATTAAATTTAAATATAAAAATTGGTCTTTTAAATCATCAGGCCTAAAGTCCAAATCTAATCTTAAGTCCAAAATCATTAGTTTCACATCCAAAAGTCTGATTAAACTCAAATCAAAGGTGAAATGAAAGAACATTGGACTCACAGGAGAATTGAGGCTCGGATTAAAGAAAATAATCTAATTGGCCCAAAAATCTTAAAGACCCCGGACAAAATGGGATGTCTACAGTTGCCCCTCTTTGTACATTTGCTATGAAATAGTAATTGTGCAAAGACATAGACATCCATTTTGTCCACATCCATTTTTATTCTTTTTCTTTTTCTTTTCAAAATTTTTTTGTTTTCCTTTTTTTGTGGAAAATTGCCCATTAATTTTCACAATGAAAATGGTCCTCCGACCAAAAAGGCCCTGAAACTTAAAAATTTTCTTCTCTTGAAAGTGCTCCTCCGACCAGGGAGGCCTGAAATTTTAAAATTTTCTCATATCTAAAATGCTCATTCGACTAGGAAGGCCTTGAAACTTTAAATTTTCTCATCTCTTAAATGCTCCTTCGACTAGGAAGGCCCTGAAACTTTAAATTTTCTCATCTTCAAAATGCTCCTTCGACTAGGAAGGCCTTGAAACTTTAAATTTTCTCATCTCTTAAATGCTCCTTCGACTAGGAAGGCCCTGAAACTTTAAATTTTCTCATCTCCAAAATGCTCATTTGACTAGGAAGGCCCTGAAACTTTAATTTTCTCATCTCCAAAATGCTCCTTCGACTAGGAAGGCCTTGAAACTTTAAATTTTCTCATCTCCAAAATGCTCCTTCGACTAGGAAGGCCCTGAAACTTTAAATTTTCTCATCTCCAAAATGCTCCAAAATGCTCCTTCGACTAGGAAGGCCCTGAAACTTTAAATTTTCTCATCTTCAAAATGCTCCTTCGATTAGGAAGGCCCTGAAACTTTAAATTTCTCATCTCTAAAATGCTCCTTCGACTAGGAAGGCCCTGAAACTTTAACTTTTCTCATCTTCAAAATGCTCCTTCGACTAGAAGGCCCTGAAACTTTAAATTTTCTCATCTCTTAAATGCTCCTTCAACTAGGAAGGCCCTGAAACTTTAAAATTTCTCATCTTTTGAGGAAACATGCTCGGAAGTCTTACAGCTTGTACCTGGAGGTTTTAATGAATCATGCCCGAAGGTCTTATAGATTGTACCCAGAGGTTCTAATGAATCATGCCCGAAGGTCTTATAGATTGTACCCGGAGGTTCTAATGAATCATGCCCGGAGGTCTTATAGATTGTACCCGGAGGTTTTAATGAATCATGCCCAGAGGTCTTACATATTGTACCCAGAGGTTCTAATGAATCATGCTCGGAGGTCTTACAGATTGTACCCGGAAGTCTTAAAGAATCAAGCCCGGAGGTCTTACAGATTGCACCCGGAGGCTTTGATCTTATCTCATCATTTCAATTCTATCTTCTAGATCATCTTATCATTCCAGTTTCTTCTTTTTGTTTTTTTATCACATTTTTTCATCTCATCACATCTTTCAATCCCTTTTTCATTATCCCATCATATCCATACCTTTTTAGTTTCCTCTTCCTTTCCAAATTTTTAACATTTTTGTTCAAAACTTCATACCTTTTTCGTCACATCTTATTCCTAATCCTTCTCACATTTTCTGATTTTCTTTTTCATCTTTTTTTTTAAATTTTTCAAAATTTTAGTCATCTAATCTTTCAAAACTTTTTATCCTATTGTCTTAACAAACAGTTCAAAAAATTGTTTTTGTTGTAAAAATGCATAAAACGAAATGTCATGCGTGTCATGAATGCAATGCAAATGATAAATAATGCCTTACCAAGTCACATCATCAATCTACCATATTCCTTTCTTCAAAAATTTGTCATCCTTTAATCTTCTCACTGACTTATCATTCAATCTTTCAATGCCTCATCATTCTTCCTTCTTCAAATTTAGCAATCCTAAAATCATTTGCCCCATCATCATCGTTCATTCAGTCTTCTTCTTACCCCACAATTCTTCTTTCTTTAAATTTAGCAATCATCACTCATTTAGTCTTCCCATTGCCCCATCATCATCATTCATTTAGTTTTCTTCCTGCCCCACAATTCTTATCAACTTAAAATTCATCAATCCAAATCATAACAACAAAATCATCTCAAACTATTCACAAGAACACTTCGCCACTTCTCATATCTTCAAGAAAATTCATGCTCTCAAATCAACCAAAGATTGCCACAAGAATAGTCTTAAAAACACCATCACCACACTTGATTTCTTTAAAACAAGAACTTGCCCCCATAAAATCGCAAAACTCTCATTTTTCACTTCTTCAAGTTTCTTTTTTTGAAAATAGAAAATTGCCCCACATAATAATTTTCCAAGATAAAAACATTTGATATTTAACTCTCTTAAAAATTGGTGATTACTATCGAGAATAAATAGAATGAGTCATAACTTGGTCTAGCTGAATAAGTGTACTGATTTGGTGCATCAAGGATGTTTGGTTATCAAGAAAGGTTCTATTGATCAATGTATCTTCATCTAGGCTCACAAATGAAACAAATTCCTTGAAAATCAAAATTCCTTTTGTAAAAGTAACTTTCACAGAACACAATCCATTTTAGCACTTTCTTAATTTATTAATATGTGGACTTTAACAAATGTCAAGACTAGCTGTGATGGCTCAAATTTCTGGGCAAGGATTCCAAAGATACAAATCTCAAGTCAAAATTTCAAGGTGATGGTTTTTGAATTTCTCAAAAGGTCTTGACTGAAAGCATCACTCCTCTAGTTTTTCTTCTTTCTGGTTATTGCCTTAGCATAGTCACAAACAATGGCCTTGAGTTGTTTCAAATTTGCTCTAGACTACCCTTTCATGGGTTTTCACCCTAGAGCTTCATTCTCTTTTTTCTTCTTCTTTTTTTATTGATTTTTCTACCATGCATTTGAGAATTCAAATTTCATTCCAAACTAAATAACGATGATGGTTTCTCAAATAAAAGCTTTTCAATACAAGCATCTCTATTTGATCAAAATGGACTTTTAAGCACGTACTATAGGCCAAGGTTTAGGGTTTTCAAAGAATCGATAAATAGGCCCAAAATAAGTGTTTTCAAGGTTTATCGAACCAAGGATCGTTTCTTCGATTGTCGATTGTGAACATCAGTCCTTCCCACTCTTCGAAGCATTTTTCTTTTCTTTTCTAACCTTTTATTCTCATTTATTTCTTTTTTTTTCTTCTTTTTTCGCATCTACCTTTTTCATTTTTTTCAATTTCTTGTTTTTTTCATATTGATTTCCATCTTTACATATCCTTCTTCTCACATTTGTCCCTTTAACAAGGGAATCATTTTCTTGCATTTGACATAAGACCAATCACTAATGCTTTTAAAACTCCTCTGATGTATTTGCCTCTCCAATGTGGAGGGTGATCCTTGATCAAGGTTCATTTAGAAAGAAATCAATAGGCTCAAAAGGGGTAACAAAGGGATATTTCATTTCAGTAATATGAATATGAAAGATGGCCATTTGTCATATCAAATATTGACACTTCTATTGAAAACCAATCCTCAAGATGAAAATTCGGCTTTTGAAATCATTTGAATATCCCTCATGCATGGTTTCATAATCAATTTTTTTCTTTTCTTTTTTTTACTTCCTTTTTCTTTGCTTTTTTTTTTTCACAACTCATGCCTAGAATGTATCAATTCAACTTTATGAAGGCCATATGCAACAATCTTCATTATCATGGTTTAAAATAGGAAAAAGGATATCAATCAAATTAAGAATGATCATTAAAAGATGTTGAGGTTATCCAAAGCTTGGCTCTTTCAATCATTTTGTCCCAAGATATAGTGAAGGGTGGTTTAAATTAGGAAGTTCAAGGTATGAGAAAGAATTTTGGGTTGATATGTTTGGGACTCTTAGCTTGGCCTTAACATCTATCAAATTTCCAAATACAAAGTCCTTAAAAGAATGCTTCATGAATTGGTCCTTCAAAACAGTTCAAAACGTTTTGCAAATTCATCAATCATTTCATTGCTCATTACCTTAATGAAGATCATTGACTTCAAAAGTTTATCATGGTACGCAAAAATGAATGAATGAATGAATTTCAAGCTTGTGTTTCTTTATGGATTCCAAGTTTTCATTAAATTGGGAAGTATACTGGAAATGTAATGGCTAGGTCTATTCATTCTCAATAACAATCACCAATGTTTTCAAAATTATTTTATTTCATCAACTTGGAAAGAAAAATATGGAAAGCTTTCAAAACAACTTGATGTAAATCTCAAGAATCCTGAGAACATCTCACATCCACAAATTACATATAGGAAATTTGTCCTATGGAAGAGCAGACTTCCATTGTTCAATAAGCTCTTGAGTCATGGCACTACTACTGATGAGTTCTTCAACCTTTTCTCCAATATGTTACATTTATGTTGTATCCCTACAGCTAGACTATCAACTTCTCTTGTTCAATAGGATCATCCAAGTTTAGGACGAAAATAGGGTCAACAGTACTAGACCCTATACCGGGTTGACTATGGCCCATAGTATGGCCTTGTCCTCCCATTGAAGGTGTTGCATGAGCATAAACCTTTGGAGACATTTGGGCTTGATGGGTAAACCCTGGAGGGTATGGTGGATCATCACTAGGATATTCCTCCACTGTTAGGTCTTGCACAACTCCTTTCCCCTTAGCCATACTCATCATCCATTCCATCATCTTGGTCATCTTCTCTCAAGTTTCCTCTTGAGCTTTGACAATCTCTTGTTGCAATTTTTCCATCCCGTCAATCCGTGCTAATTACTCATTCTCCATTGCTTTAGTTTGTGCATGAGTTTGGTATGAATGATTTGAAGGGGCTATTTTTGTACCTTTGTTGTCACAATTAAAATGCTCATGAAGGAAAAGCAAAAGTAAGAAAAATTTTCGTGAGTAATTTATTGTATAACAAAAATTGTCTCATAACAAAAATTTATAAAAACCAATGCTTATAAAACTTGTCTCATAACAATTGTTGAACAAAGTTAAAGGTCCACTACATCCATAAAGAACATTTAAGGCGTCCACCTAAGCCTCCTCAACAAACTGTAGTGATTTTAGATTTCGTCCAATAGTAGTCGCAAATTCTCCCCATGCTCGGTAAGTGGGCTGACTCCGAGCTTCAAATCCCTTATTCTGTCTTCCATGTCTCTTGCTCTATGAGCCATGACATTAATCTGTTCAATCATGGAAACCAGAAGATGTGAATCACGAGCTCTCCTCAAGGTAGCGTACTTCTCCTTTAGGTCATTCAACTCATTAACAACCTTTTGTAGGATCTGCAAGTATTCTTGGGATCGATTGAGGGCACCTTGCAAACTCATCTGCTCGCTTATGACCTTGCCTTCAAGTTCTTCACATTCGGTCCCTTTCTTTTGTAACTGAGCTTTGAGTTGTTCATTCTCTTCCCGCAAACGCTTCTTTTCAGACCTTGAGAGCTGCTCCTTCAAGTATCTGATTTCATCTATCAACTTATACTTCTCTTGATTTACCCTTGTATATGCTTGTTCCCTTCTCCCCAGCTTCTCCTCTATTTCACATTTGAGTTTCTTAATTTCTCACTCTAAGTCCCTTTTTTCTTCCTCTAATTTCCTCTTGGCAATCTCCAAGTCTATCATGGGATCTCGAGGTATGGGCTCTTCACTTTTCTCGAGACCTTCTTCGGGTGGAAGCCTAACATCCTTGCCTCGTCTCGCATGCCATATTGAGTATTCGGGAGGGTCCTTCTCTGGAAATATTCCTTTCTCAATCCTGAGAGTTGCCTTCAAAGCCTTGACATCGTCTTCTATTTTCTTTACAAATCCTTCTTCTGCATATGTATACTCGTGCTAACTGAGTCCTTGAGTCATTGGAATGAATTGCTCATATCCCAATTGTCTTCGTACCATAAGAGGTGCATAAGAGATAGTAACCCATATACCCAAAAGTGGAACCCATGGCTTACCACCACATGCATATAACATAGATCTCCGTGGCATCCAAGGTGCCCTCCAAACAATATCCTTTTTCTTGGTCTTGCGCAATAATGAAACTCATTCTCCTTTTGTCTTCGGTGCAGGCCAAGTCTTCTCACAGAATTCTTTTATCGGGACTGTATTGAGATAAGCTTCTCGAAATTTTTCTTCATTACCTCCGAGGTGACTTTTCATCCAAATGTATAACAATGGTGTACATCCGATGAAACAACCTTCTCCCTTGCGATGGCAGAAATTTAAAGACCTAAAAGTCTCTAACAAGATAACTGGAGCCACATTCACCTCATGATCAAGTTGCTCAACAAAATCCACTGTTGTAACCTCAATGTGTCCTAAGAATTTAGGGAACACAGCCATATCATACACAGCTAATGCCATTATGCTCATATGTTGTTCTTTCGTTAGCTGCTTCTGAAGACAACTTCGTAGAAAACTCCATGGTACATAAGTGGTCTCTCCTTTCTTCCTTGTGTGATGATCAATTTCTTGAATACTATGGCCAGTCATGGAGGACAATTTCTTACGATATCCTGATTTCCTTTTCTTCCAATAGATTTTGGTGGGATTTTTTAACTCACGATGGAGCAAGAGTGAATACTCCTCTATGGTTGGCATCAAATCGGCCTCATTGAAGACAAAGCATCTGTAGGACATGTCTCAAAATTGCACCATGGCCTTTATCAAATCCAAGTCCACTTCCACTGACAATAGTAGCATCAAGTCCCCATTATTTTTTCTGAAATTCTATCTTTTTTTCTTCACCCCATGCCTTCCAAATTCCTAGCAACTCAGTGTAGTCATTTTGTCTTAGGTCCAGATGAATTCTTTCTAGCAGAGTAGAAACAAAAACAACAGGTAGGCAATCACCATTCTAACGTTGGGCCTTTTCGTATCGTTCTTTCACTATGTGGGCTGGTTCCTCTTGCGATAATTTCTCCATGGATGCAAATGGATCTTAACCTTTTCAATTTGTTATAAGACAAAAAAATGCAATGAATGAGAATGTGCATTATGTTTTTTTTGGTTTATTATTTTTGTATTTATTTATTTTCCATATTTTTCTTGTATAAGATGATGGTCATTCTTTGTGTCCTAATATAGGCTTCAATTCTAAAGCTCTAGCTTACGAGTGGGCATCATAAGTTCACCATATGCTTAGCTTGGATAGATGGATTACTAAAGGTTCCCAGATTGTTCCCCACTATCATCCACGTGGACTAGTAAGGCACCCCAATCCTCACCCATTATAGGCTTCAAATGGAAAGGGTTCAACCTGAGTGGGAGTATTTCACTGGCCTATGTGGAGGTTACCACCTCACGAAGGCAAAGCTACTTTACTTCCTCTTAAAAAGGTAAGCCCGGGTCGAGGGCTAATGCATGCACATGTAAGTGGAGTGTGTGTATTTAAATGTCTTATGAAACTTAAAGTTTTCAGGCCAGATTTTAATAACCTTAAACTTCCTAATGGCCTGACTCTCTAAAGTCCCCAATGGAGTCGCCAAACTGTCATAACCTATTAAGTTTCAAGAAACCTAATAGCTAGACACAAAACTATGGAGTCGCCACCAACCATTCTACCTAGGTGTAATTGGTCACCTATTCAAAGTAAGGATAAGGCTTGGTCTACGTTAAAAGTTCTAAGTTCGGGAGTACGGTTACGTGTGAGGAAGGATTAGCACCCTCACAACGCCTATCCTAAAATGGTATCAAATAATCCAAGGTTATCTTAATTTTGCCTTTTTACTTTAATTTCGATATAATTAAATATTGAAAAATCTTTTAAGTCTCCTCCATCAAGCTAGTTGGATAACTTAAAAGTTTTTCTCACTTCAAGAGTATTCAAGTAGGACCAATCGCTTTTCTTAAAGAGGCTCCGTCGTCGGATTGTTTAGATACTTTATGCAAACCTTATTTTGACTCCTATCCAATTTCCATTTATTATTTTATCTTATTTTATTCTATTGTTATTGTTTTCTTATATAAATTATTATTTCATATATTTTTATATCTTTAAATAAACATGAATTATTTGATATTGAAGATTTTCTTAAAGACCTTCCATCAAACTGGTAAGACCTTAAAGAAACTTTCTCACCTTAGGAATTTTTAAAGAAACTACTCAAGCGCAATACCCTTTAAATTCCATCCTCGGAATAATTCACATTTATTAAAATATTTAATTTAATTTAATTTCTATTTATTTTAATTCTTTTCTATTTCTAATTCTAATTTAATAATTTGATTTTTATCCTTTATTATAATGAACTTAATTTTAATTTACTATTTTTTATCTAATTTAATTTTTATTTTTATAATTTAATTTATTAAATCTTAGAAATGTCCTTTAAATCTTCCATCAAGCTGGCAAGACTTAAAAGAATTCTCCTCACCTCAAGACATTTAAAAGTACTACTCAAGCGCAGTCCCTTTAGAATTCCGTCGTTGGAATAATTGTAGTTATATTATTTTATTCTATTTTATTTCTAAATATATTAACTTCTATGACTCTTAATTCCCAATTTAAATATTAATTCTTTTAATTAATTCTGATTTCAATTTTTAATAAATTTTAGTTTTAAATATTGGAAATATCTTTTTAAATCTTACATCAAGCTGGTAAGGCTTAAAAAAGAACCTCCTCACCTTAAGAGATCTAAAAGTACTACTCGAGCGCAGTCCTTTTAGAATTCCATCGTCGGAATATTTATAGTTATATTTTCTTATTCTATTTCTAAATATATGAAAATTTTTTATGACTTTTAATTCCTAATTTGATTACTAATTCTTTTACTTGTAATTAATTTTAATTAATTCTTATTTCAATTTTTTTAATAAATTTGAGTTTTAAATATCGGAAATGACTTTTTAAATCTTCCATCAAGCTGGTAAGATTTAAAAAAGACCTCCTCACCTCAAGATCTCCGAGAATATTACTCGATCGCAATCCCCTCGGAGTTCCATCGTCAGAAATTTTTATTTTTATTATTTTATTCTATTTTACCCTAACTTTTTGCTATTAATTTTTTGTCATTTACAGTTTTATTTAAATAATTATTTTAAAGCTTAAAGAAGTCTAATTTCATGTTCCTATTTAATTCTAATTCTAAAATAAACAAACATATAAATAATACATCAACAAAAATATAGAATATCAACATGCCGAATCAAATTATTTTATTTACATTAACTATCTAATTTATTTATCAAAGTCAATTTCTCAAGTTAATTATCTTAACATCATATTCTAATTTCAATTAAATTATCTAAATTGTCTTATACCAAATTCTAATTAAATAAATTATATAAACTAAACCCAACTAACGAGATATTTGAATATATTAGATTATGATTAAAAGTAGGCATTAAATGCACTAAAATAGAAACCTTAGTCTAACTACATGTATAGCCATACCATTTAATGATCTAGAATTTCTCACCTTCTTTAACCATCAATATTTCCTCTCTCTTTGACGTAGAACACCACTTTCTTGTCTTATTTATTTTCTAAAGTCGAGTTTCAGATCAACAACTAGGTAGGATGCAACGACAGCAAATTGATGTAGCACAGATGTGCGACTTGATGAGAACACAGCAGTACAAAGTTCGATCAGGACAGCAAGGTGGCACAGCGGAACAGGGGGCTCAACGTGGATGCAACAACAGGGGGGCTTCTCTTCACAGGGGCGTGGCTGCAACAAGTGGAAGAAGGGAAGGCGTGGTTGCTGGACTGGAGGCAGTGTCGGGATCTCAAGGCAGGCGAGAAAGATGATGATGGACGGTGCGGCAAGAAGCAAATGGCTTTCGGCTTTGACTGGTCTAATAGCCTTTATTGAATCGAGCCCTCAACAATATGCAACAAACGCAGGGAGGAAGCGCACCGAGCTACGTAACAAAGAAATACAATAGCAGCAGCAAGTCATGGCTGGGTGTAGCAGATCATGGGTGGTGCAGAAATGCTCGTGGCAGTGGACAACGGTAGTGTTGTAGCAATGATTAAATGGCTTTAGCGGCAGCGCAAAGCAGCCATCAGAAACGCCACAGTAGGGAACAGAACATAGCCAAGAACGCCATAATATGGGACACGAGGTAGGAGACGGTGGTGTTGGCAAAGATATAGCAGAGCTGGGCGTGGTGATGGAAGGTGCTAGGTGGTGGCCGTGAATGAATGAAGCTGTCGCAAAGAATAGAGTTTTTTTTTTTTGGCAAAATGCCTCGTCGCCAAGACCTTTTCTCCCCCTCCTTTTTTTTAATTGCCGCCCCCCTCCTTATTTTAATATGACCTAGAATCCTTTAATTAGTCTTCATTTTCCTTGATTCTTTCCTGCTAATTAATCTCATAATCTCAATGTTGACATATTTTCTTTTAAAGCTTTCCATAAACAAATTCTAATTTGATTCTTTTAATTAATTCTAGATTTGTCTAAAGTTTCTAAAATAAAAAAAAAATTGATTTTTATTCCACAATTTGCGATACAAGTTTGACTTTCCCCCTTTTTGTTTTCCTTGATTTTTTGAATTTTCATTTTTTTTATTTTTCCTTAATAAATGTAAAAATATATTAAAAATTAAATTTAAATATAAAAATTGGTCTTTTAAATCATTGGGCCTAAAGTCCAAATCTAATCTTAAGTCCAAAATCATTAGTTTCATATCCAAAAGTCTGATTAAACTCAAATCAAAGGTGAAATGAAAGAACATTGGACTCACAGGAGAATTGAGGCTCGGATTAAAGAAAATAATCTAATTGGCCCAAAAATATTAAAGACCCCGGACAAAATGGGGTGTCTACACATAAAATAAAGTTTTATGGAATTTATATAAATATAAAATTCCATAATTTAAAACCATAAGGATTAAAATCCTTTAGTGAATATTTATAAAAATATTCATAAAAATATTCACTATATTTCACTTCATCTTTCACCTCGTATTACGTGTAATTTATCTATTCCGAGAATTTTCGGTGGTTTCATTATCACCATTCTCAAATACATGAATATTTTAAAATTCCATCTCATTATATTCATGTTTTATGAAATTTAGTAATTTCCTCATTCTTCGTGATTTAATATCGATTTTCGAAAATAAAATCATTTAATATGATTTTATGAGATTTTTCTAAAATTTTCGACAGCATAACAACTGCCGATTTACTAACCTTCTGCACGAAAAATACAGTTATAAATTTGCAGCCAGTACTTCATCTCAAAATTTTCAGCAAATCATGCATCATAATAATTTTCATAAAAAATTTCCATAAAATATTTCAAATTAAAATATGCAGACTGAATATCCCTACAGTGCTGCACATGCATCCCTTACCTTTTCCGGGTAGGCGACTTCCTCTTATCGATCGCGCCCGCACTCCTTTTCTCTCGATTCCTTATCCCGATCACTGAAAATAATTTCTGGAAATAAAAATTCTAATTTTTAGAATTTTTTTCATAATTTATTTAATTTTTTTCTGAAATTAAATTTCTGAAAATTTCTTACTGAATTTCCGTAAATTTCGGATTGTTGAATTTCCGGAAATTTTCCAAATTCCCAAAATTCTCCTTTTTTTCCTCTTTTTCTTTCTTTTTCCTCTTTTCTTTTTCTTTCCTTTTTCTTTCCTTTTTCTTTTCTTTTTCTTTTTCTTTTTCCTTTTTTTTTCTTTTCTTTTTCTTTTCTTTCTTTCCCGGTCAGACCGGTTCAGACCATTCCTCGCCAGTTCCTCGCCGGCGGCCGGTTCTCCTGCGGCTCGAGCGTCCCTCAGCTGGCCGGCTGCACGACGAACTTGCCGGTGCCATCCGTTTGCCCTGGATCGGCGGCACGACGGTGGATCGAGGCGAAATAGGTTTGGTTTCTCCTTCCTCTTCGACGACCCTCCTCCGCCGTTCATTGCGCCTCCGGTGGCCTCCATCGTCTTCCTCTCCCTCCGGTGAAGCTTCGGTTGCAGTGGCAGCCACCGATTTGGCCGGCATCGCCGTCGGCCATTTTCCTTTTCCTCTCCGGTTTCTTTCGTTTTCCGTCGATCCTGTTTCCATTTCTTCACGTTGCTGGCAGCTTCTTTCCTTTCTCTGCCTAGTGGCGTCTCTTTCTCCTTCCTCCCTCGCCGGCGGTGGCAGCTCCCCCGCCGTCGGCCCTATGGCTGGGGAGGATCGGGTCCTTCCCGATTTTTCGCTTTTCCTTTTTCTGTTTTATTTCCCTTTTTAGGTTTATTTGCTTTCCCTTTTTAGTAGATAGTATACTATATATTATACACTATATAATGTATTTTATGCATATAATGTATACTGTATATTATACATATATTATTTTATATATAATATAATATAATACACTATATATATTATTTCATATACATTATAATACAATATATATTGTATATAAATTATATATATTGTACTTTACAAAATATATATCTAGTATATATATATATATATGTATATTTATATACTTTAAAATAAATAACATTTATATATATAGAATTACATAAATGTTATAATACAATACATATACCTATAAACTTTAATATAAAATAACATTTACTTTTTCTTTATATGTGTATATATTTATATATACATAAAATATTATGTTTATATACATATGTATTATTTAAATTCATGAAATAGTATATATTTCCATATATATACCAACGTATATTAAAATATACTATATAGTATTTTAAATACATACGTATTTGTATAAAATACATTTATAAAATTTGTAATTATATAAGCATATTTTATTTTCATTTTTTGTTTTCCTTATTTAATTTGGATTTTTAATTTATCCAAATTTAATTCTTTTTCCTCTCTCTATTATTTTTATTTTCACTTCCAATTTAATTTCCTTTACACAAATTTCCCGATTCTTTCACTTTCTTAATTCTTGGAATTTTCACCAATATCCCGTTCCCTCAAATTTTATTTATTTCCTCTGATTTATTTTCTCCAATATTTATTTTCAATATTTCTAATTTCCAATAAATGAAAAATTTACAGTTATCACATCCTCCCCACCTTAAGAAATTCGGTCCTTCGAATTTAACTTAAGTCCAAAGGGGGTACATGCCGTATACTTACGACTTTTGACCTCTAGGTCATCCTCCAAGTAATACTGCCAATACACTTAAAATATCAAGAGTATTTTAGACCACTACATGCTGTCTTTCATCATATATGTCTATGCTCATGTAGTTTTATTTTCTCAAATCGAGAGTTACTCACTTTTACTCTTTTCATATAAGAGCTATACATAATATTTTTAATATTACAGCTAATCTATGCTGTTCATCATCCATTCTTCTCACTTAGTGCCGAGTCGACATAATTTGGTACTATCATGTACTCATGTTAATCAATTATATGTAAGTGTCCCAGTAGCTTTCACATCTCATGCACACGCTCTCTCAATATCATGGAGCGTTTACATCTCACGCTCATATATATATATATCAGTATGGAGTGGTGCTATCAATACACTTGGGATCTCAAAGCCTTTTGCTATCTCTCATTAGCATATAGCAACACAGAGACTCCCATCACATGTAAGGCTCACTGGAACTGTACATACACATTCACACCGTTTAACACTTATACTTCAACTAAGGCACTAGAGAATCTAGATGTCTGATAATGGAAAGTGATTCTATTTAGATCATTAGTCTTTAATCACTTCCTTATCATCATTTCTCTATTGGACTTTTTATTGTCCAAAATATTCTTTTTCACACTTATTCATTTGCCGACTTTACTATAGATCATCTCTCACAATCATATTTCATGAGATTATCATATTCTCTTCATGTAGTATGGTCTTTAAATCTCCTTTCATAATTTAGATTCTGTGATTGAATCCTTGAATTATCCATTTAAGCACCACATTATCTATACAATTCCACTACTTCTATCATTTCGAGGTGATTATATGTACAAACATTTCTTATTTATATACTAGCAGTAAACATATCAATTATCTTACTCCTTTGAGTATCATTAATTGTACTTATCAAAGTTGGCTTGCTTTTACATCTTGCCACAGTTATGTGATAACCAACACAATTCACCCTCAGTCTTAACTTCGAGAACTGTTTTATATTGATGTTCCCTTCTCATTGTGCAATTTATTTCCTTATTCCACTTTCATTTTCGTTTTCATATTTCCACTATTTATCTCTTCATATATATATATAGACACACACATATATATATATATATATTTTAATTAGCATGGTACTATACTGCTAAGATCTTTCAAAATCTTGCATACCATCTTTTTCTTTACACTTGCCATCTGCTGACTTTAATTTCTTTAATTAGATCTCATCTATAGAGCAGCTAGTCTCATCACTCTTTTATAGGCTGGCAATAGTATTTAGCTAGACTCATTCCTTTCGTATCTCAATCATTATCTTTATATCATAGACAGGTTCACTGTCATCCTATCGTCTCGAGATCTTATATCTCAATAAGAGATACTGTCAAGCCAAATCTTTAGTTGCAAATCTTAGCACAATTCCACAGTCTTTAAGAGTTTATGTATCACATCACAATGCTGCTCATGTTCCATTTATACTTTGGACTCAATCAGTATTTCGTCAATTTACTCATGTAAGGATACCTCATTCTTTATGCTTATCTACTTTACAAGGCAATTCATTACCCTTGTAACTTCAATAGGAACTCGTAAAATTCACTCCGAGTTCAAATCATCATCTTATGGACATCAATCTTCAATCTTTTATCTAAGGACTCTTTATACTAAGGCTAGTCTTATTAACTCCTCACACATCCCTAATCAGCTCCATAAAGCGTCTGTTTTCATGTAGATGAATACTTGTTCTTCACCAGAACTTTATTAATGATAGGAAATTAATACATCCTTTTTAATTCATCTACAACTCAATATCATTTGTATTTCTCTCATTTATACTTGTACAGACAATTTCATTATTCTTAATTGTTAGCTTTAAATTGCCATATATATTTTGAAATGACAAAAACTTAAGTAAGCTTTAATGTTTTAATTCATAGTGTAAATTTGCCTTATCACACATGATTTTCTCAATCCATTTTCAAGTGAACATATCAAACATTAAGACCATAATTTAATGACACACTCTTATTGGTCTTAATACTTTGTAAATATTTTGAATATTTTAGAAAATCAATTGATGAATTTTTAGACCATGTTTTCATCAAAGAAAGTCAAGAAAAACTCCCACAAAAGAGCCAAAATGTTTTGGGTTGGATTAGGATCAAAGACCACATCATTGCTAACCCAAAAGTGCAGGAAAAATGCCCTCTGGAAGAAAAGGATCGATCCCCTAAGGGAAGGGATCGATCCCCTTTTGGCAGAATGTCTTCCCAAGGTCCCTGAAGCCAAGAATCAAGATTCTGGACAAAAGGGATCGATCCCTTTCCCAAAGGGATTGATCCCTTTCCCAAAGGGATTGATCCCTCGGGACGAAAATAGCCTGTAATGGCTAGTTTTATGAGATACAACGATCATATTCGATTTTGGCTCCACCCAACGTCCACAAACCATCCAAGGGACTATAAATAGAGGCTTAGAAGCTAAAGGAAGCAAGAGGAACTACCAAGCAACATCTTTCATCATCTTATTCATCTTCCTCAAGCCTCAAACAACAAATCAAGAGCTCTAAAGTCTACATCTTCTATCATTCACTTATCTCTTGTATTGTTTAGCACAAATATTGTATAGGCTTTTCATTGTGCTTAATTTCTGTAATCACTTGCCTACCTATAGGCCTTTCCTTGATTATATCATTTGTAAAACAAATCATTCCTTGTAAAGGGGAGGTTTCTCTTTAGCCTAAGAAAAAGAGGGAGGTTTCTCTTTAGCCTAAGAAAAAGACGGAGGTTTCTCTTTAGCTTAAGAAAAAGAGGGAGGTTACTCTTGATCCTAGAAAAAGAGAGAGGTTTCTCTTGAGCCTTGAAAAGAGGGAGTGTAACACAAATTCAAGTTAGTGAATTTGGGGAAAATCCTTGAGAGCGTCTCAAGGTAGAGGACGTAGGCAAGGTTGCCGAACCTCTATAAATCACTTGTGTACATTTCTCTATCCTTACTCTCTTTACTTATTTGTAATTATATTTGTGTTTATTGCTTTGAATTTATATTGCATAATTGAGTAACCTAGAGAACTTAGAAAATATCAATATAGGCTAGAGAATTTAGAGGAATCGAAAAACGAACTTAAGGTTAGCGAAAAACCGATTCACCCCCTCTCGGTATTGCCTATAGAGTCAACAATTGGTATCAGAGCTTGGGCTCGAGATTGATTTAGACTAACCTCTATCGAGCAAAACGATCTTAAATGGCTCACTTGAATATAGGCACACCCCTAGGAGAAGAGGGACAATCATTAGTTAGACCTCTACTCTTCAATGGTGAGAATTATTCATATTGGAAAACTAGAATGATGTTATTTGTACAATCAAATGATTATGAAGTGTGGAGAATTATACTGAATGGTCCTAGAATTCCCATGAAGAATGTAAATGGAAAAGATGTCTCTAAGCTAGAGGATGAGTGGGACACAAATGACATGAGAGTGGCACAATTGAATGCCAAGGCTATGCACACTCTCTTTTGTGCATTAGGTCCTAATGAATATAATAGAGTCTCCCTATGTGAGAATGCCAAGCAAATATGGGACAAATTAGCCATCACACATGAAGGGACCAATCAAGTGAAGGAGACCAAAGTAGGAATGCTCAGACATGATTATGAGCTATTTAGGATGAAAGAAAATGAGTCCGTTAGTGAAATGTTCACTAGGTTTAATGATATAATTAATGGATTTAAGGCTCTAGGCATGGCTTATTCTAATGTTGAAATGGTAAAGAAAATTTTGAATAGCTTGCCTAAATCATGGGAGGTAAAGGTAACCGCAATAGAAGAGTTTAAGGATCCAAATACCTTGTCTCTAGATGAGCTTATGGGCTCCTTACTTACATATGAAATGAAAATGAAAAGAAATGAAGTGCCTTCTAAGAAAGTAGGGGTATCACTTAAGTCTTCCACTCATGAGGTCATTGAAGATGATAGTGATGAGAGTGGAAATGAGGAAGAAAAAGAAATGGCAATGTTTGCCAAAAGATTTAATAGATTTATGAGAATGAAAGAGAGAGAGAGTAATAGGAGACATCAAAGGGGAGAGTCAAGTAGAAGAGAAAAGGACCCCTTAGTATGTTATGAGTGCAATGAACCGGGTCATACTAAATTAGATTGCCCTTTACTTAGGAAGGAAAAAGATAGGAAGCCTAGGAAGAAAGCATTTGTGGCTGCATGGAGCGATAGTGATAGCTCCGATGAGGAAAATGTAGATGAAGAGGTAGCCTACTCATGCTTTATGGCTATTAGTGATGATGAGGCTAGTAGTAATTCTAGTGAAGATAATGATTATACCTTTAGTGAACTACAAAATGCCTTTAATGATTTAGCAAATGAATTTCAATGTATGAACTCCAAATATAAGAAAATCATTGCTAAATTAAAAATAGAGAATGAAGCCTTGACAAATGCTAAGCTAGAATTTGAAAAGAAATTAGAAAATGCTAACTTAGAGATAAATGAGTTGAATGAAAAGAATACAAATTTGCATAACTCATTTTCTAGGTTTTATATGGGTCAACAAAAATTAGATCATATGCTTGAGACCCAAAGAGCTTTCTTTGACAAAGATGGGTTAGGTTACAATGCAATACAAAAAGAAACTCATCTAAAGAATTTCCTTGTGAGCAAAAATACTATGCATGATACATCTCTCACATGCTCACTATGCAATAGAATAGGACACTCTTCATAAGCATGCACATATAGAAAAACCACATTTAGAGGAAGAGTTGTTAGAAAGATGTGGATGCCAAAGCATGCAATAAATAATGATGAATTGTGCTTAAAATGGATCCCTAAGGGATTTAAAATTGTGAACACTAACTCTCATGGACCCAAGAAAATTTGGGTACCAAAGCATGCTTGAATTTGTTTGTTATAGGAGTGTTGGAGCATGGGAATATAATGAAACAATACAGTTTAAATGCTCAACACATCCCATGGAGTTTGCTTGTGCCAATAGGAAGAGCTTGGAGATCCATTCTTAGCAAAGTGACAACAATTTCTCAAAGAATGACTAATGGTGGATCCAACACATCAAGGCAAAGCATTCTCTAGCAAAGGAGTTTTGTAAGTTTAATTCTTTACTCCTTAAAACTTTATTTGATTATTTGTGCTTTGATGAGAAATTTGGTTGATGATTCTTGATGCATTGTGAGTTGAATGATTGAACAGAAGGCATGATAAATGATTTTTGAGTGTTTGATGAATAGTACTTGATGCATAGAATAAAAAGCATGATTTGTGATTTTGAAATGATTATTGGTTTTCTACATCTTGAGCAAGTTTGATATGTCTAGATAATATATTTAGTTGCTCAAAAGCTGTCAAATATGTCATTTATGCAGAATGCCTTGTCATGAGCCTTAATGAAGAATATGTATGTTGGAAATCATGGCATAATGTTCACAAGTATGATGATTTGATGTTATATGTGCTTAAAATCTATGTGAACAAGTTTTTTTTGGCACATTTGTGGTTTCCAAAGCTTCGATTTTGAAAAAATATGCATAATGCTTAAAATGACCCCCTTTGAGGCCAAAAATGCATTTTATTGTGTAAATTCTTCCAAAATTGCAAAATCTTTTGTAAAATGGTTTTTCATTCAGATTTTTCATTCATACAAGTCCAAAATCATGTTTTACAAATGTTTAAACCTTTACTTGGACTTATATTACTCAAAAACGAAGTTTGGGCACCTCAAAGGTTGGATTTTCTGTCAAAAACTACAGAAACAGGATGAGGGATCGATCCCTTAGCAAGCAGGATCGATCCCCCTTGAGCAGAATGCAAGAAATCTGCATTATGGACTTAAGGGATCGATCCCCCTCCCAAAGGGATCGATCCCCCCAGGCCAAAATGGCTTTTCTGTACTTTTTCAACCGAATTTGAGAAGGATTTTTCACTTTCTTGATATCTTCTTTCTTCTCAACTTAAAATCCAGTATTTTAACTTCTTTTTGATGATCTTTAAACTATGAAAATTCATTTTTCATTGATATCATGCCTCAACTTCATCAATTAATATCATTTCCAACAAATGGTATCACTTTCAACAATCAATACCATTTTTCTTGAGCTCACAAGTGCAAAATCATTTTTCTTATTGAAAACACTCATGAATCTTGAAATAATCTTGAAATATACTTTCAATGAATGCTTAAACATAATTTTGAGATTTATTTCAAGAATTTATGGATATATTTGAGAATTTGATGAACTTGTGCATAATGAGTGTTTTTCATATCTTTTGTTCATCTTAGTCAAGCATGCTTATAGGATTATGTGTATTAGCTTGACTCAACTACTCCACTCTAGGTTACATGATAATTATACATCTAGTGGAAGAATAATTAAAACTTGACCTTAAGGATTGACTTCAAATGTAAATTCAACAATTGGTACAAGGTCATAATTTTCCTTGGCTTATAATTAGTGATGATAAATGAATCCTAAATGTTGAGTTACATGAAAATTTATCATCCATGAAATTAATTCTTTATAGCCAAATTATTATGGAACTTGAGCTTTAATGACAACACCAATAGTTGATATACATGCATTGAATCTTGATTGTTTTGATGTTGAACATGCATGTTTACTTAAGTTGAATCAATAATCACGCCTATGAGATGAGAATAGTTTATGGATTTTAATGATAAAATATATTTTAGCTTGATAATATTGATTCACTTAAGAGAAGTCATTTTAGTTAAAATAGCATATACCCTCTAGAACTTTAAATGATGACAACAACTAGGGATATGGCTCTTAATTGATTAAAATGGTAATTTTGAATTTTTCCTTGCTCATAATTGGTTAAGATCTTGAATGGAAAATTGAGCATATGATTCTTTAGTTTCATGAAAGAAACTGTTTTTGCTTGAATACCTTGACTTTTTGTATCTTCCATGTGGTATAATGTTGTGAATATGAATATGGATTAATACTTTATGATAGTGTGCTAATGTTTAATTTATCCATATGGATATTTGATGATGTGTGATTGTGCTCTTGCATATTTAGAATGATTATTTTCTTGATATGATCACACTATACACAAATATTGGATTCATGCAAAATGACTAAGTCAACCATTAGTAACAATTAGTATTTAGATTGAAATAACAATTAGTATCATTGGTAACCATATTTTCAACAATTGGTAAGCTAAAACTAAATTGCCAATTGGTATGAGCTTTAAATTGACAATTCTTCTCATGCTCTTTAGTTTGAAATGACAAATAGAGAAGATGTCTCTTAGGATATTTTTGTATGAAACTCTTGTGTGCTAGAATTTGTAGTTAATTGCTATATATCTTGATTCTATGCACACTCTTGCTTGAACGTGATTTATGAGCTCTTGCATATGATATGTCATCTAATTTTAGCTCATAATCATGATGTATTACCATGCACCTTAGTTGGACTTTAGAAAGAACAATTAATATACTTAGATGCTTAATAGAATTGAAATGAGCAAGTCATAGACCTTAGTAGATATTTTTACACAACTTGCTTAATTTCTTGCCAATTGAGAACTTATTGCAAAATTATTTATCAACAATTGGTATAGGATCATAAGTCATATTTATTGCATGAATTTTTCATACTCTTTGTGAATATTGACTTATCTATTTGTGCTATGAGTCCCATGTACTAACATGTTTCTTGTTGGATGGAGCATATTTATTTATTCTCACATAGCCATGTTTTAGGGGGAGCATATTTTTTTTATTATTTTTTCCTTCTTTTTGCTATGACAAAAAAGGGGAGAGATAGATATTAAAAGGGAGAGATGTACAGGGGGAGAGATAATGGGGGGGAAAAATAGTTTGAAAATTCTTTTTGAAAACCCATGCTTATATTAAGGGGGAGCTTTATAAAATCCTGCTTTATTTAAGGGGGAGTATTTTATCAAAGAATTTTCAAAGCAAATTTACATTAAGTTTTGTCATATCAAAAAGGGGGAGATTGTTAGCTTTAAATTGCCATATATATTTTGAAATGACAAAAACTTAAGAAAGTTTTAATGTTTTAATTCATAGTGTAAATTTGCCTTATCACACATGATTTTCTCAATCCATTTTCAAGTGAACATATCAAACATTAATACCATAATTTAATGACACACTCTTATTGGTCTTAATACTTTGTAAATATTTTGAATATTTTAGAAAATCACTTGATGAATTTTTAGACCATGTTTTCATCAAAGAAAGTCAAGAAAAACTCCCACAAAAGAGCCAAAATGTTTTGGGTTGGATTAGGATTAAAGACCACATCATTGCTAACCCAAAAGTGCAGGAAAAATGCCCTCTGGAAGAAAAGGATTGATCCCCTAAGGGAAGGGATCGATCCCTTTTTGGCAGAATGTCTTCCCAAGGTCCCTGAAGCCAAGAATCAAGATTCTGGACAAAAGGGATCGATCCCTTTGGGAAAGGGATCGATCCCTCGGTACGAAAATAGCCTGTAATGGCTAGTTTTGTGAGATACAACGGTCATATTCGATTTTGGCTCCACCCAACGTCCACAAACCATCCAAGGGACTATAAATAGAGGCTTAGAAGCTAAAGGAAGCAAGAGGAACAACCAAGCAACATCTTTCATCATCTTATTCATTTTCCTCAAGCCTCAAACAACAAATCAAGAGCTCCAAAGTCTACATCTTCTATCATTCACTTATCTCTTGTATTGTTTAGCACAAATATTGTATAGGCTTTTCATTGTGCTTAATTTCTGTAATCACTTGCCTACCTAGAGGCCTTTCCTTGATTACATCATTTGTAAAACAAATCATTCCTTTTAAAAGGGAGGTTTCTCTTTAGCCTAAGAAAAAGAGGGAGGTTTCTCTTTAGCCTAAGAAAAAGAGGGAGGTTTCTCTTTAGCCTAGAAAAAGAGAGAGGTTTCTCTTGAGCCTTGAAAAGAGGGAGTGTAACACAAATTCAAGTTAGTGAATTTGGGGAAAATCCTTGGGAGCGTCTCAAGGTAGAGGACGTAGGCAAGGTTGCCGAACCTCTATAAATCACTTGTGTACATTTCTCTATCCTTACTCTCTTTACTTATTTGCAATTATATTTGTGTTTATTGCTTTGAATTTATATTGCATAATTGAGTAGCCTAAAGAACTTAGAAAATATCAATATAGGCTAGAGAATTTAGAGGAATCGAAAAACGAACTTAAGGTTAGCGAAAAACCGATTCACCTCCCCTCTCGGTATTGCCTATAGAGTTAACATTAATTTTTCATTATCTGTATTTTCGCCATCCAGACCTTTACACGTGAATTTCATTATTCACACAATTTCCAGAGTTATTTTCTTAAGCTTTTCGGATTCTTTCTACATCCTCCGATATAAACTTAGAATTTAACTTCATATTCAAAATCGAGTCAATGTTATCTCGATTCCTCTAATTTATATAACTCTGGAAGTTCTATCGGAAATCAAATCTCATATTTTCTTTAATCATACATTTCTTATCATCTTGTGACCATCGTTCTTCAACTTTTCATCTGATGATGCCCTTTACAAAGATTGCTCTTATAAGCTCTTTATACATCTCCGATTAAATCATATTTAAGGCATCACTTCCATATAGATATTTATTTGTTCTTCATAAGAACTTTAGTGTATAATAAAAATTTTAATACATCATTTAATTCATCCTCAAATCATATCATTTGTATTTCCATCCTTTACATCGATACTTGTGAATTTCATCATCCATAATATTTTCCAAAAATTATTTTCTTAAGCTTGTCGGATTTCTTCTATATTCTTCGATACAAGCTTAAGAATAAATTTCATATCCACGATCGAGTCAACATTAACCTGATTTCTCAATCTATGTTACTCTGAAATTTATCAGGATTCTCATCCGGTAGTTTCTTTAACCACACTTCTCTTATCATTTTGGACCTTCATATTTGTGTCCTATCATTTCACAGTGTATTCTCAAGGCAGAGACATTAATTATTCAAATCATTTTGATACATACTCTACCTTGATTTTATTACCCAGTCATACTTTACAACGTTACGAATCTCATTCTGGTAAACTATATCAAGTACAATGGTTCTCAATACTCTTTACAGCTACCCGTTTCAATTCAGTTATTCACTTTAAAACCATTTCCATTTACTGAATTCAGGCTTAGTTCCCTTGAGTATATTCTCCACAAGGCTTGAACCTTGGCACCCTTACGTACCTAGTTCCTTACTCTCGTGTTACCATTGAGATAATTGTAAAAGCCCCACCCGTTCGTATCAGCCGTTGGCGAGCATCCCCTAGGCGATTCTTTCGCCCCAGGTTTGCCCTTACTAGTGAGTCGGCGATGACATAGTTTGCCTGTATCTCATAACACATGATCCATTACGGGTCGCCCATCATTGAGTCGCCCATCACAGTTCTGTCTCAAGGGTCCTGAAGAATTTAGGTTCGCTGTCATCTTCTTTTTATCACTTCACTGTTCTTATAATTATTCTCTAATTTACAGTACTCAACACAATACCTCATTCTGTAGCACATATTTCAAGATATGTCGATTCTATATAAGATTATCTGTTTGATACCTCAAAGTAGTAAAAATGTATAAAACCTTAAGTAACCACACCAGTATGTATTTCATTATCGGTACTATTCACCTTATCAGTCAATTCTTGCAATCATTTCACTTTTCATAGTATTCAACGATCTCGTTCAATACACTCTTAATTTTTCGACCCTTACAGTTAATAATCGGGCCAAACATCTGATGACATTCCACTACACTCTTTGGATCGCATCACATAAGGCCCCGGCCCGTCCGCCGTCTGCCTGTACACATTTGTACTGTCCGCTCTAGGTTCTAGAGGTGGCCCCCGTCACACAGACGTGGCACTTAGTCCCTCACGGATTTCTTTCGCGTCCATAATTTAAGTGTTAGTGGAATCAGTAATAGGGATCGTTATATTCATATGACATCCTCTGTGCCATTAATAATTCCATTACTATCAATGGATTCCAATTCAGCTCGGTTTTATCACTGTTCCGAACATCGCCCAACATAAGGGCATTTTCATCATTTCAAAATTTATTTCTTTCTCCTCAATATACATTCAAATCAACAACTGATCATCTATGTGTTGATAGTATCCTTTCTGATACTTATAACAGTAATTTAGATCTCATTCGATTTTCGACAGAGAAGTTCACTAAAATCCACAATGGGATTATTTTGCTTGTAATTTAGCTTTATATCATTAATTTCTCTGTCAAATCGGTCAATTCCAACTTCTGGTGATCTATTTTGACTTCTGGTAAAATTTTAGGGGTAGGGGTATTTTGGTCATTTTTGGCTAAAAATTTTCTCTCTTCAAATTACCCTCAATCTATGATCTTAAAGTCTATTTAATGATGATATTTCATTCCCCTCCTTTATACCATCACTTTCGGGTCTCAGTTCGGTTCGGATATAAGGTACTGGTGGGACCCTCACCGAGTCCTTTCGGTTCCTTACCGAACAGGCCTTCATTTAGATTAGAAGAATCACCAATATTTCGGTAATTTCTGAGCCTATTTTCTTCTTTAACATTCTCAGTTTATACTTTCTCACTCCTTTTTTAAATCATTTTACTCAATTTCTAATCATTTATTTTCTTTTTGTATTCAGACGACACAGTACTACCGGGGATGTTTAACTCTTTTCCTTCCAAAAGTATCGACAGACATCAAGCCAACCATTGCTCTGATACCATTAAATCTGTCATGACCTGTGACCGCATTTCTTACCTTATTGTACACAACTTAACCAGTTGGGCTGTCTGTGATACTTCACTTGTACTGACTGTTAAACAATTTTACATAACATTATTTATATTATACACATTCTCCCATCGTAATTAATCAGATAAGTAATACTGTTAACATGTCTAAATACAGAAAATAAATGATTATACCTCAATTAACTCAGTCGATCTGTCACATTTTTTTCTTGTATAGCTGGGATCCACAATCCACTGAACTCACAAGCATCAAAACCTGAAATGTTTAATATTAAGGGGTGAGTAAAGCCACGGCTCAGTAAGGGAACTATATGCCTCACTTGATACTCAGCTTCCTATATGCTGAAAATCTTTTTCTATTAATTTTTTTTTCTTTTCTTTCTTTCCCCGTTCAGACCATTCCTCGTCGGTTCCTTGCCGGCGGCCGGTTCTCCGGCGGTTCGGGCGTCCCTCAGCTGGTCGGCTGCACGACGAACTTGCCAGTGCCCTCCATTTGCCCTGGATCGGCGACACGACTGTGGATCGAGGCGGAATAGGTTCGGTTTCTCCTTCCTCTTCGACGGCCCTCCTCCGCCGTTCATTGCGCCTCCGGTGGCCTCCATCTTCTTCCTCTCCCTCCAGTGAAGCTTCGGTTGCAATGGCGACCACCGATTTGGCCGGCATCGCCGTCGGTCATTTTCCTTTTCCTCTCCGATTTCTTTCGTTTTCCGTCGATCCTGTTTCCGTTTCTTCACGTCGCCGGTAGCTTCTTTCCTTTCTCTGCCGGGTGGCGTCTCTTTCTCCTTCCTCCCTCGCCGGCTGTGGCAGCTCTGCCGCCGTCGGCCCTATGGCTGGGGAGGATCGGGTCCTTCCCGATTTTCCTCTTTTCCTTTTTTTGTTTCCCTTTTTAGGTTTATTTGCTTTCCCTTTTTTGTAGATAGTATACTATATATTATACACTATATAATGTATTTAATGCATATAATGTATATTATATATTACACATATATTATTTCATATATAATATAATATAATACACTATATATATTATTTCATATACATTATAATACAATATATATTGTATATAAATTATATATATTGTACTTTACAAAATATATATCTAGTATATATATATTTATATACTTTAAAATAAATAACATTTATATATATAGAATTACATTAATGTTATAATACAATATATATACCTATAAACTTTAATATAAAATAACATTTACATTTTCTTTATATATGTATGTATGTATATATTTATATATACATAAAATATTATGTTTATATACATATGTATTATTTAAATTCATGAAATAGTATATATTTCCATATATATACCAACGTATATTAAAATATACTATATAGTATTTTAAATACATACGTATTTGTATAAAATACATTTATAAAATTTGTAATTATTTTCATTTTTTTGTTTTCCTTATTTAATTTGGATTTTTAATTTATCCAAATTTAATTCTTTTTCCTCTCTCTATTATTTTTATTTTCACTTCCAATTTAATTTCCTTTACACAAATTTCACCAATATCCCGTTCCCGCAATTTTTATTTATTTCCTCTGATTTATTTTCTTCAATATTTATTTTCAATATTTCTAATTTCCTATAAATGGAAAATTTACGGTTATCACAGCCTTAACATCTATCAAATTCCAAATTCATAGTTCTCAAGAGAATGCTTCATGAATTAGTCCTTCAAAATTAGTTTAAAAAGTTTTGAAAATTCATCAATCATTTCATTACTCATTGCCTTAATGAAGATTATTGATTTTGGAATCTTTCTATGATAAGAAGGAATCAATTTTATGATGTTCAAGCTTTATACATTTTCATGACTCAAGCTTTTGAGTGGTCTAGTATGATGAGCATAAAATACTCAATAAAGTAGCTCAATATGTTCATTATTGACAGTTATCACCAATTCTCTTAAGATTTATCATTTTTATTCAAATCATGAAAAGATGTTATAAACACCATTTTTGTCTGGATATTATTCTTTATTAGTTTCTATATTTATACATATATATTATTTTTTATTTTATTTTTGATTTGTGATTTAGATTTAGTTGAGATTTTTATTTGCAATAAAATAATTTGAAAAAAATGAAAAGAATTAAAAAATAAAAATAAAAATAATAATGAAAAATGAAAATACAAAAAAAACCACAAAATAGAAAAAAAGAAATTGAATGAGAGAAGTTCAAATTAGGAATGATTTCTGAAAAAAATAAAGGAGGGAAAACAAAATTTATTTTTGACTATTTAAACCCGAAAATCTGGAGGAGAATTCAATTGTTGCCAAAATCAAGATATTACATTAAAATCAAATCAATATCAGTATCAAATTTTTTATTTGATTTCTGACCTTCCAAAGTTTTGGCCTTCAACAAATACACCAGAAATTGGAATATAAGGAGGAGGAACACACGCAGAAAAAGGGGGTGACACAAAAAAAAACCCTAGAGAAAACCTAGAGAAAAAAACCCTAGAAAAGACCTTGAGGAAAAGAAAACTGGGGGGGAGGAAGAAAAAAGAAAACCATGCTGTTGCACATCGTCCTTTGCTCCTTGCTGCTGCGCCACCGTCTTCCTCTATCGTATCATCATCTTCATCTGCCTCTGCCGCCTCCATCACTACCATTGCTGCATCGCATAACAAGCATCTTCTTACCTCCTGTTCTTCCTCGATCCACTGCAGTTTTGCTATTACAAAACCTCACTGCACTGTCTGGGCTCCAAAGCAGTCACGCACCCATTCCTACATCACTGTCCGTTGTGTGTACCTCCGGTCCACCCTAGCTACTAGCCGTTTACCACCTCTGCTACTGTGAAGCTGCTTGCTTCGTTACTTCATTGTCCTGCATCGAACAAACTTCATTTTGCCTGTGCCATCATCGCTATAAACATCACCTTGCTGTCCCATATATCACCATTATCTTCACGTTACTGCTGCTTTAAGGAGTCCTCCATCTACCACCCTCAAGCTGCTGCCCATGCCTCACTGCTGCTACTGCGTTCCTGTTCGGCTTCATCTCTAGTGTCGCATGCTGCTAACGCCACCTTCACAAGCCACGTGAAACCAGAAAAACAAAAGGAAAGAACGTGTAGCAAGGAAAGAAAGATCAAAAAGAGAGAATAGAAAACAAAAGAAAGTACAGAGAAAGGAAAGGAAGGTGACGTGAGGTAAAAGAAGTTTCTTTTTTATACTTATTAATTTGCACTGCTACTGAGTTTCGTCCCTTGCTTGCTCCTTGCCCGAGCCTCCCTACCGTGCATCATCATCTTTGCTTGCTGTCGAGCTCTGCTAGAAAAAGAGAAGGTGTAAACATTTTGGTCTTCTTAAGGTACATTCCCCACTTGCAAACTTTGTTCTCGTTTATCTATGCCATAAAAAATATAATGGGAATGATATATAAAAAGTAAAGTAAAACAACAAAGGTCTTTATGTGTTTGTACGTATAAAAGGTTAATAAAAGACTTTATGTTTTTTTATTAAAAGAATCCGTTTGTATATTGAAAGAAATTTCATACATAAACTTTAATGTTATTAGAAGAGTTTTTTTTGTTTTTTTAACTAAATGAATAATAAACAATGAAAATAGATAAATAAAAAGATAAATATAGATAATAAATTTGAATTTTCGAGGATAAGATTTCAAAGAAATCACTACTATTTCAAAGAAATCACAAGTAGTGATTATTCGATAATCTTTAGGATCGAGAAAAGAACATTAGATGTTACCAATGTATTGGGACAACTAATTGGTTTTATCTCGATAAAAATATATAAAAAACAAAATAAGTAAGAAATGGTAAAACTAAATAAGTTTAAATGTTGATATAAATAAATATAAATTTTAAGATAAATAAATAAACATAAATATAAACTAATTTCCGATTATAGGATTTCTTAAAAATCACAAGTAGTGATTCTTTGATAATCCTTAGGATTGAAATGAAATATTTGAATATTACCAGCGTATTGGGGTATTCAAGTAATTTTAGTTCGATGAAATAAATTAATATTAATAAACAAATAATAGATAAATAAAATTTTTAAACAAATAAATAAGAGTACAAAATTGTTACAATTAATCTTCGGAAATAAATGATAATAAAACAATTAAAAATTAAATAGAAAGTATAAGTTTTAAAGATTTTCCGATGATGAGATGTTACGGAATTCACAAGTAGTGATTCCTAACTGATCTCTAGGTGAGAGAAATTTGCTAAATGTTACCAGCGTACTGGAATGTTTAGTATGATTTTTCAATAAAAATTAAATTTTATAAAATTAACAAATTTCAAAAGCAATAATATAAATATAAAAGATAGTAATAAAATAAAATAATATATTTCTCATGTGCATCATATATATTTTGTTTGCATCATTTGCATTCATGGAACTCCAAAATAAGTGTAAATCTCCCGAAGATGGGATTCTATAGAAATCGCAAGTAGCGATTCTTAAGAAATCTCTAGGTGAGGAAATTATCCGAAATGCTACCAAAAGTATTGGGGTACTTTGGAATAATTTTCAATACAAAAGATTTTCACTTATTTTAAATAAAACTTAAATATTTCAAAATAAAACAAATAATAAAAATGGTTTCAAATAAATGGAGTTCTTTTTAAATGTTTAATTAAGATTATTTTATTAAGATCAAAAGATAAGACATGATTAAGTGGTACCGTTTTTTAACCGGCGTTGTGGGGTTACTAATCCTTCCTCATACGTAACCGAACTCCCGAACCCAAACTTTGTTTTCGCAGACCAAAAAAATTTTTTTTTGATAAAACTTAATTAATTTTAAGATTGTATTAAAAAGATAAACAATTTTAGGTGACCAATCACACCTAGTCAAAAAAGATTAGTGGCGACTCCATTTTGTGTTTTTTTCAAAATCGTCTAGCGATCGAGTCCCCGGATGAAAATCGTTACGATAGCTTGGCAACTCCACTGGGGAAGTTAGAGAGTCGAACCATAATTAATCATGTCTTATCCAAAATCTTAATTAATGGTCTTAATAAATATTTAATAAAACTCTTCATAAAAAATAAAAAAAAAGCAAAAAATAATACAAAAAAAATGTGTGAATCATTTTCATCATTTGTGTTTTGTTAGGATGCATCTTAAATTTTATTCCTTTGCATACATGACATATTCATTGCATATATCAACCCTACACCCGGGTTTGTCTCTTTTAGGAGAGAGTAGAGTACTTTTGCTCTCGTGAGGTGATAACCTCCGTAATGGCAAGTGAAATACTCTCACTCAAGTTGAACCCTTTCCATTTGTAACCTATCATGGGTGAGGATTGGGGTGCCTTACTAGTCTAGTGTAGACGTCAATAAGGAACAATTTGGGAACCTCTTGTCCTTTAGAACTCCAAACCATACATATAGTAAACTTAAGAAGACCAACTTGGGATAGAGTCCTGTTAACTCATAGAAAATACCTATTACTTAGGACACATCTTTGATCATCTATGTTTGCTTTTGTTTGACATGTGAGACACTAATAGGGAATTATAGGTTCTTTAGCAAAACATTTCCATGCATTTCTCATTCATGACTTTTTTTTTTCAAACGCATGTGAAATGATAAATTCTTAATTGTGGTAATAAAAGATTCGAAGATAGCTCGACCAAAGGTTCATTCACACATCACTCGTCATCGAGCTAAGATCATGGAAGAAGAGCAAAGCATTTGCATGGAGAAGATGAAAAAGCTCAAGATGATATAAAGGGGCAATTAGCCCAAATTACTGAGTTGTTGAGAAACTTGGGTAAGGGAAAGGGAGTAATATAATAAGTTGTAGTTCAAAAAGAGATTTGTCTTATGGGGGCATGAAGGGTTCTAGCCATGCGATATTGAAGATTTATAAATTCTAGTTTTATTTTTTGCTTTCTTTTATTTCTTTAAGTAATGCAAGAAAGTTTTTGAAAGTGCTTAAGCCCATAAGTACGAGATAAAGTTTTATACATGAGCTAACTCTTACTTATTTCCCTTTCAATAAAGCGACTAGTGTGATGCACTGTCAATTTCTCATTCATTCTATTCATTTGCCATTTCTCGCATACTCACCATATCTTTCATTCACAAGTATCCAAATAATGAACATGATGATAATGATGTCAATAAATCTGGAATTCAAATTTGAAAGAACCACTTTTGCTAATGGATTGTCAATCTGCCAAGGTGTCCAAGTAAGAAAGAAGAAAATTTGTTCACAATTTTCACCTAATTTGATGGTATAAGAAAAGGTGAACCTCTTACAAAAGTTTTCTAACAAGTTTGTATTTGTTCAGTAAATGATCTTTAAAGAGAGTATTTGCATTTGAAATGATAAATGGCCTTCTTTCACTATCCTTCAAGCGTGAGTAAAATTATCCTTTGATTACCCCTTTGAGCCTATAATGTTTTTTTTGTGATGTAACCCACCAAGGATCACCCTCCATAATGGGGGGCAAGAAAGATGAAAAATTATTCATGAAGGGCAAAAGAAAGAAAAAGAAAGTGCCTATTTATGTGTAAAAAAAAGGAGAAAGAAAATAAGAAGAAAAGGGTTTGAATACAAAGAACCCTAAAAGAACAAAAAAAAAGAAAGAAAGAAAGAAAGAAAAAGATATGAGTGAATTAGAATGGGGCAAAATGCTCAAATGATTTACTTCATAAGAAAGTGATCCTTTGGTTTGTAAACCCTGAAACACATTTTGGGCCTATTTTATCCTTTTCTTGTAAACCCTCACTTGAGCCTACATTACGTACCTTTAAAGCCCATTTTGATCAAATGTAAATGCTCAATTTGAAGGATTGTGTATTGAATGAAGGCATACTTGTACAATGAGATAATGTTCCTTTGAAGATTCAGTAGTAGGGTGAAATAAAAAGAAGCAGATCAAGCTGAATGAAGGAATTCATGCCTGAATAAAAGAACAGGCTTTGGAAGATATCTTTTAGATCAAAAGCAAGAATGACTTTTAGAGGCATGAATTTGGATTGAAAACAAAAGGCTGAAATTTGTTAAAGCTAATGGAGTTGAAATGAAGAAAAAAAAGAAATAGATGAAAAAAGAAAAAAAAGAGAAAAAAGGAAAATGAAAAGGAAAAAGAAAAAAGAAGAAAAAGGAAAAAGAAAAAGGAGGATTCAAATTGAAAACCTGAAAAGGCAGTTTGGATCAAAAGAGGGGAACCTAAGTTGAAAACCTGAAAAGGCAACTTAGGAAAAGATCATCATCAAGAGTTTTGATATAAAAGCAAGATTGGCAAGCCCAACATGAATGAACATATCAAAAGAAGTGGATTTTTCATAAAAGAATTCTAGATTGACTTGATTGAAATTGTCAGAATGTTTATTAAATGGATACTGAAAACCCTATTCCAAACAAACTGGCCCATTGATTTTTCTTGATTTCATGTTTCTTTTCTAAGAATGAATACCCATATCTCTCATGATTATTTTAAATTCATTCCATCCCTATAATAAATTGAGAAGATGTATGAGTGCATTACATTGGTGGTCGAGTTGGAAGGAAAATAAATAAATGTTCGTAACCTTTTTTGGGTAAATTTTTGAAAAAAAAAATATTCTTTTGAGAAATCTTGCATTACTAAAAGAGAGAAAGAAACAAAAATAAGAAATGATGAAGATATAAATCTGAAAGCATGACGGCAGGTCTTAAAGCATAATTGGACCAAGACTCAATAAAAGGTGGGATGAGCAGCGAAGATAGAAGATTTAAATAAGAAGAATCCAGCAAATATGTGGAACTTAAGGAAAACGAGATGAGCTTGAGAATCTTGTTACCACAATTGAGATTGCATTTTCATACATTCAAGAAATAATTCAGGGGGCATGACATTGACATGTGCATAACATTCATGGCATTCATTATATTCATGACATACATAACATTTCATTAGTGCATTTTGACATTGAACTATTTGTTAAGACATTAGGATAAGAAGTCCTGAATGATTAAAAATTTTGAGGAAAGAGAAAATATAAGAGACAGTAATTTGAAAAATGATGAGGTATGAGAAGATGATGAGAAAAATATCTTTTTGAAAAACTTTAGATAAGAACAAAGTCCAGTTTAGCTAGCGCCTTAAAGGAGGATGAAGCCCAATATTGTTGGTATCAAAATGAAAGTTAAGCTCAGTCAAACCCATGTTAACTGGCATTCTGAAATGAAATCTTTATTTTTCAAAAGTCCCAATGCCTCTGTTGAGAGGAGCTCTTTTTTTTTTCAAAGTTTCATTGCCTCTGTTGAGAGGAGCCCTTTATTTTTCAAAGTCTCATTGCCTCTGTTGAGAGGAGCTCTTTGTTTTTCAAAGTTTCACTGCCTCTGTTGAGAGGAGCTTTTGTTTCAAAGTCTCAATGCCTCTGTTGAGAGGAGCTCTTTGTTTTCCAGAAGTTTCATTGCCTCAGGTGAGAGGAGCTTTTTGTTTTCAAAGTTTCATTGCCTCTGTTGAGAGGAACTCTTTATGTTTCAGAAGTTTTAAAGCCTCTGTTGAGAGGAGCTTTTATTGCATGATCATCTTGCATTCCTTCGTCTTATGATAGGAGAGACTAGGAATTTCACTTTGCATTCCTTAATCTTGTGATAGAAAAGATTAGGAAACCCCATTCTACATTCATTTCCTTAGTCTTATGATAAGAAAGACCAGGAAATTTCATCTCATATTCCTCAGTCTTATGATAGGAGAGACTAGGAATTTCACTTTGCATTCCTTAATCTTGTGATAGAAAAGATTAGGAAATCTCATTCTACATTCATTTCCTTAGTCTTATGATAGGAAAGACCAGGAAATTTCATCTCATTTCCTCAGTCTTATGATAGGAGAGACTAGGAATTTCACTTTGCATTCCTTAATCTTGTGATAGAAAAGATTAGGAAATCCCATTCTACATTCATTTCCTTAGTCTTATGATAGGAAAGACCAGGAAATTTCATCTCACATTCCTCAGTCTTATGATAGGAGAGACTAGGAATTTCACTTTGCATGCCTTAATCTTATGATAGAAAAGATTAGGAAATCTCATTCTTTGCATTCCTTAATCTTATGATAGGAAAAACCAGGAAATTTCATCTCACATTCCTCAGTCTTATGATAAGAGAGACTAGGAAATTTCACTTCCCATTCTTTAATCTTGTGATAGAAAGAATTAGGAAACTTCATTTTGCATTTATTCCTCAATCTTTATAAGAGAGGAAGATTAGGAAATTTCATTTGGCATTTATTCTTTAGCCTTATGATAGAAGAGGCTAGGAAATATCATATTTTACAAAAAAAATCATTGATAGGTCTTGCATTCGGACAAAATGGTTGTCTATGTCTTTGCACCATTACTGTTTCACAGCAAAGCGCAAAGAGGGGCAGCTATAGACACCTAATTTTGTCCGAACAATTTTTTTTATATAATCAAAAAATCAAAAATCAAAAAAAAAATAATGATAAAAAGAAACAAGTCAATTTTGGTCAAATCTCATGTGAAGCACATGCAAAATTCACACCTTCAAGAGTTGACTAAAGTTGATATTGTTGCCAAAAATAAAAGAAATTTGTTGCTTAAAAAGAAAAATAATCAGCCATTAAATCAATGAATAAATTAGCAAAAGGAAGGAAATAAATTGGGTGAAATAAAATCTGAAAATTGATTACCAAAAATAAAAAAAATGAAATGGAAATAAATTTTAAAAAAAAAAAGAGGAGAAGGGAAAGTCAAACAAAATAAATGAAAAATCCCATGATCATGGGATCAATTATAAATTTTTGATTGCTTTCCATGAAATTTTGAGGCTATAAAAGCCAATGAAAAGGACTGAGAAAAGGGGGGGACGGAGGAAAAACCCTAAAAAAAACCTAGAGGAAAAACCCTAGAAAAAGAAAACCTAGAGGAGAAAACCCTAGAAAAAGAACCTAGAGGAAAAACCCTAGAAAAAACCTAAGGAAAAAAAGGAGAAACCCTGTTGTTGCACATCGTCCCTTGCTGCTTGCTGCTGCGCCACTGTCTTCCTCTTGGCATCATCATCTTCATCGTGAAGGATTACAGCCCGGGCTCCCAGCCGCCTTGCACAGACTTGCACCTCTGCCCACGTCCCCTGTTTGCACGGTCCATTGCCGCACCAAGATCTCTGCCGCAGACGCTGTTGCTGCACCATCAGCCCCAAGCAGCCTCCCACATCTGTATCCAGTTGCCGCTCCGTCACTACCACTTGCTGCTGCACCGGAGTCTCCTTCACTGTCTTATTGCCTTATACCCTTGCTTCATCATTCATCATCACCTATTTCAGCCAAGCTGATCTGCTACGCTAGCCTCTCACCATCGTAGTACACCGAACCACCACGCTTACAGCTACCCCGATATTGCCATGACTTGCTTCTGCTGGTACCAGCTTGTGACACCATCACTGTGCCTCTGTTCTGGTCATTGCCCATGCAAGTCTCGGTTCCGTCCTGCACCTCACTAACAACAGTAGTTTCTTTCTTGGCCTACTGCCCCTGCTACTCGATCGTTGTGCTCTCTTTCCTCGTGTCAAAGTCGCCATTGCTGCTGCTTGCTGTCTGAGTTTGCCACTCCTCGCCTGCTACGTTTGTTCTGCTAATTGCCGGCTCATCACACAAGTCTGTCCAATCCCGTTTCTTGCTAACTTGCTACTGCTTGGAGACTCATCATAACACGCCACTGCTAGCTACAAATTTCTACTGCTGCATTGCTAGCCTAGAGTGTTGTCTGTCTGTTGCTATTGTGGAGTTGCTATAGACTTTTCTTTGTTGAAAAGTACAAGGAGAAACGTGAACAAAGACCTATAAAAAGGAGCATCGTCAGTTGGGCTTTACAATTAAGTGCAATTTTCAGGTATGTATATTTTATTCATTTGTTTATTGTTTTATTTTAGACTTACAATTGTTAAAAGTAGTGATTGGAAGTGAAGAATTTCCATGAAAGAAAAGAAAACATGTTTAGGCACACATGCTTATATTCATTATTCTTATAATAAAAGATTTTAAAGATATGCATATAATGAATAAAATATAAAAAAAATAAAACTTTGTGAAATAATTTAAATTAAAGATTTTCCGATGATGGGATTTCTTAGAAATCGCAAGTAGCGATTCTTTGATAATCCTTAGGATTGGGATAAAATGTTTAATGTCACCAGCGTATTGGGACATTTAAGTGATTTTATTTCGATATAAAGAAAATATTAATAAGATTTCTTAGTATAAAAAAATTAAATATAAAGATGGTAATAAAAAATAATAAAATAAGGAATAACTAAATATGAGAAGATAATAACCGAATAGAAATAAGAAACTTTTAAACAGATAAAAATTTAGGAACTAAAATAAATAAATAAATAAATAAATAAATGTAAATACACAGATAAATGCAATATAAGAATATATATCTTAAATACAAAAGGATTCCCAATGATAGGATTCCTTAAAAATCACAAGTAGTGATTCTTTGATTATCCTTAGGGTCAAAATAAAATCTTTGAATATTACCAGCGTATTGGGGTATTCAAATAATTTTAGTTCGATATTAAGATTTCTAATATAATCAATTTATATGAAATAAACTAACACTAAAAATAGTAAATAAATAAATATTTTAAATAAACTTCAAAATAAAGAGTAAAACAAATTAAGAATAAATAACATATAAATAAGATGTTACGGAATTCACAAGTAGTGATTCCTAACTGATCTCTATGTGAGAGAAATATGCTAAATGTTACCAGTGTATTGGAATATTTAGTATGATTTTTCAATAAAAATAAGATTTTATAAATATAAATAAATTACAAAATAATATAAGTATAAATGAATAATGGATTTCTCATGTGCATCATCTGTATTTTGATTGCATCATTTGCATCCACGAAATTTCAAAATAAGTGTGAATCTCCCGAGGATGGGATTTTATAGAAATCGCAAGTAGCGATTCTTAAGAAATCTTTAGGTGAGGAAATTATCCGAAATGCTACCAAAAGTATTGGGGTACTTCGGAATAATTTTCAATACAAAAGATTTTCACTTATTTTAAATATAAAAAATAAAACTTAAATACTTCAAAATAAAACAAATAACAAAAATGATTTCGAAATAAATGAAGTTCTTTTAAATATTTAATTAAGACCATTTTTATTAAGATTAAAAGATAATATATGATTAAGTGGTACCATTTTTTAACGGGCGCTGTGGGGGTGCTAATCCTTCCCCACGCGTAACCGAACTCCCGAACCCAAACTTTGTTTTCGCAGACCAAAAATTATTTTTTTTGATAAACCTTAATTAATTTTAAGATTTTATAAAAAAATAAACAATTTTAGGTGGCCAATCACACCTAGTCAAAAAAGATTGGTGGCGACTCCTCTTTATTGTATTTATCCAAAATCGTCTGGCGATCGAGTCCCGGATGAAAATCGTTACGATACTTATAGTACATGTAATATCACTTAATTGTAGGATGTACCTGAGGATGTAATCTTTTCATAATCAAATTCTGTAATTGAATTTATCAAATTACCAATTCCGTTTCCATATTACTTATATAATTCCACAATTCAACAATATATATATACCCTTTTACCTGACTAGCAGTAATTCATGTACTTACTCCTCTAAGTATAACAATTTTTTATCTGTTAAGTCTGGCTCGATTCTCAATCTAGCCATAACCATATGATAGTTAGAGGAAATCACATGCAATCTTAGATTTGGGAACTATCTCATAATTCGTGTTCCCTTATCATCATGTGACTTATCTTTTAATACATTTTCATCCACTTCCATTTGATTTTCTCACATGTATGTACCATATTAGTAAAGCAGCTGATTCCACAAACTCCTCAACAAATCATTTATATTATACGGGTAAACCTCGTAATTTTCGTACCCCAATCACTATATTTTAATCTCACTTAGTAACAACCTCAATTTAAACAAATCAATGTTCACTGTATCATTCGAGACCACACATCTCTACAAATGTACGGTTCAGTTAAAACTCATATTTACTAAACTTAACAATAAAATTTTCAATTTTCCAGAAGTTTGTGGAATTATTCAAAGGATGCTACTTATATTCTTAAATTAAATATACATATACACATCTTGTGGTTTCATGCCATTATGATTTATCCGTATGTGATTGAAATATTTCATTCATTAAACTCACATACTTCACAGGATATTTCATAAATCTCTTAAGTACCATAAAGGACTTGTAAGGGTTATACTGAGTTCTGAACATCATCTTATGAACACTTGTCTATAAGCTTTTTATTCGATGACATCTTGTTCAGAGATTAATCTTGAAACTCTATATACATCATTGAGTGGATCAAGTAAAACATTAATCCTGAACAAGTGCATATTCATTCTCAATAATAATACTATTGAATACTCGTAATTTAGTACACAATCATAAGCTATGCTTATTCTTTCGAACCATCTCATCTGTGTTTTCACCAGTTACTTTAATACATATGGGTTCTTTATTCATTAATCTTTGAAATAATTTCTTAAGCTCTTCAGACTCTTTTATGTTCCCTAGTAAGAGCTTATAAATAGATTCCATGTTATGAATTGGGTCTATAATCTCTCGAATCTACATTACTCCAAAAATTTATTTGAAAATTCATTAGGTAAATTACCTTCAATGTTTCGTTATTTACATCCTGCAAATCCACTACGTGTCCTCAAAACACATACTTATAACTTTCAAATCATTTAATATATATTTCACATCGATTCACTTATTTTAGTTTTCGCTTCATAATGTACCATTCTGTAAAACATATTTCACAATATTCTAGTTCTACAAATATCTGATTTATACTCATAAGAAACAGAAGGAATATATAGAACCAGAATCAATAACACTGATATTGACTCATCATGCACAATTCACCTTTTTCATTCACACTTAGTAAGTGTATCACTTTTCATAATATCCAATAATCCTTAACCAATATACCTCATATTTTCATATTTAATTCAAGCCTTAAAAATCCACAATAAGGTCGACTACTTCGCGACCTCTCACGATATACACTCTGGGTCGCATTACTCATCAAGTATAGGTGGGGTTAGTAGTAGGGACCATTATACATGTAAACAATTCTTTACACCATCAGTTACTTTATCACCATCAATCAATTCTAAATCAACTTAATCAACTATGATTCAGAGGAATTTTTTCAATATAGGGGTATATTCATCATTTCTCGCTTTATTTCTCCCTCTTTAAGATATATTTTAAACAGGTGATCTTAAGATCTATGTACTGATGATATCCCCTTTCCCTCCAATATCATCATTTCAGGGTCTTAGTTCGGTTCGGACAGAGAAATCTTGGTAAGGCCCTCATAAAGTTCCTCTAGGTACCTTATTGAACAGACCTTCATTAAGACTATAAGATAACCTATTTCATGTAAAATTCTCAGATTACAATCCCTTTTAATAACTCTTGATTCATAAACTTCCACACCATTTTAAACACTTAACTCGATTTACAGTCACTTGGTTCCTCTATCCATTTATATTATACAGTACTACAGGAGATGTTAATCTTTTTCAACACTTTCTGTTCTACAAGCATCAGCAAACATCAGGCCAACCTTGCTCTGATACCATTAAAATTGTACCAGTCCATAGTACAGTAAATAACATATTTTATATATAATTTACGGTTGGGCTGTCTGTGATGCCTTTATCACTTGCACCATAACATTAATAAAGAATAAACATTTATTTACTTAATAAATTCGGAATATAAAATTATTACAATATTCCTTACACTTTACATCCCTTATTTTCATTTTACAATAAAATAGTACTATATACAAGTATCTGTGTGATAACTGTAAATTTTTCATTTATTGAAAATTATAAATATTGGAAATAAATAAATAAATAAAATTGTGAGAACGGGATATTGGTGAAAATCTCGAGAATTGAGGAAGTGAAGGATCGAAAAATTCGAGTGAAAGATAAATAAGACGAAAAATTATGGAAAATAATGAAAAGAGGAAATTTAATTTGGATAATGGAAATCCAAATTAAATAAGAAAATGAGAAAAGAAAATGAAATATATTTATATAATTATATATTATATAAATGTATTTTTATACAAATACATATGTATTGAAATACTATATAGTATATATTAATATACAGTGGTATATTAATATATATACTATTTTATCAATTTAAATAGTACATATGTATACAAGTATAGTATTTTATGTATATATAAATATATATACATACATATATGGGAAATGTAAATGTTATTTTACATTGAAGTTTATATGTATATATATTGTAAATACAATATATATTTTTTATTACATTTATATATATAAACGTTATTTAATTTAAAGTACATGAAAATATGTATTTTTATGTGTAAATAAATATTATCAATATATAATATATATTTATATAATAATAGTATAAAGTACTATATAATAAAATAAAATAATTATATTTATAATATAATTATAAATATAATTATAATAAAAAAAGGAAGGGGGAGAAGAATCGAGAAATCCCGATTCTTCCCAAACAGAGGACCGACAGCAGTAGCCACTGTCGCCGCAGGCGAGAGGAGGTCAGAGGGAGGTAGAGAACGCCACCGGCCAGAAGAGGAAAGTGGTTGCCGACGTCGAAAGGAAGGAAATCGAAAAGAAAACGGAGGGAGAAACCGGCAAAAAAATCGGGAAGAAAAAGGAAGAGAATGTGTCGGTGCTGGCCAACTCGGTCACCGCCACTGCCACCGAAGCATCGTCGGGGGAAGAGGAAAAGGAAGGAGGCCACCAGAGGCGCGGTGAACAGTGGAGGAGGGCTGGCGAAGAGGCGGAAGAAACCAAAGGTAAACCGACTCGATCCACCGCCGTGCCGCCGATCCAGACTGAACGGAGGCCTGATCTGGCTTCGCCGTGGTGCCGGCCAGCTGAGGAGCCGTCGAACCACCGGAGAACCGGCTACCGGAGAAGAACCGGCAGTGAGGGGGGGTGACCGGTCCGGTTGGAAAAGAAAAAAAAGAAAAAGAAAAGAAAAGAAAAAGGAAAAAGAAAAAGGAAAGAAAAGAGAAAAAGAAGAAAAGGGAGAAAAAGAGAAAAGGGAAAAGAAATTTCGAGAATTTGAAAAATTTCTGAGAATTCGAAAATTACGAAAAATCCCGAGAATTACGGGAATCGGTAAGAAATCCCGAAACGTATTAAATTATTTAAATAATTTATTTATTTAAATAATTATGAAAAAAATTCTAAAATTTAGAATTTAATTTCTAAAAAATTCCCTTGATGACCGAGCCGATGGAATTGGGCGAGGTGAACACGGGCGCGACCTTCGAGAGGCAGTCGCCGACCCGAAACAGGTAAGGGAGACATATGCCGCCTGTAAGGATATTCGGCCACATGTTTTAAATTATGTATTTAATTTATAAATGCAATTTATAATGATTAGTTTTGGAAATTGTGGTGATTTATCGGTTTCAAATTGTGGTGAAATACCAGTTGAGAAATATAAACTGTATTTTCCGTGCAGGAGGCTAGCCAAATCGGCAGCCATTATGCTGTCAAAAAATTATCGAAAAATTATTGAAATTTACCGAAAATCACTGAAAACCAAAATAAAAGATTTGATTTCACGTGAATCGATTTTCGGGTACGAAAATCAAGAAATTAAGTAAATTTCATAAAACATGAATATAGTGATATTTAATTTTAAAATATTCATGTTTTCGAGAATGGTGAAAAGGAAATCACCGAAATTCACCCGGCAGGTGATATTTCACGTGAAACGAGATGAAAATGAAAAAGAGACTGAAGTGAGTATTTTTATAAATATTCTTAAATATTCACTTGATTTTACATAAAACCTTTATGGTTTTAATTATGGAAATAATTAATTATGAAAATTCCATAATGGTTAAGAAATGAGGAAAACTATGATTTTGAGATTAGAGGTATCTACACGTGTTTTAGAAGAAAACATGGTGATGGGAATTTAAAGTTAGAAAATAAACAATTTATTTTCATAAATTATAAAAATGATTTGTTTGAAATTCTGATAATTATAAAACCATGTTTTCGATTGAATGCACGAAAAAGCGTGCATATGTATTTTACTGTGGAAAAAGATAGTTTTGCCCTTCTATACCTTTAATAATGATTTTGCAAACTGTCTTCATCGTATGGAAAAACATGATTTATACCTTTATGAAATATTTTGAGAAATGTGATTTAAATTATAAATTTCATAAAGGTAATGATTTTCTTACATGTGAGCCTTATGGATATTTATGAAATATTTCGATTTCCTGTATTTAAAATCCATAAAGGCTATGGTACGGCTTATACTGTTTTGAGACTTAGGCCCCGAGCTTCATGCATCACATATACTGTTACTGTCACGTGGCTGATTGACCAGCTAGTCATCAGCGTCCCGGATTGTCGCCTAGCAAGCGTACACCGAGGACATATTATAGATCATGGCCATAGATCTCATTACTGTTACTGTGTCCCTAGTGGACGAGATAGCATGATTTAATTGCAGGGTAATGCCTAGTCTCATTGTTTACTGTTTATTGAAAGGATTTACGGAATCCTGTTTACTGTACTATTTACTGTACTGATCCATTGTTTACTGTTTACTAATGAAAGACCGTACCAAAACACTGTGTTACTGAACTATACTGTTTACTGAAATGGTAGTCATTGATTACTATTTTACTAAACTGAAAGCTACCATTTACTGTTTATTGAACTGAAAGCTACCTTATACTATCTTCTGAATTGGTAGCTACTGTTTACTATCTACTAATTGAACCATATCGAATTACTGTTTTATTGAATATACTGTTTTACTGAATTGTACGATACGGTTACTGATTTGAAAAGAGAAATAAATGTTTATTCTAAAAGAATAACATAAGAATTATTTCTAAGATAGAAATAATTGAAGAAGTAATTATCTAATGATTGGATATTTACAGATCACTGTACTGTCACGTGTTTTTACTGTATTGAAGAGAAAAGAAGTAAACCACTGTTTTATTACTGAACTGCCATGTGTTTTAAAGTATACTGAAGTGAAAAGAAATAAGTGGTTTACTCTGTGGAAAAATGAAAATTATATCGTTTTGAAAACAATCGATATAGTACTCTCTATAGTTGCTTCTAGGTTCTGGAACAAGTCAAGTATTTTAAAATACCTGCCTTACTCTATTTGGATCCCTAGCCGACTGTAATATCCTTCCTACATATGTGCTTAGAGCCAGCTAGGAAGATTTTAAAGAAAAAAAAAATATTTTCAGCATATAGGTAGCTGAATATCAAGTGTGACATATAACTCTCTTACTGAGCCATGGTTTGCTCACTCCCCAATTTTAACATTTCAGGTTTTGATGATGGTGAGATCCAATATTTGTGGATTACAGCTGCATATAATGGACAATGTGACAAATCGACTAAGATATATCAGGTACGATCATTTATTTTCTGTATTTAGAAATGTTTTACAGTACTACTTATCTGATTAATTAAGATAGAGGATGTGTATAATATAAACAATATTTTTATGAAATTGTTTAATATAAGAAATAAAGTGAAGTATCACAGACAGCCCAACCGGATGAATTGTGTAAAATAAGGTGAAAAATGTGGTAACGGGTCGTTATAATCTGAATATATAAGAGAAGTGACGGTACCTTTAAAATTCAGCACACTTTGCCCCAATATATTTACTCGCAGCTCTATTTATCCGAGGAAGGTTTCAAATAATCCTTGAAATAAATCTGGGGAGTTAAAAGATAAGGGGTTGAGCGAACCACGTACTCCGTAAAGGAGTCGTATGCTACTTGACACAATGAAATCTATTTGCTGGAAAATGTTTATTTGTCCATAAATAGAAATGGAATAAACCATTTATTTCCCTTCACTTCAGTAACAGTTCAAAACACATTACAGTAGAGTGGTAATACAATACAGTGAACAGTAGTTGTAAAACTGTAGAATAGTAACAAGTCTTTTCAGTATAGTAGCTTATAAATATCCAAATCGCTGGATAAACAGTTCAATAATAATTCTTTTTTAGAAATAATTTTCAAAATATTCTTTCTCGATAAACAGTAATTTCCTTTCAGTTCGATAAACAATATTGAATACAATTCAGTTCAGTAAACAGTAATTCACAGTACAGTATAGTAAACAGTATTCAGAAAAATTCATTTTAGTAAATAGTATTCCTTAGTATAGTACAGTTCAGTAAAATCCATTTCAGTAAACAGTATCAGTGGGTTGAGACTAGGCATCACCCTAAATCATATCATGCTATCATCATCCCCTAAGGGACACAGTAATCATTCTTGGAGGAATACAGTAATAGTATACAGTTAGATTTATGACCATAATCTATAGAGGGTCTTCGAGTACACTTGCCAAGTGACTTCGGGACCGTTGATGACTTGGCAAGTCAATCAGCCACGTGACAGTAACAGTAATCAATAAGCATGAAATTGGGGCCTAAGTCTCAAAACAGTATACAATTGTATCATAGCCTTTATGGATTTTATTCAAAATAATCTGAAATATTTCATATTTATCCATAAGGCTCACAATTTCATATATTTCCAAAATCATCTCAAACATTTTATTCACTATCTCATCACCTTTATGGATTTTATAAAATAAATAAGATCATTATTTAATTCCATAAAGGTATAAAATCATTTCTTTTTCACATAAAATACCTTTAAGGAATTGAAATGAATTAAATCATTTATTTCAATTATTGTTTCCAAAAATGTATTTATTTCTCATTTCCAAATATAGGGAAAAATAGTCGATAAAATATTCATGTATTTAATGAGAAATCTCATAAATATTCTTTTTGAATAATTAATAGTAAAAAGAATATATTTCATTCTCATTTTAAATAAAAATCCACAACATGCATATTTAATTTAGCATTTTTTTTCAACAATTTCCACTTTATGGAAAATTTATGGAAATGATTTCCAAAATTCATGATTTATTCCATTTGTGCATCTAAAATATTTCTTGATATTTTAGAATAATTTTGATAATTTTCCAAGAGCATAACGGCTGTGAATTTCTAGCCTCCTGCACGAAAATCACAGTATATAAAACTGGCTTTCCCACAATTTGCATGATTTTCATAGAAATTCAAGCTTTCCATAATTTCATAAAATTAAACTTGATAAATCATGCAATTCAATGTATCCATACAACTCACACACTTCCCCCTTACTTGTCTTAGGAAGTCAAGCTTCCTGGTTACGTTTACCGAAATTGGTAATTCTCGATTGCAAATTAATTTTATAAAAAATTATTAATATTTTTCCTCTAAATTTTAAACCACTAACTTTTATAAAATGTAGCCACTAATGTCATAACATATGCATAACCAGTATAAATTATATTGGTGCCAAAACCAAACTTTCTCATTTTAGCTTCTTTTTCGGTCTGATTTCACCAATCTTTCTCTTTCAATTTCTATAGTCATTTTCTACCATTAACCCTAAAATTTAGCACTAATTCATGTCTAAAAAAAACCATGGCCGAAACCCTCTTTATGGCCATTTCCTTGACTTTAAACCTTTTCTTTAATTTCTTGTTTCCAACTTGTTATTTCTTGTCCACGTGAGCCTTTCTTATCATTTTTCTGCATGGGCATAAAAATTTCCTATCTTCTCATGCCAAACCGAAACCCCTCATTCAATAGCTAAATTTTGATTCTCAATCATCTCAAGGTTCCAAGCTTTCTATTCATTTTATGTATATTCCTTTAACCCTTTCTCATCATTTTTACACAATTTCCAGCCAAGTTTCATGTTTATTCTCCTCTACAAGGAAACTCCATCTTGTTCTATTTTCATGCTCTGAAAAGATTCAACTAAAAACAATGCTATATCTAGGTTTATTATGTTGTAAAACATAGGAATATACCATTGAATATTGAGAAAATCATAAGAATCTAAATAGCTCACCTTGACTGAATCACACAACACCAAAACAGAATTATTTTCTGCCTCACGTCAACCTCACTTTGCTTGTTTCTTAGCTAGTATAAATATGGAGGAAAGGTTGATAGGGAAGGTTAAGTGGTTAGATATCAAGAGAATAATATTTTGCTGAATTCCCTTGGAAGAACGGAAGCAAACAGAACACACAATGCAACCAACACTGACTTCTCGTAGAACAGCAGGGGAATCGGTAAGATAAGAGAAAATTTGCTGAAGTTTTGCTCTCTTTTATCATCCATTTATTCCTAATATCCAATAGGAGGTTGCCACTTAGCTACTTATCCCTTTTCCCTTCATCATTTCATGTCTTATTAAGCATTAAAAATGGCCAACAACAGCAACGAAAGGAACGACTGAGGAAGCTCACTTGGCTGTTCGGTTTGACCAATTTTCCTCTTCTTTTTTTAAGCTTCAACCAATGAAAATTATTCACACGTTAAATTTCTAACTTCTCTTCCCTTTTATATCACTTATTTCTGCATTTTATTCTATAAAATTTATGGTTAGAATTCCTTTAAAATTTTCCAGCTGGGTACAACACAATGGCAGCAAAGAATGGTGAGCTGCCCTTTTTTTACTGCATGTTTCATGATTCATTTTGCCTTCTTGAGGCATACTTCAGCTAATAATTTTCAGCCATATTCCCAATTAATAAATTCCTCTCCATCTATTATCATTATCCAAATTTTTTACCATACAATTGCACCACAATTGCATCCAACTGTGTAGTACACAGCAACAAGTTGCTGCACGATTTGGACTTTGTTTCTCATCTCTTTTGTATACTCCATCCAATCAAAATAAGTCACATGTACAATTTATCCATTCCCTTCGTTAATTAAGATTTATTTGTATTTTTCTCTCTACCATAAAATAGCATTTTGATCCCCTTTAAATGGATCCAACTGTATAGCACAATAACAGCCAAGGGAAGTGGCGTACATGCTGGAATTTTTTGCTTAGTTTTTTTTTCTCTTTTATAACTCATGTATTTGTATCTTATCCCATGAAAATATCACTTCCATTTTAAAATTTCATATTTGTTTTCTTCCTTTATTCTATACTTTCAATTCATCATTTAATATTTGTTTCATCTCTTATACACCATATCTCAATTCATAGATCCAATAATTCCATAATTTAAAGTGAAAATCCACATTCAATATTTATTTAATTCCACTAAATAATTGATTTCCACTATCAATAATTTACAAAATATAGTGTACAGTATCATAAAATCAGGTCTCACACAAAACCTTTGAGAAATTCAAAAATCATCACCTTGAAAATTTGATTTGAGATTTGAATCCTTGCCCAAAAATTTGAGCCATCATAGCTAGTCTTGACATTTGTTAAAGTCCACATATCAAGAAATTAAGGGGGTGCTAAAATGGATTGTGTTCTATGAAAATTATTTTTACAAAAGCAATTTTCATTTTCAATGAATTTGTTTCATTTGTGAGCCTAGATGAAGAGACAATAACCAATAGAACCTTTCTTGATAACAAATCTCCCTTGATGTGCCAAATCAACTCATTTATTTAGCTAGACTAAGTTGTGACTCATTCTATTTGTTCTTAAAAGTAATCACCAATTTTCAAGAGATTTAAATGTTAAATGTTTATGGGAACATGAAATGAAAAGTTTTATGATTTTTTGGGGCAAATTTCAGTTTTAAAGAATGAATTGCAGTGATGGGGTTTTTAAGACTTTTCATGGGGCAATCTTTGATTGTTATGGGAGAATGAATTTTCTTGAAGATATGAGAAGCAATGAAGAGTTTTTTGGGAGAATTCTGTATCAATTTTGTTGTTATGATTTGGACTGATGATTTTTAATTTGATACAATTGTGAAATATGAGAATGATCTTTAAGGGGCAAGGAGAAAATTGAATGAGTGATAATTGATGAATTATAAGAAAGAAGAATAATGGGGTAAAAAGAAGGCTAAATGAACGATGATGCTGAGGCAAATGATGTTAGGATTACTATACTTGAAGAAAGAAAGAATGGTGAGAAGAAGATTGAATGAGTGATGACAAAAAAAAAAGTGATGGGGCAATGAGAAGATCGAATGAATGATGACAAAATTTTGAAAAAAAAACAAATTTGATAGATAGAAGAGATGACTTGGTAAGATATTCTGTGACATTTGCATTGTATGCATGGCATTTCATTATATGCATTTTGACATGAGAAATAATAATTTGAACTATATGTTAAGACATTAAGATAAGAAGTTTTGAAGGATAAGATGAAAGAAATTTTGAAAAAAATACAAAAAATAAAAAAAGTGTGAAGGATAAAAAAGTAAGATGTGATGAAAAAAGTATGGAATTAAAAAAAAAAAACAAGTGTTAACAGTTTGGAAAGAAAGAGGAAATTGAAAAGATATGATAAGACAATGAAGAAGAGACTAAAAGATGTAAGGAGATGAAGAAAAAAAATTGAAAAATCTAATGTTTAAATAAAAAATGATGAGAAGAAGAAATTGGAATGACAAGATGATCTAGAAGATAGGATTGAAATGATGAGAAGATCAAAAGCCTGGGTACAATTTGAAAAAAAAAAGGAAAATTGAAGTTTGGACAACAAAACCTCCAGGTGTAGTCTGTAAGGCCTCTGGTCATGACTCCTTAAAACCTTCGAGTATATTTCAAATAAGAATGATCAAAACCAAAACCTCTTGGTACAATTTGTATGACCTCCGGACATGATTTCTTAAAACCTCTAGGTATATTTTTGAATAGAACGACAAAAACCTCCAGATACAATCTATAAGACCTCCGAGCATGATTTCTTAAAACCTCCAAGTATATTTTTGAATAGAATGACTAAACCTCTGAGTATAATCTGTAAGACATCTGAGCATGATCCCTTAAAACCTCCAGGTATATTGATCAAAACCTCTAGGTACAATCTGTAAGACTTCCGAGCATGATCCCTTAAAACCTCTAAGTACAATCTATAAGACCTCCAGACATGATCCCTCGAAACCTCTGAGTACCATCTGTAAGACCTTCGAGCATGATCCCTTAAGACCTCCGGGCATGATCTATTAAAACCTCTAGGTACCATCTGTAAGATCTTCGAGCATGATCCTTTTAAACCCCTAGGTACCATTTGTAAGACCTCTAGGCATAATCCCTTAAAATATTTGGGTACAATCTATAAGACCTTCGGGTATAATTCCTTGAACCTCTAGGTACAATTTGTAAGATCTCAAGGCATGATTTCTTGATATTTCTAAGCATGATTCCTCAAAACCTCTAGGTACAATTTATAAAACCTCTGAGCATAATTGATCACTTTTCAAGATGAGAAAATTTTTAAGTTTAAAGGCCTCCTTCATCAGAGGAGCTTTTCTAAGAGGAGAAAATTTTAAGTTTCAAGGCCTCCTTAGTTAGAGGAGCCTTTTTAAGAGAAGAAAATTTTAAGTTTCAAGGCCTCCTTAGTTAGAGGAGCATTTTAAAAAGGAGAAAATTTGAAGTTTCAGGGCCTCCCTGGTCGAAGGAGCATTTTGAAGAGGAGAAAATTTGAAGTTTCAAGGCCTCCCTAGTTGGAGTATTTTCAAGAAAAGAAAATTTGAACTTTTGTGGCCTCCCTAGTATGAGAAGCATTTTCAAGAGAAGAAAATTTGAAGTTTCGGGGTCTCCCTGGTTGGAGGAGCATTTTTAAGAGAAGAAAATTTTATGTTTCAGGGCCTCCTAGTCGAATGAACATTTTTAAAAGAAGGAAATTTGAAGTTTTGGGGCCTTCCTGGCCGAAGGAGCATTTTTAAGAGAAGATAATTTGAAGTTTCAAGGCCTTCATGGTCGGAGGAACACTGTTAAGAGAAACAAATTTGAAGTTTCAAGGCCTCCCTAGTCGAAGGAGCATTTTTAAGAGAAGAAAATTTGAAGTTTCAGGGCTTCTCTGGTCGAAGGAGCATTTTCAAAAAGTTTTAGGCCAGCTCTAGTCAGAGGAGCATTTTCATTGTGAAAACTAATGCGCAATTTTCCACAAAAAAAGGAACAAAACAAAAAGAAATGAAAAAAAGGAAAAATAAAAAAAATGTTGCATGCGGACAAAATGAATATCTATGTCTTTGCACAATTACTTTTCATAGCAATTGTGCAAAGATGGGCAACTGTAAATACCCCATTTTGTCTGAAGTCTTTAATATTATTGGGCCAATTAGATTATTTTTAATCCGAGCCTAAATCAATTCTCCTATGAATCCAATGTTCTTTTCTTTCACCTTTGATTTGGGTTTAATTAGACTTTTGGACATGAAATTATGATTTTGGACTTAAGATTAGATTTGGACTTTAGGTTCGATGATTAAAAGACCAATTCTTGTATTTATTAAAAATTAAAAAATACATAACAATGAAAATCCAAAAAAAAACATGAAAAGAAAAAAAATTAAAAAGAAAAGGAAAAAGGATGAATTTAGAAAAATCAAAATGTGATGAATATGCCAAGAATATTGAAGAAAAATGGTAAGACAATCAAGCTTTGAAGATACCTGGAAATTTTTAGAAAAAATCAGACATTGAATTTTGAGTTTATATGGGAAGCGAAATCAAAGTTTAATTGAAAATCATAAATCAAAAGGAAGAAAATCAAATTAAAAATATTTTGGAAAGGCTTTAAGGAGAATAAATTACTAAAAATTGGAAAATAAAGGAGGAGGGGAGAAGGGGGAAAAACAAAGCAAGATCACCTTGCTACACTTTGATTATTTTGTAGATTGCCTTGGTTCCCTAATTTTTTTGCTGCTCTTGCCCGAGCATCAAACTGAGTCCGGTCCCTTGCTCACCACCGAACCTGCGTACCCTACACCATTGCCTTACATCGAAGTTCCTTGTGGAATCACAGCTTCATTCGTCATCTTCATCATTCCTGCATTGAGCCGAAACCTGCTTCAAAGCCGAACTGTAGCAGTGCAGTAGATGTTGGAGGAGAACCTAAGATCGTGAAGCATTTGATACGTGGTAGGAAGGATTTTGTTTGTTCAATCTCATTGGAACAGACGCGAAAGCTGATATTTGCTAGATTAAAACGTGGCTGGCGAACAATAGGTGAGGAAGAATTCGTGTGCTATTGATCACGGAATACTGGTAGCTGCTGTGAAGACTTTTAAGGGCTGCCATTAACGTGAAAGGAGAAAGAGTGAAGAAGTAAAGAAAAGACAAGGGAAGTGCCATCATTCATTATGCAAGTTTGCCAAAGGGTTCTTTTTTTATATTGTTAATCTGTTATCATTTATATTACTATTTTTCTATTTTATACTTTGGCTTTCAGCGCTGACATGTATGTATTATATATGCTGATTCTATTTGTTTGGCAAGTTGATTGTAGTGTTTCTTGTACTTGGGATATCTTCAAGCCCTAGGTACCGATCCAGATATTTGTGGTCTTAAAAATAGATTTTATTGGGTTGTCATGTCTAAGATGATAAGATTTATAATTATGAAAGCTACATAAACAAGTTTATAAAGTGGAAATTCTAGAATTGAAATACTAACAAAAATTTGCTTGATCAATTAAAATTATAAAGTTTAAATAAATAAGTACCATTTTGACGATGGAACTCTAAAAGGACACACTTAAGTAGGGGTGTAAACGAACAAAACGTTCAATGAACCGTTCTGAACCCGTTCGGTTTTTGTTCATTTATTAAGCTTAACGAACGAATACGAACAACATTTAAGTGTTCGTTTATTAAACAAACCGAACATGAACAGAAGTGCGGTTCGTTCGTTTTTGTTCGCCAATAAGCTCGTTTATGTTCGTTTATTGTTCATTCGTTTAAGGTGTCATTTGTTGTTCGTTCGTTTATTGTTCGTTCTTTTAAAGTGTTATTTATTGTTCGTTTGTTGTTCGTTTGTTTATTGTTCGTTTGTTTAAAGTGTCATTTGTTGTTCGTTCGTTTATTTTTTGTTCGTTTAGAGTGTCATTTATTGTTCGTTTGTTGTTCGTTCGTTCGTTCGTTTATTGTTCATTTGTTAGTTATTAAAATACTAAAATTACTTATATTATTTTATTAACTAAATGTATATGTATATGATACAAATTGTACTTAAAATTATAATTATCAATTTTAATAAAACCTTGTTGACTCAAAAAAATTTAATGAACAACAACAACAACAACAACAACAACAGTAATAATAATAATAATAATAATAATTAATTAATTATGCTTAAGATAATAAAATTTTAAATTTTACACATAATATACTGAAATTAAATTAATAAAAATTCATAATAAGTTAATTCACAATTCTAACACACTAACAATTTATATATATATATATATATATATATATATATATATGATAGTTTAGTATAATGTCTATGTGTGTGTTGTATATTTATTTAGCTTAAATATAAAACTGCTCATTTGTACAAGAAACATATATATAAATATATATATATATATATATATATATATTTGTATGTGTATGTGTAACTCTTTATAATAAATTAAAAAAAACTTTTTTGACTAAAAAAAAAGGAGAGTGATTTAAAGTCAATATCAATTTGATCTTTTAATATTATGATCATTGTTCAAGTTAATATATATTACATAAATACATTATAGGAAATTAAATGTTTGAAATTAGAAATACAATATTACATTATAATATACGGCAATAGATTGAAATTAAAAATGTAATATATTAAGATAAATATTGAATAGCAAGCAACTTTAAATCAAATGATCTATGTGAAATGACATATGAATCATGGATATGCGGTTGTGTTCTTACAAATTTATCAATTATGCTTGAGAATTAGAAATCTCATTTGAGTAAATGTATAATCATCTTTCAACTTTACATTTTAATCTAATTAGAATGAAATTTTTAACACTGATGTATTAATATTAATTTATCCTCAAAGTATAAGTAATTAATGTAGTCAATTTATTACATATTGTAGTAAATAACAATAGTTAAAAAATTATTATATAACATAAAAACAACCAAATTAAGAAAACAATAATATTATAAGAGTAATTTTGAAATATATTAAATATTAACTAAACTCAAATTTAAAAAACATACAATATCAAAATAATTTATTAAAAAATATGCAACTAATAGAAAACAATATTGATGATGTAGTCTAAAGTTTTTTTTTTTGGCATAAATCTGTCAAAATTCAAAACTCACCGTTTAGCCATTTTTTTTCTAAGTCTAAAACAGGAAAATGGCAAACCCTAAATCTCAAAATTCAAACCCACTCCTCTCTCTTTTCTCTCGGTCTCCCTAGCGGCGGCAACAACAACCTTCACCATTCTTCTAAATTTTAATCTTCTCTTCTGTCCTCTCCAAAATCGACAACAATCAAACCTGCTTCATCCATCATCAAGCACCAGCTACACTGTTCGGCACTGTTCTGGGAAGGTACTACCATTTCTTTTTTTATTAGTTCTATGTCTAAGTCATGAGTTAGACAAGAAATGCCTCTGTTTTTTGTGCCTTTCATATCTTACAGCATGAGATCCCAACAGTATTCCATTTGGGCAAAAACCCTACCTGCCAGAAGATTCATTGTAAGGGTGTAAACGGAGTACTTTTCACGAACTTGTTCATGATCCTAGGGGAAAAAGGTTATTGTATTTTCCTTTCATATTCAGAGGAAAAAATTGGAGCTTGCTAATCAATCTTTGACTGAGAGGAGAGGGAATGATTTGACTCCCACTCCTAGCATGTTAAGCCTCTGTAGCGCCCCATGGCCTCTGTTGAAAAGTCAGGACTTGTTGTCTCTCTTGCCTTTCTTTGAATTCTTTGGGCTTATGGTTATATACCCACCTAACTTTATAGCTTTGAATTAGCTTCAATCACATTTAGTTTTATAACTTCCATTCCCCTTACTACGGAAAATGGGCTGCATCTTTGAAGGAGGAGAAAAAGATGAGTTCATATGATAGGTCAGTACATAGTTGTTTTTAAAATTGGGCTATGTTGTTCAATTAGCTTGAAAGATTTCGTCGTTATTGGCAAGAATAAATGGTATTTCATTTTATTACATAAACATCCTGTTTTGCATGTATCCTAAATTTTTGAGAATTTTTGTGTTGTGGTGTCCATATCATCATGTGAACCTGTCATGTCCACATCTGTGTTTCAAATTTGAGGGGTATTTATGAATATAGCTGTAATTTAAGTTGTTTTTTTTCCCATTGGGCAAGTATGTGTATATTATGTTAGCTTAATTCTTAACAAGAACAAAAATGTTGTTCTCATTGATTGTTTGAAATTGTAGACATGTTGATGAATATATTAAATTTGTAATGAATTCAATAATAGCATTTGTGCACTCTTAACAATTTGAGAACAATTTGAAATAGATGTATCACCATGTGGAGGATTGTAGGAAGACATACATGGCATACGTAGGATAGTGGATAGCAACAAGACAAAATTCATAGGAGAAATGTATTTTTTTTTCTTCCTTTTTATTTTACGTAGATAGATATGCTTGAGTGGTTTTAGGATACTACTCTTTTGCATTTTTAAAATCTTTGTTTCAGGTTTTTCACGAGTCCCCTTTTCTTTTTTCTGGACTCTTCTCAAGGCTAGGAGTTATTTTTCCCCTCGAGCATTCGGTGAAAAGGGTTTCCCCTTTCCTTTCCCAACAAAGAACATTGCTTTCACAAAATAAAGAGAGGGATGCATTCCCTATTTAAACAAACACTGGAAAGGATCTGTAAGCTTCCATTCCAAAGGCTGGTGAGGGAACTTGCTCACGGTTCCAATAGTTTAGAGATTTTATGCTGTTTTTTATTTTCTTGGCTTCTTTTTTAAGGGCTGATTTTAATGAACTGCAGTAGTTAGCTATTTTGATCTTCTAAATTCTTTTTTTGTTTAAATTTCTAGGGTTATATTGCTAACTTTGATTTTTAAATCTGTTTTTATGGATCAAAAGTATATATATGTAATGTTGGTATTGTCCTTTACATCTTATTGTGTGGGGTTCTAGTTTCCACTGTTTTGAGAAGATATTTATCTCAATAATTATACTTATTTACTTTTTTATCATAAGTATGAATATTAAATCTAATACTACTCATTTTATTTTATCAAATGATTGGGAGGATGATGGCGACACTAACTCTTAGTATTAATTTTCGGACTTTTTTAAGATATTAATTCTTAGACTTTAAGTTGTATTGTATTTAAGTTTTGAATGATTTTAATTTACATGTGAGATTTAATTTTTATATAGGATTTTTAATAATTAATATCTAGTTTGTTTGTGAACAAGTGTTCGTGAACGTGTTCGTTTACACGTTCGTGAACGCGTTCGTTTATACGTTCGCGAACGTGTTCATTTATATGTTCACGAACAACAAACGAACTTGTTCGCGAACATGTTCGTTATGTTGCCGATGAGACCATTTCAAGCTGTCTAACAATAGTATATGATATGTTTTTGCAGTATATGTGATATGACTGTGACAATATGATTTACACATGATTTTATTCCCCACATGATATGATTTGAGATTCTACATGTTTTAAAATGTGTTTTAAAGTATATGTTAAATGATTCTGAAACTATATGAGTTTCGTACATGATTATGTACTACATGGGACATGTTTTGAAATGGATGTTTTATACAGCAGAATTTTATACGTTACATATTGAATCCTGTCATGACAGTATACATTGCATTGATGCATGATATGAAGTGATACGAGGATACTTAGTGTCGTTAGGGCATGATCGAATAAATAGTCAAAGGATATCGATTTCTAAATGGTACTAGGATATATACTTGCAAGATTCATGCATTTGCATTAAAGACAATATAATTCTAATTCTATTATTATATTAATAACTTATTGAGCCCTCGCTTATTAAACGAGAATTATTTTTCCAGATTGATTTGAGTAAAGGGACATGTTGTACAGTTCTAGAGATTTATTAGTGTATCGACTTCCAAAGTCCTCGCTATTGAATATTTGGTATTGTAATATGTCTTTCGTATTTGCTTTTATTTTCAGACAAATTTCTGTATAGTACTATAGGATGGGATGTAAACTAAGATAATGACTAGTCGATATAATATTCTGGTATTATATGATGTGTATGTGGTGATTAGTTATGGATATTATGATTGTTGAGATTATAGCTATTGGTAAATATAATGTGGATTGTGGGAAATGTTATGTTGCATTGAGGTGATTCGCAGGTAGTTAATTGGAGAAATCTCAAAATATAAGAATATAATGGGGGATATTTTCAATCTATTTCTAAAAAATAGTAAGTTATGGGTTAGAAATGATCTTTTCATATCTTAGAGAGTAATTAAAATCATAATTAAATTAAAGAATGAATGGAAATGGTTTAGTAACTACACTGAAATCGAATACAAACCGTAAAACGAAAAGGAAAAGTCTAGTTCATAATTTTACTAATTGGAAAAAATGTAAGTGTCAAGTGCAAAACACAGCCTTCGAGTCGTGACATACAAGTTCAAATCCGATTAGCTCATCGCATATACACCAACATTCTCCTAGTTGCATTACAGCCAATCGATCATGGAAAGAGTGTGAGTGTTTGTTTAAACCACTAATGAGACTGGGGTTTCTTAGCACATGCAATGGTTCCATTGTTGTTAATAGAGTACTGTTGGATTAGAAATGTTAGGGGCCATCGTTGTAGACATCTTATTTTGTCCGGCTTCTCGATTTGTAAAAATAATTAATTGGGTTAGACGACATTGTATTTTAATTTAAAATTAGGATAGAATTAAATTAGAATTTTTTAGATTTAAAATTAACATTAATTAGGAAATTAAAATTAAAATTAAAATAGGGTTTAAGAAAAATAAAAAAGAAAGGATAAGAAAATAAAATAAAATTAATTTTAGGATAGGATAATTAGAGTTTTTAGGATAATTATTTGGATTAATATTAAATTTGGTAGAGTTAGATTAGGATTAATATAAGAATTAGATAAATAAAATATTGAAAATAGGAGATAATTATTAGAATAAGTATAGTTGTATTAGGACTCTAACTAATTTGTGGCTATAAAAAGGATTAAAGCTCAGGGTTTAAAGGACAGACAATCAAATTCACAATCAAACACACAATAAAATATACATAATTAAGCACTCAACCGGAGCACTTCCATCTGTCTGGCCGCCAATCCTTGTCGTCATCATCGACGCACCACCACTTCATCATTTCTACTTGCAAGCCGCACTACCCACCATCGCCTGCTTTGTCACATCTATTGTTGCTCTGATCGAAATCTTCAGCACTACAATTTTGCTGTCCAGTTCACGCCATATCGGACTGTTACCAGAGTGCTCGATTGCCATCACTTTCCTTGCTTTGCCTCGCGTCTGCACCACTGATCCATAAAGTTTACAGCCACGCCCCTATTCCTCGTTGTTCCTATTATACACGTGAGCTACAACTTGGAATTACAAAGGAAAAGCTTGGTTACCGTCCTCTACAGACAGGCAGCAGTACTCACGGCAAGTGTTGGTGAGGCAGTGGCTGGGTTCCATCAGTAGCAGCGTTCGAGTAGATATCCAAGCAATGGAGCGGTGCTAACTTTTGATAGCACCGGCAGACAACAAGCTTGGATTGAAGGCAGCGATTCGAAAAGAAAATTAGAGGCTGAAAGTTGAAGTATTATCGGGCAAGACAAGAGAACGTCAAGAGAATTCTTTGGTTTATTATTGTTTATATGTAGGCTATAATTGAGGTCCACGTGAAGATTACTTGAAAGTTTGGACCTTGGCTATTTCTTATTGGCAAATTGGACCCACAGAAAGTCAACGATAAGGCAAGGTACGTTTTAATATGTATATGTTTTTTTTTTTTTTTTTTGGTTTCCCAACCGGTATCCGAACCCACTGGGTCGACTAATCCGGTCTCGGAGCGGGTCCCGGGGTTAAGGTTTTAAACTCCTCCCAACGGGCTTGTGGGGGATCGAACCGTAGTTCTCCCTACCAAGTCTAGCCCCTGGCACCACTAGACCAAGACACCGTTGGTAATATGTATATGTTTTCTTTGTTAGTACGTGTGTCTTAGGGAAATAAAATAATTAAAATAGTATTCAATAAGAGTAGTAATAAAATCATAAAATATGGAGATAAGTTGAGATTATTCCGAGGATGGAATTCCGAGTGTCACGAATGGTTGCTATTTTGGAAATTCCTAGGTGAGGATATTTACCTTAAATTTTGCCAGCATGATGGAAGATTTAAGGTAAGGTAAGTGTTCAATATTAATAATCGATATTTATTTCTAAAAATATAAATATATATTAATAATCAATCTCTATTAAAAATAAAATAAACATAAATATTAATAAGAAATTAGGGAATAATGATTAAAAAAAATAAAGGTATAATAATAAATTGAGAATAAGTGGAGGTTATCCCGATGATGGAGTTATAAGGTGTCTCGAATGGCTGACACTTTTAAATTCTTAGGTGATATGTTTTCTTTAAATTTCGCCAGTATGATGGAAGATTTAAAGAAAATTTTCAAGAAGAATAATCGACATTTATTTTCAAAAGATAAATAATATTAAAATAAAGATAAAAAATAATGGATAATTAAAAAGGAAATAAAAAGAAGATAAAAATAAGAATAAAAGATGGAAAATAAAATTAAGATATTGCATAAACGATTTAACAAATCCGACGACGGAGCCTCTCTGAGAAAGACGAATGGGATTTCTTGGATACTCTTGAGGTGAGGATGAAATTTAAGGAATTCCGCCAGCATGATGGAGAGTTTCTTAGAAATTGTCCAATATTTAAATATTTGAATTTGACAAGATTAAAGACCATTTAGTTAAAAATTATTAAAGATATCACCAAATTAGTTGGTACCATTTTAAAATGGGCGTTGTAGGGGTGCTAATCCTTCCCCGCACGTAACCGTACTCCCAAACCCTAGATTCTTTGAACGTAGACCAAGCCTTATCTTTAGACAAGAATAGGTGACCAATCACATCTTAGGTTTGAATGGTTGGTGGCGACTCCTAGAATTTTAAAGTCTAGCGATTAGGTTCACGGACCTAGACGTTATGACAGATTGGCGACTCCACTGGAGACTTTTAGAGAGTCAGGCCAATAGGAAATTTTGTTATTATCTTGAATTTTTGATTAAATGTTTTTTTATCTTTTTTTGTTGTATATATTGCTTGTTATGTTATCTTTATTTGAGGGGCATTTAAAATGGAGTCTCGTTCCTTCACACACACACATCACTTGCATGAGCATGCATGAGCCTTCTACTCGGGCTCCGTCCTTTTTAGGAGGAAGTATAGTAACTACGCTCTCGTGAGGTGGTAACCTCCGTAATGGCTAGCGAAATACTTCCACTCAAATTGAACCTTTCTGTTTGTAGCTTATGATGGGTGAGGATTGGGTGCCTTACTAGTTTTGTGTGGACGACAGTGAGGAACAATTTGAGAACCTTTAAAACCTTGAGGTACCAAAACCTAGCATATAGTAAGACATAAGAAGCCTGATTGTGGATAGAACCATACCAATGCATTAGGGCACACAAAGGAACAGTCTTAAATATCTTATGAAAGGGCTAAAGCATAAATATGTTCATGAAAAAAGGAGATGAGGAAATTATGAAATGTTTCATTAAAGTCATACTCATACATTCACTTGTCTCATAACAGTTGTTTGACAAAACTGATACCTCATCCATAGGAAGTCAAGTGCTATTCGAGGAGCCTAAACACATCTCTCCTTACAATTTGAAGGTTAAGTCAGAGGAAGCCCAACGCAGTAATGGTGATTGCTTAACTGAAGGCTATGTCTCTACTCTTCCAGAGAGGGTACATTTGACTATCAGATCAAATGATATTGCTGAGCTGGCTGGTATTTGGAGACAATGGAGTAAAACAAGAGAAGAAGCTTTCCATCAAAAGTATGGGTCTTTAGCATTACTCCTCCCAGTGGCTATTGATCATAACCTAATTAGAGCCATGATTCAATTTTGGGATCCATCGTATAGGTGCTTTGTGTTTAATGAAGTAGATATGGCGCCAACTATTGAGAAGTATTCGGCCTTACTCCAATTGAAACCTTCCAATCAAGACAAGATCTATGTTAAGAATAAAACAGGTTACCGAAAGAAGTTGGCCAAGTTGTTAGACCTCAATGTCACACAAGTTGATGCCCTTGTAAAATTGAAGGGAGAAAGTACTTGTATCCCTTGGAATTTCCTGTAGAACTTTATCATAGAGCACCATGAAGATGTCCAAGGAGTAAGAGTTATGGCCTTAGCTTTCTATGGGTTGATTATATTCCCAAAAATCTTAGGATATGTGGAAATAGCTGTGGTAGATCTTGTGGACCAAATGGAACATGATGTTAACCCAGTCCCCGCCATCTTAGCTGAAACCATTCGATCTTTGAATTATTGTAGGAGGAATGGGGAAGGAAGCTTTCAAGGGTGTTCACAACTACTCTACATTTGGATGAAGAGTCATTTTAAATGTGAAGAACCCAATTTTCGAGACGTATTTGTTGGCTCCAGACTCCCTATCAAAGAATTTTGTGCAAGTAAATGGCCAGAGCCCAGATCAAAGGACAGTTGGATTACATTCTTGCGCAAGCTTCGACACCAAGAAGTTGTTTGGAGAGCACCATGGATGGCTCATGAATCAGTATTATATAAGTGTGGTAACCACCTTTGGGTTCCTCTTTTAGGGATATGGGGTGCTGTTAGTTATGCTCCAGCAATGGTACGAAGACAGGTTGGAAGTGAACAATTCATCCCAACAACGCATGGACTCAATCAATTAGAGTTTGCTCACACTGAAGTAGGGGCACAGAGGAAGATAGCAGAGATTGTCAAAGATTGGAAGCAAGCTATTAGGGTTGATCCAGGGAGATATACTGATGATGTCACTCCTGAATATTCTGTTTGGCATGCAAGACGAGCCAAGGATATTAAGATACCACCTAAAAAAGATGAAGAACTTCCCCAGAAGCATATAGTCCAAGATCCCATGATTGGCCTAGAGATTGCAAAGAGGAAGTTAGAAGAAGAGAAGAGGGGATTAGAACAAAAATACAAGAAGTTCAAGCATGAGACCGATGAGAGGATAGGAAAGAGATCATGCATATTCAAAAGTCCATCAAGAGAAGAACAAGTTGGTGGACGAAATTAGTTACTTGAAGAAAAAGCTCGCGAGGTCTGAGAATAGTCGTCTGATGGAAGAAAACAAACAACTAAAGAAAGAAGCTCAGAAGAACCAGGAAGAAGCTCAGAAGAACCAGGAAGAAATTGCACGACTCCAGGAGAAAGCACAAAAGAAGGAAAATGAGCTTGATGAAGCTCAAAAAAAGATAATACGATGGAAGATTCGACTACAAGGAGTTCTCAATCAAGCTCAAAAAGATCAGCAAAAGATGGCCCAAGATATGCAAACCTTAGTAGAAGAATTGAAAATCTTCAAGAAAGACTCACAACTCTTATGGACAATGTTTCATGAAATTAATTGGGTGGCTCATAGAGCCCAACAAATCGAAGATGAAATAAGGGAGGTGAAGCCTGGAGTTAACCCAATAACCGAGCATGGAGAGAGGATGCTACAACTGTTGGAAGAAATAAAAGGCCATTATAGTGCTGTTAGAGGACTCATGTGGCACCATTAGATTTCTTCATGGATGTCTTAGGATTTTTGGTTTTGTTAAATGATTGTTATGAGACGATTTTTTTTTCCATCTTATGCATTTAGGTTGTAAAATTCCATCTATTAATAAAATACATCTTTGAATTCTTTTAAGTCTTTGCATGTTTTTCTTGAAAATAATTTCAACTTAATTGTGGCATTCAAGGTGTCAAAATTGAATCTACTAGATGGTTCACCCTCCATAAATACCACACAAGGTATCAAGCTCGTATAATGGAAGAAGATCAAAATATCAGGATAGAGAGGTTGGAAAGGGATAATGCAGAAATGAAGGGGCAATTGAGTGAAATTACCCAGTTGCTAAAAGCCATGATTAAAGGAAAGGAGAAGATGAGTAATCAAGAGGAGTCTATCCAAGAACCTCAACAAAGCATGCGAGACAACTCCATTTTTTTTCCTGAAGGAAGTACTGCCAAAGCCCCAACACCTCTACAGATACAAGTTCAAAACCCAGTGGAGGTACCAAATTTAGATGATCCCACAGAGCTAGAAAAGCTGAAGCATAAAGAAGAATATAGTGGTACTAAAGCTCAACTGAGTTTGATAGAGGAAAGACTAAATGCCATGGAAGGGGTTGACTATTTTGGACCCGTTGATGCTGAAAGGTTATGTTTGGTACCTGGTGTCGTTCTTCCACCGAATTCAAGGTACCCGAATTTGAAAAATTCAACGGAACATCGTGCCCAAAAGATCATCTCACCATGTATTGTAGAAAGATGGCGGCGTATGCATGGGATGACAAGCTATTAATTCATGTTTTTCAAGACAGTTTGACTGGGTCAGCAGCTAAGTGGTACAACCAATTGAAAAGGAGCAAAGTTTCTTCGTGGTCTGAGTTGGCAAGAGCTTTTATAGCTCAATACAAACATGTGTCCGATGTAGCTCCTGACCGCTTATCTCTCCAAGGTATGGAAAAGAAGAAGGATGAAAGCTTCAAAGAATATGCCGAACGGTGGAGAGACGTGGCGTCGCAAGTTCAACCTCCTTTAACCGAAAGGAAGTCACCATGTTCTTTTTGAATACTCTCAAGGCACCTTACTATGAGCGCATGCTTAGCAGTGTAACTAAGAACTTTGCAGATATGGTGTTAATTGGTGAAGCCATTGAGAATGCCATCAAGAGTGGTAAGATTGAAGCACCTGTGAATGACAGTAGGAAAGGTGGATTTTTGAAGAGGAAGGAAGGAGATGCACAAGCTGTCTCAAATAATTCACGCCACCTTTATACCCCTTACCCACCTTCAGTGAATTACGCCTATTCCCCATCTTACCCACAAACCCATCCCCAAAACACATACCAACCTGTTTCCCCTCGACAAACTCCTATAGTCTCAACAAACCCCACTTTCCCACCTAATGACCAAAGGAACACCCGACTTAGTCGAAATATTACCAGACCCTATACCCATGACATATGCTGAGCTATTCCCAAAGTTGGTAGAAGGACATCTTATTGCCTCTATTTATATAGAACCCTTGAAACCTCCTTACCCAAAGTGGTATGACCCCAATGCAAAATGTGCTTATCACAATGGCAATATTGGTCATTCTATGGAGAATTGTATGGGTTTGAAGGTGAAAGTCCAATCGCTTGTCAAAGCAGGACTCTTAAGTTTTGGGAAGAAAGGTGAGCCAGATGTCAATTCAAACCCATTTCCCGATCATGCTGGGGCAACGGTGAATGTGATTGAGAATCAAAGGAGAGGCACAATTAAGAGGACCGTGGCTGAATTAAAAACTCCATTGGAAACGGTGTTCGAGGTTTTGATAGAATCTGACTTATTACAACCAGTGGTGCTTGTTGCAAATTCTTATAAGGGACAATATGATAGAAAAATGACGTGCAAATACCATTGTGGAGCAATAGGGCACTCTGTTCAGTATTGCGATGATTTTAAAAGAAAGTTGCAAAAACTAATTGATGAATCTCGCGTGGAGTTCTATGAAGAAGTTCAAGGTGAAGGAGTTCATGCCACTGATAAAGAGTTTGTTTTGAAACCACTGAAAGAGTTTTATGAGGAGAAACCTACGCCGTCAGTTCTAGGGCCCAAAGTAGTGATAGAGGTGCCAACTCCATTCCCATACAAGAGTGACAAAGCTGTACCTTGGAGGTATGGGTATGATGCAATAATCAAAGATGGAGCAAATGTTGAACTAATGACGGATAGTCCTAATTCTGCCAATATAGCCGGAGTTGGGGGGATGATACGTAGTGGACGTTGCTATACCCCTGAGATGCTACAACAGGCAAGAAAAGAGAAGGCCAAAGTAGGAGAAGAAGAAGTGGCACTAGTCCCAGATCCTGAGGAGAACCGACAAAGGCCGGTAACAGACGAAGATGCTTGTGAATTCTTGAGACTCATTAAGCATAGTGAGTACAGTGTTGTAGAACAATTAAACAAGATGCCGGCTCCAATTTCATTATTGTCTCTGCTCTTGAACTCTGAACCTCATAGGAAGGCATTGATGAAAGTATTGAATCAAGCTTACGTGGTGCACGATGTATCCGTAGAGAAGATAGACCACCTAGTGAGCAATTTGGTGGTAGATAATTTCATCTCCTTTAGTGACGATGAAATTCCAGCTGAAGGAAGAGGGAGTACTAAAGCTCTTCATATAAGTGCAAAATGCATAGGCATCACAATTGGTAGGGTGTTGATTGATAATGGTTCATCTATCAATATCATGCCGATGATTACTTTGACGAGGATGCCGATAGATGAATCTCACATGAAGTCAAGTAATATGGTAGTAAAGGCATTTGATGGAGCTCGAAGAGAAGTTATGGGAGATATAGAGCTTCCAATGCATATTGGTCCATGTACTTTTAATATACAATTCCAGGTGATGGACATTACACCATCTTATAGTTGCCTCTTGGGAAGGCCATGGATTCATATGGCAGGAGCGGTTCCTTCCTCTCTTCACCAAAAGCTAAAATTTGTGGTGGACGGCCAAATAATTATTATCTCGGGAGAAGAAGACATGATGATAGCTCAAACTTCCGCTACACCTTATGTGGACATTGGAGATGAAGCTGTGGAATGCTCGTACAGATCCTTTGAGGTGGCAAATGCTCTATATGTGGGTGAAGGGTCAAGTCTGTGTACTCCTCGCTTGTCAAATACCACTAGTATGGTCGTAAAGCAAATATTGTGGAAAGGATGGCACCCTGGTTCTGGGTTGGGCAGAAACCTGCAGGGAATATTAGAGCCACCGGAGATCATTGAAAACAAGGACAGGTTTGGGTTAGGGTACAGACCGACAAGGATGGAAAAAATGAAGATGATGACTGAAAAAAAAGAGAAGAGAGTTGCTCGTTTGCATGGCCGTGATTTTGAGTCTAAGAGATTAATCATACCACACTTATATGATTCATTTCACTCAGCAGGGTATATTTATCCAGATTCAATGATGGTGACTGAAAATGGATTGTTGAAGGTTTTCGCAAATTTGTCTGTTTCCGTGGTTGAGGAAGAAGGAAGTGGAGGGTTTGACGTTGATCGTTTCGTGTACCCTTCAGACGCAGAGCTAAGAAATTGGACGGTTTATGAGATGCCAGTTGTCTATGCCACCCAAGAGTAATGGATTTGCTTTATTTTCTTATTTTCATTTGTTCTAGGTTTTCTTAGGATCATTCAGTTTTTTAAATAATGTAGGAGTGCTTATGCCCAAAAGCACTGAGATTTTCTTTTATGTATTGGGCCAACTTTAATTTTCATTTCAATAAAGAGATTAATAAAATGCATTTTCTTCAATTCCTCAAGTACAAATCTCATTTCTTTCCAAGACACAATTACCCACATTCTTCACTTTGCCAATTTTCAAGGATCCAGACAATGAAAATGATGATAACAATGACAATAATTCAGAATTTAATTTTGAGAATCTTGTTCAATATAATGAATCTGATCATGAAGAGAACCTCGAGGATTATATTGTGCCTTTTGGGTTATTAAGATTGGTGGACCAGGAAAAGAAACCCATTGAACCTTACCAGGAAGAAACAGAAATAATAAGTTTGGGAGATGATGAGAATAAAAAGGAGGTGAAGATAGGAACTTCCTTGCCACCTAATGAAAGGGAGGAATTAAAGGAGCTACTTCATGAATATGTAGATGTGTTCGCTTGGTCCTATCAAGATATGCCGGGACTCGATACTAGAATTGTGGAGCACAAGTTGCCATTAAAACCGGAATGTAAGCCTGTACAGCAGAAGTTAAGGCGCATGAAGCCTGATATGTTATTGAAGATTAGAGATGAAGTTAAGAAGCAATTTGATGCTGGTTTTTTGGAGGTGGCCAGGTACCCTGAATGGGTAGCCAATATAGTTCCAGTCCCGAAGAAAGGGGGGAAAGTTCGAATGTGTGTGGACTATAGAGACTTGAACAAAGCTAGTCCTAAGGATAATTTTCCTTTACCCCACATTGATACACTTGTGGACAATACTGCCAAATACTCCACATTTTCATTCATGGATGGATTTTCGCGCTATAATCAAATAAAAATGGCTCGCGAAGACATGGAGAAAACCACATTTGTGACAATGTGGGGAACCTTTTGTTACAAAGTTATGCCTTTTAGGCTGAAGAATGCTGGAGCTACATATCAAAGAGCAATGGTGTCTCTCTTCCATGACATGATGCATAAAGAGCTAGAGGTCTATGTAGACGATATGATTGCAAAATCGCGTAAAGGGGAGAATCATGTCACTAGTCTCAGAAAACTATTTGATAGATTGAGGAAGTATCAATTGAAGCTGAATCCGGCTAAGTGTACATTCGGGGTTAAATCTGGAAAGCTATTGGGCTTTATGATCAGTGAAAAAGGGATAGAAGTGGATCCAGATAAGATACAAGCTATTCAAGACCTGACTCCTCCACGCACCCAAAAGGAAGTGAGAGGATTTTTGGGTAGATTAAACTATATCTCTCGTTTCATTTCTCAACTCACCCTCAAATGTGATCCAATATTCAAGTTGCTTCGTAAGAGAGATCCCGGGGAATGGAATGAAGAATGCCAGGAAGCCTTCAACAAAATCAAAGAATATTTGTCGAACCCTCCTGTGTTGGTACCACCAGTAACTGGAAGACCTTTGATTTTTTATTTGATAGTCTACGAGAAGTCAATGGGATGTGTGTTGGGGCAAAGAGATGAATCTGGGAAGAAAGAACATGCAATTTACTATCTGAGCAAAAAATTCACAGATTATGAGTCTAAATATACCAAGTTAGAAAAAATGTGTTGCGCGTTGGCTTGGACGGCTCATAGACTCAGACAGTACATGTTGTATCATACCACATGGTTAATCACAAAATTGGATCCTCTCAGGTACATCTTTGAAAAGCCTGCATTGTCTGGAAGGATCGCAAGGTGGCAAGTAATGCTTTCCGAATATGATATCACATATGTGGCCCAAAAAGTCATCAAAGGGAGTGCAATTGCAGAATTTATTGCTGATTGCAAAACAAATGGTTATGAACCGATGAAGCTAGAGTTCCCAAATGAAGATTTGATGTTTGTAGAAGAAAAATGTGAGAAAAGACCATGAAAGATGTGTTTTGATGGGGCGTCGAATGCTCTGGGGCACGGGGTAGGAGTGATTCTTATATCTCCTGAAGGTAGTTATTATCCAATTACTGCCAAATTGGATTTTAATTGCACAAACAATGTAGCTGAGTATGAGGCATGTGTCATGGGTCTGCAGGCGGCCGTAGAAAGAAAAGTCAAGATACTTGAGGTGTATGGTGATTCAGCTCTGGTAATTTATGAACTAAAAGGAGAATGGGAAACCAGAGATCCAAAATTAATCCAATACCGAAAGTATATCGCTGAGTTAATTGATTATTTCGAAAATATCCAGTTTGAACATTTGCCACGAGAAGAAAATCAGATAGCTGATGCTTTAGCCATCCTAGCAGCAATGTTCAAACTGGATGCAAATGCAGAGATCCAACCAATTAAGATAGAGGTGAAGAGTTCCCCAGCACACTGCTTGAGTGTTGAAGAGGAAGTAGATGGGAAGCCTTGGTATCACGATATTCTGCAATACATAAAAAATCAGCAGTATCCTGAGCATGCTATTGAAAATGACAAAAGAATTATAAGAAGATTGGCTATGGGATTCTTCTTAGATGGAGAATTTTTGTACAAAAGAAGTCGAGATCAAGTACTGTTAAGGTGCGTGAATTTGACTGAAGCTACTAAAATTCTTGAAGAAGTGCATGATGGAGTTTGTGGAGTTCATGCTAATGGTCACATGATGGCCCGACAAATCATGAGAGCAGGTTACTACTGGCTGACTATGGAGAAAGATTGTATTAACTATGCTCGAAAATGCCACAAGTGCCAGATTTATGCGGATAAAATTCATGCACCCCCAAATGCTCTAAATGTGTTAGCACCTCCATGTCCTTTTTCAATGTGGGGCATGGATGTGATCGGACCAATTACTCCAAAGGCTTCGAATGGGCATAGGTTCATTTTTGTGATGATTGATTACTTTACTAAATGGGTTGAAGCTGCTTCTTATGCAACCGTAACACGAGCAGTGGTTAGCAAGTTTATCAAGACGGAGATAATTTGTCGATACGGGCTTCCAGAAAGAATTATCTCTGATAATGCTCGAAACTTGAATAACAAGATGATGGAAGATGTGTGTACTTAGTTCAAGATCAAGCATCATAATTCAACTCCATATCGTCCAAAGATGAATGGGGCAGTGGAGGCAGCAAATAAAAACATCAAGAGGATAGTGGAAAAAATGGTTGAGACATATAAAGATTGGCATGAGAAGTTGCCATTTGCCCTACATGCTTATAGAACATCTGTTCGTACTTCTACTGGGGCAACACCATTTTCACTAGTGTATGGAATGGAAGCTGTATTACCTGTTGAAGTTGAAATTCCGTCCTTAAGAGGCTGATTGGGTGAGAGATCGTTATGAGCAGCTCAACTTCATTGAGGAAAAGAGAATGGCAGCATTGTGCCATGGCCAACTGTATCAAAGGAGAATGATGAAAGCGCATGATAAGAAGGTCCGACCAAGAAAGTTCAGAGAAGGAGAATTAGTCTTGAAGAAAATTCTCCCAAATCAACCAGACAATAGGGGAAAATGGGCTCCAAATTGGGAAGGTCCTTACGTCGTGAAAAGAGCATTCTCTGGTGGGGCATTACTTTTGGCAGATATGGATGGGGATGATTTGCCAAACCCGATAAATTCAGATGCCGTGAAGAAATATTATGCCTAAAAAAAAGAAAAAAAGAAAAAAAAATAAAAAAAAGAGAAAGAAAAAAGAAAAAAAAGAAAAGGAAAGGAAAAAAGAGATAAAGAAAAAAAAGGATTCAAATTGAAAACTCAAAAAGGCAGTTTGAGTCAATAGGGGGTGAATTCGAATCGAAAACCCGTAAAGGGCGGTTTGAATCAAGGAGGCATGTTTAAGTTGAAAACCTGAAAAGGCAACTTAGGTACGAGGGGAGAAAGCATTGAAGGGTCATGATACAGAAGCACTAATATGATTTGATAGGACTTTACGTGGTCAGATGACTTGAAGAGAGTGAGATTTATTGGATGAGAATTTTGTATTAATTGATTAGAGTTGTTTGAATTTTTGTTGCTTGCCCAAAGCCTGTTTAAATAGTCCAACAATCCTTGTTTTTATTTCAACCTTGCTTTACCTTCACACTTAGCTACCTTTTGTAATATTTTTAGATATTGAATAATACCATTCCTTTCATTTTCACCTATTATTTCTTTACCTTGAGGGATTGAGAAATTGTATTGCATTGATTTTGAAATTGCAATGATAATGAATGTTTGCTTGGCAAAATATGTGAAAGACTCCTATATTATTTAGGAAAATGAAAGAAAAGGAAACTTGTGAATGAATAGAAATTGGAAATCAAGAAAAACCAATGAATAAGAAAGAATGAATGATGAGGTCTCAGTAAAGATTTTAATGAGCAAATAAATGACCAGAAAGAGTGAATGAAGGTGAAAGAAAAAACAAGGGATAAGATAAGATATAGAGGGCACGAAGACAAGAGATTCATTGGGAAGGAAACATGGAAGAAGAAAAATGGAAAAAAATAGGAAATATAAGGACAGGATGACAAATAGAAGAATGCATTAGATAGACGGATACAGAAAAGCCTTTTTATTGCCACAGTTAAAGTTGAAATGTTTTTTTAAAGAAAACATTACATGAATAGAATATATTGTGTAAATAACATTGCATGAATGGCATTGCATAGATAGGATAGAATGCATGCATAGTTGCATACATGATGCATTGCATGAGAAAAATTACAGACAAGGTTCCTTGAGTACAATCTATAAGACCTTCGGGCATGATTCCTCTAAATTTTTGGACAAGATTTTTAAAGTTTGACTGCCTACCTGTTTAGGAGGAGCATTTTGGACAAGATTTTTAAAGTTTGACTGCCTACCTGTTTAGGAGGAGCATTTTATACAAGATTTTTAAAGTTTGACTGCCTACCTGTTTAGGAGGAGCATTTTGGACAAGATTTTAAAGTTTGACTGCCTGCCTGTTTAGGAGGAGCTTTTTAGACAAGATTTTAAAGTTTGACTGCCTTTCTGTTTAGAGGGAGCTTTTTGAAAAATAAAAAAAAAAGAGAAAAACGAAAAAAAAGAAGAAATCAGGCAAAATAGGTGTTTATGTCTTTGTGCAATTACTGTTTCACAGCAAATACACAAAGAGGGGCAACTGTAGACACCTTATTTTGTCCGGCTTCTCGATTTGTAAAAATAATTAATTGGGTTAGACAACATTGTATTTTAATTTAAAATTAGGATGGAATTAAATTAGAATTTTTTAGATTTAAAATTAACATTAATTAGGAAATTAAAATTAAAATAGGATTTAAGAAAAATAAAAAAGAAAGGATAAGAAAATAAAATAAAATTAATTTTAGGATAGGATAATTAGAGTTTTTAGGATAATTATTTGCATTAATATTAAATTTGGTAGAGTTAGATTAGGATTAATATAAGAATTAGATAAATAAAATATTGAAAATAGGAGATAATTATTAGAATAAGTATAGTTGTATTTAACTAATTTGTGGCTATAAAAAGGATTAAAGCTCAGGGTTTAAAGGACACACAATCAAATTCACAATCAAACACACAATAAAATATACATAATTAAGCACTCAACTGGAGCACTTCCATCTGTCTGGCCGCCAATCCTTGTCGTCATCATCGACGCACCACCACTTCATCGTTTCTACCTGCAAGCTGCACTACCCACCATCGCCTGCTTTGTCACATCTGCTGTTGCTCTTATCGAAATCTTCAGCACTACAATTTTGCTGTCCAGTTCACGCCATATCGGACTGTTACCAGAGTGCTCGATTGCCGTCACTTTCCTTGCTTTGCCTCGCGTCCGCACCACTGATCCATAAAGTTTACAGCCACGCCCCTATTCCTCGTCGTTCCTATTATACACATGAGCTACAACTTGGAATTACAAAGGAAAAGCTTGGTTACCGTCCTCTACAGACAGGCAGCAGTACTCACGGCAAGCGTTGGTGAGGCAGTGGTTGGGTTCCATCAGTAGCAGCGTTCGAGTAGATATCCAAGCAATGGAGCGGTGCTAACTTTTGATAGCACCGGTAGACAACAAGCTTGGATCGAAGGCAGCGATTCGAAAAGAAAATTAGAGGCTGAGAGTTGAAGTATTATCGGGCAAGACAAGAGAACGTCAAGAGAATTCTTTGGTTTATTATTGTTTATATGCATGCTATAATTGAGGTCCACGTGAAGATTACTTGAAAGTTTGGACCTTGGCTATTTCTTATTGGCAAATTGGACCCACAGAAAGTTAACGATAAGGCAAGGTACGTTTTAATATGTATATGTTTTCTTTGTTAGTACGTGTGTTTTAGGGAAATAAAATAATTAAAATAGTATTCAATAAGAGTAGTAATAAAATCATAAAATATGGAGATAAGTTGAGATTATTCCGAGGATGGAATTCCGAGTGTCACGAATGGTTGCCATTTTGGAAATTCCTAGGTGAGGATATTTACCTTAAATTTTGCCAGCATGATGGAAGATTTAAGGTAAGTGTTCAATATTAATAATCGATATTTATTTCTAAAAATATAAATATATATTAATAATCAATCTCTATTAAAAATAAAATAAACATAAATATTAATAAGAAATTAGGGAATAATGATTAAAAAAAATAAAGGTATAATAATAAATTGAGAATAAGTGGAGGTTATCCCGATGATGGAGTTATAAGGTGTCACGAATAGCTGACACTTTTAAATTCTTAGGTGATATGTTTTCTTTAAATTTTTCCAGCATGATGTAAGATTTAAAGAAAATTTTCAAGAAGAATAATCGACATTTATTTTCAAAAGATAAATAATATTAAAATAAAGATAAAAAATAATGGATAATTAAAAAGGAAATAAAAAGAAGATAAAAATAAGAATAAAAGATGGAAAATAAAATTAAGATATTGCATAAACGATTTAACAAATCCGACGACGGAGCCTCTCTGAGAAAGACAAATGGGATTTCTTGGATACTCTTGAGATGAGGATGAAATTTAAGGAATTCCGCCAGCATGATGGAGAGTTTCTTAGAAATTGTCCAATATTTAAATATTTGAATTTGACAAGATTAAAGACCATTTAGTTAAAAATTATTAAAGATATCACAAAATTAGTTGGTACCATTTTAAAATGGGCGTTGTGGGGGTGCTAATCCTTCCCCGCACGTAACCGTACTCCCGAACCCTAGATTCTTTGAACGTAGACCAAGCCTTATCTTTAGACAAGAATAGGTGACCAATCACATCTTAGGTTTGAATGGTTGGTGGCGACTCCTAGAATTTTAAAGTCTAGCGGTTAGGTTCACGGACCTAGACGTTATGACAATCGTTAGCTCAAACAATATAATAAACCAAAAGAGGGTGAATTGGTTTTTAAATAAAATTTGCAAGAGAATAACCAATACAAGGTTTTAATGACAAAAATAATTTAATTATGCAAGTAAATGATTTGTAAAGTAAATAAGGAATTCAGAGAAGAAAACAAGTTCTTTATAGAGGTTCGGCCTTTCAATTGCCTACGTCTTCTTCCTTGACTTTCTTGACAAGGAGTTCTAATCCACTATCTTTCAAGAAGATACATTTATCTTTACTAGGTTAAGGTATAACTTCTACAATTTTCCTTTCAAGGTTAAGGTATAACCTCTATCAAACAAACTCTTAAGAGTTCTACCTAATAATATATAACCACTACTTAAGGGTTACACTTCCCTTACAATTAAGAATTCAATGAATGAATGTGTTTTGGCAAACTAAGAATACCTTTAATAAGGTTAAGATTTTGCAAATTAAGTACAAGTTGGAGAGAAATGTGAATAATATAAAGATGATAGAATATTTACTCTAGAAGACTTGAATTCTTTTAATGATTTTGCTCTTGGTTGTTGGAGTTGTTCTTTTTTGTTTTATGAAGTCTTGAATGCACTTATTTATACTTAGAAAGTGATGCCCAGCTTGAAGGGATCGATACCATTGCCTTAGGTATTTATCCCTAAACAGAACATTAGCTACTAACTTATAAGGGATCAATACTTAGGCTTAAGGTATCGACTCCTCTTGCAAAATTTTAAAGTCTGTTAATAAGGGATCGATACCTCTTAAATCTTTCCTTCATAACTTGACAAAATTTAAATTGAGGGGATTGATACCTTAACCCTAAGTATCGATCCTTCCTACTTTAATTTAAAATTTTGAGCATTTTGACTTAAAGTGATCAATATCGTACACATGGTATTGATCCTTCCTACTTCAAACTTGATTTTCTTTGCTTAAAGCATTTCAAATCAACTCGAAAATATTTTCATAATTTCTCAAAAATTACTTAAATGATTTCCAATACTTAGTAACTTGTATTTTTTAAGATAATGAGTTTTCAACATATTTAGTAAATTTCCAAAATGATTTTATCAAATAAATCTTAAGGAAGAAATTATAATTAAAACTTAATCAAACTTATTGTTTTTTCACATCAAAAATATAATCAATTCAAAGTTAACAACAACAACAACAACCAACATAAAACTTGTATTTTCTGATGAATTTTGGCCAAGTGATGGTATAATAATTTAATCCTCTAACTTTTGAAATCGAGAAGACTTAATATTTGACTTGTTGAAAACTTCATTCGAGGATCCATTGAAATTTGAAAACTTAAACTTTAAAGAAAATAAATGAGAGGTAGAAATTGTCCCACTGAGTGTGTCGAAAATTTGCGCACATAAATTTCGCATCTAAAAATATAATACAAGGAAAATTTAGAGTAAAATAATAAATTCAATTTATCAGTAATGTGAAGTACAATCTCATAAAATGCTTAAATAAAAGAAATCTTCTTATTTTCTTAGTAGATATTCACTTCAAGGATCTTGTTGACTTGTTCTTAAATGAAATAAATTAGGATCCAAAATTAAGGCACTATTAGAAAAAAAAATGTCATAAACTACGTTTAAAAAGCATAGTCTAAGACAGAAAACTACGTTTTGTAACCATAGTTTGTTCTACCATCATCTATTCACCTGTTTAATTTTATTATGTAAATTATAACAAATAAAAAATAAAAATAAGCAAAAATAAAATTTCATTGACCATTTCATTAGACAACTCTAATAATAATAACACTAATTGATCAATATCATATTTTCATAACAGTAACTGTATTAAAGATATACATATACAAAATGTTCAAAAGTAATGCAAACATTCTCCCTTAAACTTCATCACTAACAAGCAACAACCAAAAAGTCTAGTTTTAGTTCAGACATCAACTTGATCAATCTATAGATAAAAGAATAATAGCATTAGTTTAACAAAATTAAATTTCAAACATAATCAATTAAAGTGTAAGATTTTTTAGATAAACAAATTTTTAGATAAACAGGTAAAAAATATCCAATAATATGAATAATGAATAGAAATAGATCAATTTAATTAAAGTAACTATGTAATAGTTGGGGATGATAGTTGCAGATGGCTTGAAGAGCTTGTTATCAAATTTAATGGAGGAAGATCAATGTTTAATTCCTCTATACTAGAGGAGTTATTAATCATAATTGTATTATGTATTTATGATATTATTTATATGCATCTAGGCCTTTTAATTGGCCTATGATTTTTAAGGTTTTTGTCTACTCGATCTGTCAAATAAGTAACTATGGTCTAGCATCAATCCAAACCAGATTTATATTTTCTCAAAGAGTTGTATCTAAGAGACATCTTGAATGTCGTAATGAATCTATTTGTGAAGACCATGAATTTTTGAAAATAAATAGTAAATATCTTAGAAAATTTAATTTGGATAAGTTGCAATCCAAATTAAATAAGAAATGAAAATGAAGAAATAAATTGGATATTTAGAAATCCAAACTTAATAAGAAATAAAAATATGTATTTTGATATATTTATATAATAATATTATATAAATATACTTTTAATAAATAGATATATATATTTTTTTGTACATGAAATATATGTATATATTATATGTTTTATAAAAGCACATATGTATATGTTTATGTATTTTATATATATACATATATATATAAATATAAATATTATTTTATGTTAAAGTGTAGAAGGTATATATATACATATATATTTTGATATAAAATATGTATTTAAAAACATATTATAAATAGTGTATCTATAGATATATAATTATGGTTATATGTATAATAATTATATATATTATAGTTATTATTATTAATTATATTTATAAATAATTATTTATAAAAAAACAGAAAGGGGAGTCGGGATACAACCTGACCCCCATTTCCTCTTCTCCTCTGTTACTAACAAAGGAGAAGAACCTAGATGAATGCCGACCCTGTCCACTGAGGGAGAAGGAAGAGGAAAGGGGAGAGAGGTCGTCGGCAAGCCAAGGAGAGGAAGAGAGGGCTGGCCTGTGACGGAAAAGAAAAAGAAAGGAAAGAAAAGAGAAAGGCACGAAGTGAATTGAAAGGAGAAAGGAAAAAGAGAAGAGTGGCGGTGTCGCCGATCTGGCCTCCGCCACGCCACTCACGTCGCCAGCGAAGGAAACGGAGAGAAGGGGCGGCCACTGGAGGAGACGAAAAGTGGAAAAGGGAGGAGAAAGGAGCCGAACCACCGCCTCCAGATCCACAACTGCTGGCGCTGTTGCTCAGGAAATTGAGGCCATATTCGGCTTTGTGGCAACCACGGGATGCTGTAGGGTGGCTGAATCGCCGGAAATGGTGGCTGTCGAAGGCTGAACCGACCAGCAAAGACTAAACCGGTCTGACCGATCGACTCGATCCAACCCGGCTAAAACAATCTGACTCGACCGAACTGGTCTAAATCGGTTCGAACCTATTCAGACCAGAGAAAAAAAAAGAGAAAGAAAGAAAGGAAAAAGAAAGGAAAAAAAAGAAGAAAGAAAGAAAGAAAGGAAAAAGAAAGAAAAAAGAAAAAAGAAAAGAAGAAAGAAAAAAGAGAAGAAAAGGAAGGAAAGGAAAGAAAGAAAGAAGAAAAGGAAGGAAAGAAAAAGAAGAAAGAAGAAAGAGAAGAAAAGGAAGGAAAGAAAAGAAAGAAATGGTAAGTAATTTAAAGATTTTGCTATATTCCGTAGAAACTTACAAAATTATTGGATTACTTTCTTAGCGGATATATATGTGTTAAATTGTGGCAGCTTGGAAATGAGGCTAGTGGTGGATTTCGACTGAGCTCGGAAACACGCTAAGCTTTGGTGAATAGGTAAAATACTTTTATAAAGTAGTGATAGTGTTATATTGCATGTTTGGGAATTTATGATCTTGATGATGAATGATTATTGAAATGATTATTAAATGCTAAGAGGACCTACAATTTGATGGTAGGGGGCTTAGTAAGAGATAAAGGAATTGTGAGAATCAACGGCTGTGGTATAAATTGTATTTTTCCTTGCAGGAGGTTTAATGAAAATTAAGTCGTTATGCTGCCGAAATTTTTATGAAATCATTTGAGGAAAAAGATTAAGTTTCTCACATAAATGAATCTTGGAAATAATTATTGAAAAATAAACATTGAAAGGACTTTATTATATTACCGGAAAAGTTGATATTGAAATCGAGGAGAAGATAGATCATTGAGAACGATAACGTGATGAATTATATGGTTTAAGCCTTATAGAATCGGTAAATCAAGTCATCTTAATATCACAAAATGGTTATCAAGTTGAGATTGAGGTGGAATTATCTATTAGGCGGATCACAGATAAAAGTGACGATGATTATACGATATAACTTAAAAGAGAAAATCGAAGTTGTAATTTAAATGGTCGAATGACTGAATTGCGGAATTATCAATCGAGTGATGATTTCAGAATTGATAGATTCAAATAAATGGACGTCACATATGTGATTATACGGATTTGATTATAACCTTGGAATACGTCTCGAAAAATATTCTCTCACATTTGAGTGACTTGGACAAATTTGGAGTATATGATGAATGGTCCATCTTAGTGGTATGATTGAGACGATGATAATAAGAAAGTAGATCGTGACATCGTATGGACATTTGATAGAACACACGTCTACATAAAAATATACTTGTACATATCGATATTAAATAGACGTGAATTGGGATTTTTGCAATAACATGGATAGTCGCAAGGCGACTTAAATGATTGAAAAACACTGTTGATAGTAGAAATTGGCAAATTCTCTTAAGTAGGTAAATTGCCAATCAAAAATTGAATTAATGATGCCTTTATAGATAATTCTAGCATGGTATTACATTATACAGGCCATATGAAAAGTGAATTGAGGATTGTGACCTGATTTGTGATAGTGAATGAGATTGAACCTCAAGTCGAAAATTATGAACGTGTGCCAATAGGTCAAACCATAGATGGATTTGATAAGTGACTATTGATCTTGTGGTTTTGTGATCCTTGATGTCGACTCTAGAATAGATATCGAATGAGGATATCGGTATTCGTATAATTTCAGTATCTTGATGGCTATATAGAAACATGGTATTTAAATACTCCTAGATACTAAAAGGATTCATACTAATGATGTGGTCCTAGTATCGATAATGAAATGTACAAATGAATTGTTATAGTCGATAACTATTGAGAAAGGTTATTAGATACCGAATGGTTTGAATGCCAAGTGATTTGATCATTGAATAATAGATTATTGGGCAAATTGAATACCGAATGAAATGAATATTGAATGATTTGAATATTGATTTACTGATTTGATAGAAAGAGAGTTTTGAAACCGAATAATTGATGGTGATAAATTTAGATGAATTGCTTCACTGTATTGGACGAAAATATTGCTTATATTGATATTTGAAAATAGTACCGAAGTTGCATTCTGAAAAAGTTTTATAGCATCACTTTTAAGCATGACTTGCTACAACTTGAGATATTATAATAACATTTATATGAATGCCATAAAGTATAAATTAGTTTTAAAAAGAAAGTATATGGTATATAAATGTTTTTATACATGAAATCTCTTAAAGAATCTTACCATATACTTTACATGATTTTAACTAGAAAAGCTAAAGATTTAAATGTTTTATGAGACTATAGACACCCTAAAAGAATTAAATTCAATAAACTATAGTGGAAACCGTCTAATTGGAGATTTACTCATTAGGCAAAGATGCTTGTCCGACAATAGTCGTGGACAGGTCTCAGCCACACCTGATCACTGGGGCTGAGAGAGATAAGGTCTATGGCCATAGATAGCGCCCTAGTTGGTTTTCAGGGAACGATGACATGATTTTCACTGCTAGCTATAGTGATTTAAGCCTTTATTGGTAGAGCATTAGGGATCTAGCCTAGTCTCAAACCGATATGATATGAAGCCTAGAATATGATTTTATTGATATGAACTCTAAACTTGACATGATTTATACAGTACATCAGACATGTTTGAAATAAGATATATTTCGAAACTGTACATGTTTTAAAAGTACATGAGATTTGATTTCGACACATATATGATTTATATATGATTTTGTGCCGAACATGGCATGATATGTGGTATAGAGTATAGTTTGATTTGATATGAACTCTAGACCTGATATGACTTACAGTATATGAAAAATGTGTTGAAACCGCACATGTTTTAGACATGCTCTAAAAACGAATATATGATTTGCAATTGTACATGCTTCGATCATGTCTTAAAAGTAAATATGAAATGAATTGAAAATTTATATGTTGAGCATGTTCTAAAGTATATATGATATGATTTGAAATGATAGCGGTTTATACAGTGAAGTTACATAAGCTGTCTACTAGATCATGATATGATAGTATGCTTTTTACATAAGATATGTCATGACCTTATATTGTACAAAACATGAAAATTACATGAGTGTCATGACTCGGTGTTAATGATATCCCATCTACATGATGTTATGATATGGTACGATACATGAACATAAAATATACACGAAGAGAATTATGACTTCGTACCACTGTGATTATACTCTCCTTATGGAAAGTGATATAAGACGATAGAATACAAAAGTATGATTATGAAACGAAAAGAGACTTGATACAATATCTCAAATGGACATGATTTACTATAAGATTAATGAGAGTATGGACTAATAGTATATGATATTCAAATTATACACGATGCATTGTTGTGCGATGCAATGTAATATAAGGACAAGAAGATCGAAAGTGATTAAGTTGATCTATTTAGAATTTCGAGTGATAGACAGATGACAAGAATTGAGATAATGAGATGTTATCGATGAAAAAGGTGAACTGTAATTGCAAACTTGCAGGTTTTAAGCATTACGGTTAAGACAGTATAATTCTACTCTTGCATTTATATTAGTATCTTACTGAGCCATGATTTTGCTCACCCTATTTAATTTCATCTCTTTTCAGATAATAGAGTTAAACTCTGCCATGAGGGCTTCTAAATGGGCCTCCGGATACGGTATCTGGACTTGATACTTGTCTTCTGAGGTATATGTTCCTTATAAAACACTTGTTTATATGTAAGACTTTAATTGATGCACAGTACATATTTGGTTAAACAAGTTGGGATGTAACTTAGAACAGTTTCCTTGCTAGTTTAATATTTAAATGAAATAACTATAGGTCACCTAGATAGTATAGTAACTACACTGACACCGAATACAAATCTTAAAATGAAAAAAAAATTTAGTCCATAAATTTGTAAGAGAGAAAAGTATGAGTAATAAGTGAAAGTCGCGGCCTTCGGGTCGTGACAGATTTAATGATATCAGAGCATGATTTGTCTAGTACGTGTCGGTGTTGTTAAAACCGTGATAGTGTTACATCCCATGTACTGTGTAGTGTCTACATGTAAACTTGTTGATTTTCGATCTATACCAACATTAGTCAGTTATTGGTATGGGTGATACCAGTCGATGACCTATGGAAACAGGTTGGGCTTTGACATAAAGTGTGCCAAGCAATGGCCTATTGAAATGGACTGGGGACTGTTAATGAATGGTATCGATACGGTGTAGAAGAATTATGTATCACCTTAAAGGAATAAGACATTGAATAATCGAGAATGATTGATTGAGACATTTTATATTTTGAAGATAATGGAATGATTGTATAGGATATGATTGACATATAAATTGAAAAGGATTGAAAGAGGTAAAAGAATCGCCAATGAAAATGATCGAACAAAAGTATATGGCTTGATTGAAAGTACAATCCCACCTTAATTATGAGGACTATTGGAAACTGAAATTATGATTTTGAATTATAAGAGAATGCTTATTGCAGAGAGTGAATGACAAAACACATTAGAAGTATAAAAGGGCCGAATTGGATTGTGGACAAAGAAGCTATGAGCTCAATGTCCCCTCCCCTAGTGAAAGTTCTCTAGGAGCATCTTCCATAAAAAGAGATTACATGGAAACTTGAGAGTTTAGTGAAATAGAAAGGTCCTCACCTTTTCCAATTGAGCAAAGGAAATACGATGTTATGTAAGTGATTATAGACTGGTTAATCAAACTGAATCACTTTTCTATTATCAGGCTCTTAGATTTCTCTAGTGCCATAGTCGAAATATGATTAGGAAACGGTGAGAATGTATGTGATGTTCCATGAGAGCATTACATGTGATGGAATCTCGAGTTGCCATGTGCTTATGGGAAATAGCAAAAGGCCTCAAGATTTCAAATTTATTGACGACATCGCTCCATATTGTTGTAAATATTTGAGCGTAGTAAGGAAACGCTCAAAGATATGTTGAGAGAGCGGATGCACGAGATTTGAAAGCTATTGGAACAATTACATACTATTGATTAATTCGAGTAAATAATGGTTAACAAACTATATCGATTTGGCACTAATTGAGATAGATGGAGAATGAACAGTATGAACCAGCTATGGTACAAAGAGAGATGAAAATTGTCAACTCCCAAACGGATAAGGAAGGTAAGGGAGTATAGATATATGATAAAAGGTGATATGTAGTGTATCAAAAGTGATTCTGATGTTAAAAATATGCTAACAGTATTATTTAAAAGATGATATAGAGAACAAGAATCATAAATATATGGAAGCATACCATCTCTAAATCTAAGTTAAATTCGGAGGACCGAACTTCTTAAGGTGGGGAGAATGTGAAGACCATGAATTTTTGAAAATAAATAGTAAATATCCAGGAAAATTTAATTTGGATAAGTTTCAATCCAAATTAAATAAGAAATGAAAACGGAGAAATAAGTTGAATATTTAGAAATCCAAACTTAATAAGAAATAAAAATATGTTTTTTGATATATTTATATAATGATATTATATAAATATACTTTTAATAAATAGATATATATATATATTTTTTTTGTTCATGAAATATATGTATATATTATATGTTTTACAAAAGCACATATGTATATGTTTATGTATTTTATATATATGCATATATATAAATATAAAAATTATTTTATGTTAAAGTGTAAAAGGTATATATATACATATATATTTTTTGATATAAAATATGTATTTAAAAACATATTATAAATAGTGTATCTATATATATAATTATGGTTATCTGTATAATAACTATATATATTACATTTATTATTATTAATTATATTTATAAATAATTATTTATAAAAAACTGAAAAGGGGAGTCGAGATACAACCCGACCCCCATTTACTCTTCTCCTCTGTTACTAACAAAGGAGAAGAACCTAGATGAATGCCGACCCTGTCGGTTGAGGGAGAAGGAAGAGGAAGGGGGAAAGAGGTCACCGACAAGCTGAGGAGAGGAAGAGAGGGCTAGCTGGCGCCGGAAAAGAAAAAGAAAGGAAAGAAAAGAGAAAGGCATAAAGCGAACCGAAAGGAGAAAGGAACAAGAGAAGAGTGGCGGTGCCACCGATCTAGCCACCGCCACGCCACTCACGTCTCCAGCGGAGGAAAAGGAAAGAAGGGGCAGCCACCGAAGGAGAGGTAAAGAAGAAAAGAGAGGAGAAAGGAGTCGAACCACCACCTCCAGATCCACCACCGCAGGTGTCGCCACTCGGGAAATGGAGGCCAAATCCGACTTTGTGGCAATCGCGGGATGCTGTAGGGTGGCTGAACCGCCGGAAATGGTGGCCGTCGAAGGCTAAATCGGCTAGCAAAGACTGAACCGGCTCGACCTGGCCTGACCCATCCGACCCGTCTGACCGAACCGATCCGACCTGACCAAACCGGTCTGAACCGGTTCAAACCAGAGAAAAAAAAGAAAGAAAGAAAGAAATGAAAACGAAAGGAAAAAAATAAAGAAAAGAAGAAAGAAAGAAAGAAAGAAAGAAAGAAAGAAAGGAAAAAGAAAAAAAGAAAAGAAGAAAGAAAAAAGAGAAGAAAAGGAAGGAAAGGAAAGAAAGAAAGAAGAAAAGGAAGGAAAGAAAAAGAAGAAAGAAGAAAGAGAAGAAAAGGAAGGAAGGAAAAGAAAGAAATGGTAAGGAATCTAAAGATTTTGCTATATTCCGTAGAAATTTACAAAATTATTGGATTACTTTCTAAGCAGATATATATGTGTTAAATTATGGCAGCATGGAAATGAGGTTAGTGGGGGATTTCGGCTAGGCTCGAAAACATGCTAAGCTCTGGTGAATAGGTAAAATACTTTTATAAAGTAGTGGTAGTGTTATATTGCATGTTTTGGAATTTATGATCTTTATGATGAATGATTATTGAAATGATTATTAAATGCTAAGAGGACCTACAATTTGATGGTAGGGGTCTTAGTAAGAGATAAAGGAATTGTGAGAATCAACGGCTTTAGTATAAATTGTATTTTTCTTTGCAAGAGGTTTAATAAAAATTAAGCCGTTATGCTGCCGAAATTTTTACGAAAACGTTTGAGGAAGAAGATTAAGTTTCTCACATAAATGGAATCTTGGAAATAATTATTGAAAAATAAACATTGAAAGGACTTTATTATATTACCAGAAAAGTTGATATTGAAATCAAGGAGAAGATAGATCGTTGAGCACGATAACGTGATGAATTATATGGTTTAAGCCTTATAGAATCGGTAAATCAAGTCATCTTAATATCACAAAATGGTTATCAAGTTGAGATTGAGGTGGAATTATCTATTGGGCAGATAACGGATAAAAGTGACGATGATTATACGATATAACTTAAAAGAGAAAAGCGAAGTTGTAATTTAGATGGTCGAATGACTGAATTGCGGAATTATCAATCAAGTGATGATTTCAAAATTGGTAGATTCAAATAAATGGGCATCACACATGTGATTATATGGATTTGATTATAACCTTGGAATAAGTCTCGAAAAATATTCTCTCACATTTGAGTGACTTGGAGAAATTTGGAGTATATGATGAAAGGTCCGTCTTAGTGGTATGATTAAGATGATGATAATAAGAAAGTAGATCGTGACGTTGTATGGACATTTGATAGAACATACGTCTACATAAAAATATACTTGTACATATCGATATTAAATAGACGTGAACTGGGATTTTTGCAATAACATGGATAGTCGCAAGGCGACTTAAATGATTGAAAAACACTGTTGATAGTAGAAATTGACAAATTCTCTTAAGTAGGTAAATTACCAATCAAAAATTGAATTAATGACGCCTTTATAGATAATTCTAGCATGGTATTACACTATACAGGCCATATGAAAAGTGAATTGAGGATTGTGACCTGATTTGTGATACTGAATGAGATTGAACCTCAAGTCGAAAATTATGAACGTGTGCCAATAGGTCAAACCATAGATGGATTTGATAAGTGACTATTGATCTTGTGGTTTTGTGATCCTTGATGTCGACTTTGGAATAGATATCGAATGAGGATATTGGTATTCGCATAATTTCAGTATCTTGATGGCTATATAGACACATGGTATTTAAATACTCCTAGATACTAAAAGGATTCATACTAATGATGTGGTCCTAGTATTGATAATGAAATGTACAAATGAATTGTTATAGTCGATAACTATTGAGAAAGGTTATTGGATACCGAATGGTTTGAATGCCAAGTGATTTCATCATTGAATAATAGAATACTAAGCAAATTGAATACCGAATGAAATGAATATTGAATGATTTGAATATTGATTTACTGATTTGACAGAAAGAGAGTTTTGAAACCGAATAATTGACAGTGATAAATTTAGATGAATTGCTTCATTGTATTAGACAAAAATATTGCTTATATCGATATTTGAAAATAGTACCGAAGTTGCATACTGAAAAAGTTTTATAGCATCACCTTTAAGCATGACTTGCTACAACTTGAGATGTTATAATAACATTTATATGAATGTCATAAAGTATAAATTAGATTTTAAAAGAAAGTATATATAAATATTTTTATACATGAAATCTCTTAAAGAATCTTCCCATATACTTTACATGATTTTGACTAGAAAAGCTAAAGATTTAAATGTTTTATGAGACTGTAGGCACCCTAAAAGAATTAAATTCAATAAAGCATAGTAGAAACCGCCTAATTGGAGATTTACTCATTAGGCAGAGATGCTTGTCCGACAATAGTCGTGGATAGGTCTCAGTCACGTCTGATCACGAGGGCTGAGAGAGATGAGGTCTATGGCCATAGATAGCGCCCTAGTTGGTTTCCAAGGGACGATGACATTATTTTCACTGCTAGCTATAGTGATTTAAGCCTTTATTGATAGAGAATTAGGGATCTAGCATAGTCTCAAACCGATATGATATGAAGCCTAGAGTATGATTTTATTGATATGAACTCTAAACCTGACATGATTTATACAGTACATGAGACATGTTTGAAATCAGATATATTTCGAAACTGTACATGTTTTAAACATGTTTTAAAAGTATATGAGATTTGATTTCGACACTTATATGATTTATATATGATTTTGTGTCGAACATGGCATGATATGCGGTCTAGAGTATAGTTTGATTTAATATGAACTCTAGACCTGATATGACTTACAATATATGAAAAATGTTTTGAAATCACACATGTTTTAGACATGCTCTAAAAATGAATATATGATTTTCAATTGTACATGCTTCGATCATGTCTTAAAAGTAAATATGAAATAAATTAAAAATTTATATGTTGAGCATGTTCTAAAGTATATATGATATGATTTGAAATGATAGCGGTTTATACAGTGAAGTTACATAAGCTGTCTACTAGATCATGACATGATAGTATGCTTTTTACATAAGATATGTCATGACCTTATATTATACAAAACATGAAAATTACATGAGGAGTGTCACGACTCGGTGTTAATGATATCTCATCTACATGATGTTATGATATGATACGAAACATGAACATAGAATATACACGAAGAGAATTATGACTTCATACCACCGTGATCATGACTCTCCATATGGAAAGTGATATGAGACGATAGAATACAGAAGTATGATTATGAAACGAAAAGAGACTTGATACAATATCTCAATTGGACATGATGTACTATAAGATTGATGAGAATATGGACTAATAGTATATGATATTCAAATTGTACACGATGCATTGTTGTGCGATGCAATGTGGTATAAGGACAAGAAGATTGAAAGTGATTAAGTTGGTCTATTTAGAAGTCTGAGTGATAAACAGATGACAGGAAGTGAGATAACGAGATGTTATCGATGAAAAAGGTAAACTATAATTGCAAACTTGCAGGTTTTAAGCATTACGGTTAAGACAGTATAATTTCACTCCTCCATTTATATTAATATCTTACTAAGTCGTGGTTTTGCTCACCCTACTTAATTTCATCTCTTTTCAGATAATAGAGTTAAACTTTGCTATGAGGGCTTCTGAGTGGGCCTCCAAATACGGTATTTGGACTTGGTACTAGTCTTCTGAGGTATATGTTCCTTATAAAACACTTGTTTATATGTAAGACTTTAATTGATGCACAGTACATATTTTGTTAAACAAGTCGGGATGTAACTTAGAACCGTTTCCTTGCTAGTTTAATATTTAAATGAAATGGCTATAGGTCACCTAAATAGTATAGTAACTACACTGACATCGAATACAAACATTAAAATGAAAAAAAAAAATTTAGTCCATAAATTTGTAAGAGAGAAAAAGTATGAGTAATAAGTGAAAGTCGCGGCCTTCGGATCGTGATAAATTTAATGGTATCAAAGCACGATTTGTCTAGTACGTGTCGGTGTAGTTGAGACAGTGATAGTGTTACATCCCATATACTGTGTAGTGTCTACATGTAAACTTGTTGATTTTCGATCTATACCAAGATTAGTCAGCTATTGGTATGGGTGATACCAATCGACGACCTATGGAAACAGGCTGGGCTTTGACATAAAGGATGCCAATCGATGGCTTATTAAAACGAACTGGGGATCGTTAATGAATGGTATCGATACAGTATAGAAGAATTATGTATCACCTTAAAGGAATAAGACATTGAATAATCGAGAATGATTGATTGAGATATTTTATCTTTTGAAGATAATGGAATGATCGTATAAGATATGATTGACATATAAACTGAAAAGGATTGAAAGACGTAAAGGAATCGCCAATGAAAATGATCGAACAAAAGTATTTGGCTTGATTGAAAGTATAATCCAACCTTAATTATAAGGACTATTGGAAACTGAAATTATGATTTTGAATTATAAGAGAACGCTTATTACAGAGAGTGAAATGACAAAACACATTAGAAGTGTAAAAGGGCCGAATTGGATTGTGGGCAGAAAGGAGAAAGCTATGAGGTCAAAGTCCCCTCCCCTAGTGAAAGTTCTCTAGGAGCATCTTCCATATAAAGAGATTATATGGAAACTTGAGAGCTTAGTGAAAGAGAAAGGTCCTCACCTTTTCCAATTGAGCAAAGGAAATACGATGTTATGCAAGTGATTATAGACTGGTTAATCAAACTGAATCACTTTTCTATTATCAGGCTCCAAGATTTCTCTAGTGCCATAGTCGAAATATGATTAGGAAACGGTGAGAATGTTTGTGAAGTTCCATGTGAGCATTACATGTGATGGAATCTCGAGTTTCCATGTGCTTATGGGAAATAGCAAAAGGCCTCGAGATTTCAAATTTATTGACGGCATCGCTCCATACTGATGTAAATATTTAAGCGTAGTAAGGAAACGCTCAAAGATATGTTGAGAGAGCGGATGCACGAGATTTGAAAGCTACTGGAACAATTACATACTATTGATTAATTCGAGTAAATAATTGTTAGCAAACTATATCGATTTGGCACTAATTGAGATAGATGGAGAATGAACAATATGAACCAGCTATGGTACAAAGAGAGATGAAAATTGTTAACTCCCTAACGGATAAGGAATGTAAGGGAGTATAGATATATGATAAAAGGCGATATGTAGTGGTATCAAAAGTGATTCTAATGTTAAAAATATGCTGATAGTATTATTTAAAAGATGATATAGAGGACAAGAATCATAAATATATGGAAGCATACCATCTCTAAATTTAAGTAAAATTCGGAGGACCGAACTTCTTAAAGTGGGGAGAATGTGAAGACCATGAATTTTCAAAAATAAATAGTAAATATCCAGGAAAATTTAATTTGGATAAGTTGTAATCCAAATTAAATAAGAAATGAAAATGGAGAAATAAATTGAATATTTAGAAATCCAAACTTAATAAGAAATAAAAATATGTATTTTTATATATTTATATAATGATATTATATAAATATACTTTTAATAAATAGATATATATATATATTTTTGTACATGAAATATATGTATATATTATATGTTTTACAAAAGCACATATGTATATGTTTATGTATTTTATATATACATATATAAAGATAAATATTATTTTATGTTAAAGTGTAAAAAGGTATATATATACATATATATTTTTTTGATATAAAATATGTATTTAAAAACGTATTATAAATAGTGTATCTATATATATCTATAAATGGTTATCTGTATAATAATTATATATTATAGTTATTATTATTAATTTTATTTATAAATAATTATTTATAAAAAAAAGCGAAAAGGGGAGTCGAGATACAACCTGACCCCCATTTCCTCTTCTCCTCTGTTACTAACAGAGGAGAAGAACCTAGATGAATGTCGACCCTGTTGGCTGAGGGAGAAGGAAGAGGAAAGGGGAGAGAGGTCGCCGGTGAGCCGAGGAGAGGAAGAGAGGGCTGGCCGGTGACAGAAAAGAAAAAGAAAGGAAAGAAAAGAGAAAGGCACGAAGCGAACCGAAAGGAACAAGAGAAGAGTGGTGGTGCCGTCGATCTGGCCACTGCCATGCCACTCACGTTGCCAGCGGAGGAAAAGGAAAGAACGGGTGGCCATTGAAGGAGAGGAAAAGCAGAAAAAAGAGGAGAAAGGAGTCGAACCACCACCTCCAGATCCACTACCGCCGGAGCCACCGCTCGAAAAATGGAGGCCAAATCCGGCTTCGTGGCAACCACGGGATGTTGTAGGATGGCTGAACCCCAGAAATGGTAACCGTCGAAGGCTGAACCGGTCAATAAATACTGAACCGGTTCGACCCGACCTAATCCATCCGACGTGTCTGACCCGATCCAACCCGAATGAACCTGTTTGACCCGACCGAACCGATCCAAACCGGTTCAGACCAGAGAAAAAAAAAGAGAAAGAAAGAAAGGAAAAAGAAAGGAAAAAATAAAGAAAAGAAGAAAGAAAGAAAGAAAGAAAGAAAGAAAAAAGAAAAGAAGAAAAGAAGAAAGAAAAAAGAGAAGAAAAGGAAGGAAAGGAAAGAAAGCAAGAAGAAAAGGAAGGAAAGAAAAAGAAGAATAAAGAAAGAGAAGAAAAGGAAGGAAAGAAAAGAAAGAAATGGTAAGGAATCTAAAGATTTTGCTATATTCCATAGAAATTTACAAAATTATTGGATTACTTTCTAAGCGGATATATATGTGTTAAATTATGGCAGCATGGAAATGAGGTTAGTGCGGGATTTCGGCTAGGCTCGGAAACACGCTAAGCTCTGGTGAATAGGTAAAATACTTTTATAAAGTAGTGGTAGTGTTATATTGCATGTTTTGGAATTTATGATCTTTATGATGAATGATTATTGAAATGATTATTAAATGCTAAGAGGACCTACAATTTGATGGTAGGGGTCTTAGTAAGAGATAAAGGAATTGTGAGAATCAACGACTATGGTATAAATTGTATTTTTCTTTGCAGGAGGTTTAATGAAAATTAAGCCGTTATGCTGCCGAAATTTTTACGAAAACGTTTGAGGAAGAAGGTTAAGTTTCTCACATAAATGGAATCTTGGAAATAATTATTGAAAAATAAACATTGAAAGGACTTTATTATATTACCGGAAAAGTTGATATTGAAATCGAGGAGAAGATAGATCATTGAGCACGATAACGTGATGAATTATATGGTTTAAGCCTTATAGAATCTGTAAATCAAGTCATCTTAATATCACAAAATGGTTATCAAGTTGAGATTGAGATGAAATTATCCATTGGGCGGATCACGGATAAAAGAGACGATGATTATACGATATAACTTAAAAGAGAAAATCGAAATTGTAATTTAGATGGTCGAATGACTGAATTGCGAAATTATCAATCGAGTGATGATTTCAGAATTGATAGATTCAAATAAATGGGCGTCACACATTGTAATTTATTGATTACATGAACTTAAATAGTTTCATGACAGCATTCGAAATGTCTTATACACAAGAACTCCTTAAGATAATATAGATTAGTTTTGGGTTAATTTTTTACTGTAAACTTAAATATAAGTTATTACTTAGAAAAATTGAACGGACAAAACACCTTAACAATTATGTGCCAAATAAAAAGAAGTAGATGCATATAAACTACATCTATCATAATATATAATACAAATTGTTTGGTTTTAGCTCAAGCTCAATTAGCTTAATCAAACATAATCAAATTATGCTGCCAAAGATAAGCAAAGAAATATCAAAGCTACAAAGGATCTACCTAATAAAGAACAAAAAAATTGACTATGGAATATTGTAGCATACAATAAAGTTAAAATATTTTACCTTGTAAAGAGATATTATAATCTCAAAATTTTGAATTCGACTTGCATCACACACAAAGGCTAAGTTGTACTAAACCAAGTTGTCTAATTGTTCAACCTCTAATTGTGAGAACCCCAATTTTCTAATATTCAATATAAGCTATAGTGTATAGAAATTTAAAAAGAAAATATTAATTGTTAAAATATTTTAAAAAAAGGGGGTTTAATCGATGAGGTTCAGAGAGATATTTGGTGAGGGTCCCACTATGACTTTCTTTATCCAAATCGAATTGAGACCCTAGAATGTTGATAAAGGAGGTGAAATATGAATATAATAAGAATCTGCATTCCAAAATCATCTCGTTTAATTGTATTTTGAAAAGCGAACAAATCCAAAAATGAAGATCGTGTCCATACCCCAAACAAACTTTTTTAAATAACAGTCAAACTAAATTGACTTTAAACCCACAGACTATCATAGGATAATTCACGCGTAAAGAAGTTTCACGTGGATCCAGCACATGAACCAAAATACACGAAAGTGTCAAAAATAATTCGAGTAAAACTGAAAGCATTCGTAAGGGGTAGTTTGGTAATTTCACTACCCAAGACTGGTCAAACCCCCATCAAGAGTCAATAATTGACCATGATTAACTAAAATATATGAAAAATAATAAAAATAAAATATGAAATATTAATCTGAATTTAAAAATATTAAATTAATAATGGGATATAATTGGAAATAATGAAATTAAACAATGGTAAAATGATCATTTAATATAAGGGAGGGTCAAAATTGTCAAAGATTGACTAAACTTGACCTAAATAAATTAAATTTAATTAAAAATGAAATATAAAATCGGAAAAATAAAATAATAAATTGTTAATAGGACAGAAAAAAATAATAGGCAAGTGTAAGGGTAAATTGGTCTTTTCTCAAAAGCTAATCAAAGTGGTCCACCTTTGACTTTAATTGACTTAAAATAAATAAAACAAATAATTAAAAATTATAAAAATTCTGACCTGGAAAGTCAGAATTATTGTGCAGTGGCAAGATGTTTGAATAAATAAAATTAAATGGGTATTTTAGACTTTTTGCAATTATTTCAGAATTTATTAATTAAATTAAAATTAATGACCAATAAAATTATGACAACACACCACATTCTAGTTATTTTTATTTCTTCTTCCGGCCGTTTCACTCAATCTGTTCTGTGCAACGTTGGACTCCATTTTTCTACTCCAAATTTCCTCACGTCTTCCCTAGAAAACGCCCTGCTTTCTTCATCGGATCACCAAGGCTCCTTCATAGGAATTTTTCCTCAACACAAGAGCTTCTTAAATATCCTGAAAACTCACCCTAACTCACTCAAACGAGACTGTTTTGCTGCTGGCAGAACTGACTCTGTTCAGGTAAATTGGAAGCCATCGTTTCCTGAACTTGTATCTAGTGTTTATGTATGTATTAGACTAGTAAATGATGTGTATGATTGTACTTGAAGTAGGACTGAGTGTAGTGGACTTTAAGGGTGTTGGCCATGGGTAAGTGATGGTGAAACCATGGTGTTTGAATGGCATAGACGGTAGAAGATGCAAGCTGACATTGAGATAAAGACAGCCATGTAACTAGATTAATCAAAACTTAGTCTTTGTGGGCTGCTAGGTATTGGTCCTGATGATTTGAGAGTATAATTAGGATGGTTGATGGCGTAAATGATAAAGAAAGAAAGCTGATTTTCAAATGAAAATAGCCGTAAAATTTAAAACAACAAAGACGTGGGCTGGAAATTGGTGCAGAAATTCTGTTAAAGGCCATTCGGCCATGGCGGATTAAGATGATGAAGATAAATTCTTGTTTAATGATAGGTGTTTGATGAAAATTTTAAATGAGGAGAAGAGAGTCATGGAATTAGGACTGATCAAAGACTGAAAATCATGAATGAATGGCAATTGGTAGTGTCGACAATGGAAGAAAAATGAATGTTGTCTGCAGTAAAATGAAAACAAAAAAGGAAAGCAAAGAAACGAAACAGAAAAGAAAAGAAAAAAATAGTAATAATAAAATGTTAATGCAATTTCAATAAATAGTAATTGTAAAAATTTAGGTAATGATAAATTAGGATTAATTGTAAAACAAGATTTGGAAAAAGATTAAGGTTGGGAAATATATATATATATATACACACACACACACACACACACACACACACACACACACACACACACACACACACACACACACACATATATATATATATATATATGTATATATATATATGTATATATGTATGTATTTGGCTAAGACTTTTAGTGATGATATTTAGATAATTTTGATATTCAATGATAGTAGGAATGTTATATAAATTGAATAAGGATAAATTGGGGAATTGGATTAGAAATAAGACAAATATAATGTAAGGGAAAGAATAAATATTAGAGTAAAATTTAATATATGTTAATCATGGAATTAAATACTAATAGTGAACAAAGATTAATTGTAAAATTTAAATTGGAAAATGATAAGTATAATACAAATGAATATTTGACTATGTTAGGAACTAATATAGGAAAGGATTAAAATGAGGATGGAGCATGAATAAATATTAATCATCAAATAAGAATTTACTACGATTAATATTGAACAAAAGAAACAATATTGATTAAGGCATTATATATGAAATATTTATACAAATTATTATCAAAAAACGTGATTAATAAAAATAAGGATTAAGAGAGTAATTGATTTATAAAATAATTATTGAGTTAAAATATAAACTAATTGTGAGATTAGAATTGAGAAAGATTTCAATTTAAATTATGGAACATCCAATATAATCATATGAGGGATTTTAAATGTAAATTGGAATTATTGGTGACATGGAATTTAGAAAAAGAATGGGATTTAGTTGGAATTATATCTTAATGGAAAATAAAGTAAGTTAATTGTTGAGAATGTAAAATAAGAAATAGCAAATCATAGAATATTTTGTAGAATTTAATAGAGTATTTTCAAATATAACTTAGTATTATTGTGCAGTGTGAAGTACGAGGTATAAAGAGGTGTAAATGAGATTACCGGGTTTATTCTACACGGAATAGAGGTAAGAAACATATATAGAAATCGCATAGGATATGTTTTACTTACAATTAAAAATTATCAAAAATCTTGTCTTAATTGTTCCTTCCCAATTTTTCCAAATACAAGAAATAAAATTTATCTTTAATTTCTATAGTTTAAATATTGCATTGCATGAAATGTTCTACATGAATTGATTTAAATGAAGTGATTTACATGCAATGTCTTACATGAATTGCATTATCTAAAATGATTTATATGAATTGCATCATATGAAATGATTTACATGAATTGCATTAGATGAAATGATTTACGTGAATTGAACTACTAGAGATGATTTTTATGAATTGTGTTACATGAAACGATTTTAAATGAAACTATTTATATGAATTAAATTACATGCAATGATTTACATGAATTGAGATATGTGACATGATTTATATGAATTGATTTACACGAAATAATTTTAAATGAAGTAATTTATATGAATCAATTTATATGAAAGGATTTTATGAGATTGACATTTCCCTAATGATCGTGCATACGAGATAGTGATGATTAGGCTGGGAGACGTCCCAAACCTTCTCCTTTACATGATATGACTGTGGGAGTTATGGTCAAACCCACAAGTTTACACAGTGAGCACATGACCAGTGCGAACTATGAGTGATCGACGATGGCCATTCGTTACAGTGTTTAATAGGATTGGCTAAGGAGTTCTAGATCCCTGGCCTTCCTATACAGGTCCCTTATGGGATATAGTGCGTGCGTGAATCTCTGGGAGATTATTTTCTATCGATAAGTGATATTTGACAGATGATTGATTTACTAAATGATCTAATTTACAAGAATAGTGAATGATTTAATTTACGAGATTAATACATGAATTGATTGAAAAGTGACAAAGGAAGTGATACATGTTTTACAGTATATGTTTTTTTGATACAAGTGCATCTATCCTATTTTAAGGATTTTAAATGAATCGCATTACTGCACTGAACGAAGTTTCTGAAAATTATTGCATTATCTCATGATTTTGAAAAAAATTTTATCTTACTGCATACTGAAACTGCATCATGAAATTGTTTAAAATAAAATTGTTTTATTTATTATCATGATTTGGAAATAGCATAAATTATTAAATGTTTTATATTGTTTAATGATTTGACATTGCATCGCATAAACTACTAAATGTTTTATATTAATTAATGATTTCATCAACAATTGTATTCATCCATATAGTCGCATCTAGGGATCGGAACACGACAGGTACTTCAAAGTACCTCTCATACTCCACCCGATTTCCTAGCCAACTATAATATTCTTCCTAAAGCGTACCCTAGTGAGTCGTTAGGCAATAAATGTTTTTAATTGTCTCTTAATATTTAAATTTAATATACCTTTTTATAATTAGTAAAATAAATTATTTTTATTCATGTGCATATAGTATGCACTTTTATATATGTTTCTTACTGGGCTTTCCCCAAAGCTCATCCCCTTTCTCACCATCCCAGATAGCTTATCGATATACAACAAGTCCACTGCTTTTAGTTAGTCGAAGAAACCGCTAGAAGTTAGAAGTACTAAGTGATCAGGTATTTATTAAATGTTTATCTATATTCAGACATATATTCGCACAATAGTTGTATTTATGAAATAGAGCATAAATATGTATTGAAAATTAGTGGGATGTAACTTATATAAAGTTTATTGTGAATGAAATCATAGTTATTATATTATAGTCTTTTATTTAATTTATTATTATTAATTGAATTAATGGTATACCGAATTGGTTGAAATGAAAAGATGAATTTACTTACACCGATACTGAATGCAAACCTATTATTATCGATTAATTGCAAGAAAAAGATAGAAGTTGAAAGGAAAAATTTAGTTTGAAATTTTCTAATTACGGACGTTACACTAATAGTGATCCACACAAGTAGTTATGAACTTTTGTGAGGTTGAATTCCACTATAGTCATCTCAATGCAAGTAGATTGAATTTCACAAATTCACTAGCAGTATTTTTAAGATGTACTCAACCTCTTAACAAGGAAGAAAGCAATTTCTCTTTCACAGCGCTCAAAATCACCTTTTGATAAGATGAAGAAATCGAGTATACTATAGAGAATAGGTTTCGATTTCCCCAGTGTAATCTTGTAGGGAGGTGGCCAACCATAGTATTGTTTATATAGCCTAAAGTAAATGTGTTTCATTAATCGGTACATTTACATTTTTCCCTTTGGACTTATTATAATTGCTGTTAAGTCTTTAATTTCAATAAATATTTAATGAAAAGGATGAAATTATAATTAAAGTTATGACCACAAAACTTAATTAAACATTTTAATTAAGTCCACTAACTAAGCTCTTTTGGTCACGTCCTTTTCACCCAAAATTAGGGCTAACCTTTTCTTTTTCATTCATTTGGTTGGGCTATATTCAATGTCTTCAATTCAATGTTAAGCTAAACTTACTTAGCTAGATCAATATCCAATTATTCAGATTGGTCCCAATACAATCATTACAGTACATATTTACTTTCCTTTACATTCTTATTTTATTTACATCAAGTCAAGTATGATTATTTCATAACTATACTTAAATAAGCAACCTCAAACTATATAAATATCATGTGTCAAACTATTAACTTCAGTATACATTCATTTCTATACAAATGACTATTATTGACATTTAAACTCCTTTAGTTTACATCCCTTTGACACACTAAAGAGCTGTACAAAAAAGTATGAGTACATAAAGTAACTGTACGATTATACCTCCATAGTACAATGCCAAAGCCTTGAAGAAATTCGATCAGAATCCTCTCTCAACAAGGTAGCCACTATTGCAGATTATCTATGAGGTGGAAGAGGGGGAAATATATATAAAAGAGCAGATACCAAGCTATTCATATGCACGTATCCTATACATGTTCTTATGATGACAATTTACCGTTAATAACATTAGATCTGAACTTGGAAAGAATAGATACTTGCAACTAACATGCATGTATCCTAACTATATTTTTTATATTTACATTTACTATCGATAACCATAACATAGGACTTGGAAGGAAGGATTGCTATAACTGGTTAGGGATAATAGGTTGGGTAAAGAAGGATGCTTTGAAGCACCTCACTTGTCCCAATCCATAGGTCCGACTATATGTTTCCCAAGTGAACTTATAGAAATTGAATTCATGCATTTTCGAAACAACGAAATTTCAATACAATATTTCAAAAAACCATCACAATGCAAATTGATAAACATTTCATTTGACATCCATATTTCTGACTTTCAAATTAGTAACTGTTAAAACAATAAAATTCGATAAACATATTCAATTCCATTCGATAAGAATCATGACGATATCATTCATTAGACAATACAAATTTCAAATTGATAATCATGTCATATAAAACCATTCACTTGAGACAGTCCTTAAATTATTATGCATTGATAAATGATAAAATTATATCAATAGCGATTCGAAAAATCTTTTCTTTTAAACAATAAAATCATAACCTTGGTACATTTCTTTGCATTAAAATATTTCATTTTGTTAACTAAGATTCAATAAAACCATATCACAAATACATTTCTTTGCAGTAAAGCATTTCATTTCAATAAATAAAATTCAATAGAAACCTTTCATTTCATTTCAATAAATAAAATTCGATAGAAACATTTCATTTTAGTTTATATGAAAAAACATTCAATAGCAAAATTTCATTTCATTTCAATAAATTTGGTGGAGATAGTCAACATTCTAATAGAATCATGCGACATTAGGTTCCCGAATGGGAATAATATTAAGACATATAGTCATAGTCATAATGGTGTCCATCCAGTGTTACAGAACTAGTGATATCCTGCGGACTACTGAAGACTTACTCAGGGTCAATAGCAAACATTTACACCCCATAATACCATGGAGCAAGTGATACAGAGGTGGCTATAGACTTGCTCAAGGTCTAATAGAAAACATTACATTAGCATGACTACATGAAGGTAACTATGGGAGCTCACAATCTCAAAATATTTACTTGATTCCCATGAAAATAATAAAACAATACTTTATGCTTTCAAACATTAAACAATAACAAATTCGAAATATAACTTTTAGGGAATCAAGTTTCATTTTACATTCCATGGATTCTAATAGAGGTACACTATGTAGCACTTAGCTCCCTTGAAATCCTAGAGGTACTTCCATAGTTTGGAAGGAACTTGTGTAGCACACAGGTTCCATAGGACTCTAGAGGTAGCACCCACAATATAACTTCCAAACCGTAGCATGTCATGTTGAAACATTTACAATAACTCTTCTTTCATTAGACATTTCATTCGGTATACAACTAAAACATTTCATTCAAACTTCAAAACATTTCGTTACTATAAACCCAAAACATTTCATTCAATTCAATTCAATTCAAACTTCAAAATATTCAAAACTATACATTCTTTCAAAACCATTAAACATTAACAATGTATTCTAAAATCATCATGCATAACGATTGAAAAACATCAAAACAATGATTATGCATGTGAACAATGCAATTTATGCTTGACTAAACACATGTCTATACAATACCTTCATTTTCAATTCTATAGTTTCAATTCTAACACTTTCAATACAATCAATAACATTAAATCATTAACCCTTTGCAATCATTAACCAATCCCAAAACGTTTCCTTTCATTTGATAACATTTAACCATTTCAATCCTTTAAACCTTAAAATGTATTCAATTATTTCGATACACTCCATTATCAAACACTGTACTTTAAAAGCTTTTAATACTTTTCATAAACTTTCAATCATGTAATGTAACTTAACACATCTAAAATGTAAACCTTTAAATTAATACCTATCATTTCGATCTAACGTCTCATTCCAAAATCATCATTCGCTATCAAAATCTAACGATTCCAAAACAATCATTAGACATTAAAGCTTTTTAAAATAATTTAACTTATTTAAATCATTACTTTACCTAACACTTTTTTAAACTAAACAATTTTGACTTATGGCAGTTGATTGCTCTTTTGAGGCAGTCAACTGCCATACATTTCTTTAATTTTTCAAATTAAAATTTTATAATATTTAAAACTGACTTTACAATGGGCAATCGATTGGTTACGTGAAATGAAAAAGTAATACATTTGTGTCAAAGGATCAAAACGGCTTATGAAATGAATGGAATTTCAACTCTTTGTCAAGGACGCATAAGGTCTTCTCCTCCAAGAGGTTGTGTTTGGTAAAAAGTTCCACATTCTTCGTATTCAGTTAAGAAGAAAGGAATTTTTATAGGTTTCAATCGTCCGAAAACCTCGCTTCTCAAAAGGCGAAGAAGCTAGTGGTGCATCTTGCTCCCTATAATTAGGTTGAACTTGGAAAAAGGGGAAAGCTATGGCCTTGGGGAATAATGGCAACTGATGAACGAAGAGAAAAGCTATCAAACCACACTAACTAATTAGCCAGGCTTATCCGGTTCTATAGATTAGACTACCAAGCTCAAAGCATAAAGGCAAAGATCACATTCCTACTGTCAAGCTAAAGACAAAAAAAATGGCTTAGCTTAAAAGCTCTTTTTTATAGACACATAGGCGATCCAAGGATTTAGGTTCAAATCAATCTCCCTTTCAAACTTTGGATTCGTTCAAAGAGAAAGAGTAGTACTTGCTATTTCTTTCTCCCTCTCGCCACATGACAGCTGCTAGTCAAATTAGAGCCTTATTACCATTCCTAACCTATAGCCAATAGGGAAAATCTTCAAAGGAGGATGGCTTGAGATTTTTATACATTTTTGGATTCAAAGGTAAGTAATATACCTAAATGGTGTTTGGTGTTGATTGTTATATACATGAATAATTTTTGTGAAGATTAATATTGTCATGCTTGGAATTGTTGAATTGAGAATATTTAAATCAATAATGAGATGATTTTCAGTTATATTGTGAAATCTTGAAGTGGTGAGGGATTGATTTAATTCATAGCATGGATAATTTTATAATTAAAGATTCATGTTATATTGATTTGAAATTTGTTAGTTTGATAATGTTTAAAGAAAGAATATGGAAGTAAGTAAATAATATATAAAAATATATATAATGGTGATCAAGCGTGATTAAAATATGCAACTAAGATGGAAATAAATTTGTTGTAGTGACACAAAGCAGTGTAGAGCTTGACTTATGTTTTGGACAACTCAAGGAAGTAAATTACTTAGCATCGAGGTAACTGGGTTAAGTAAAGTTTGTTAGCACCATCTCATAGGAATGGTTTAATTTTATAAATAAATTCGTTTTATGCTTGGGCTGGATTGAAATTTGTCTTTTGCCTTACGTGTTGTGGCCAGCCAAGTGTGCATATTAAGTGAAGTAAATTGATGCATATGTGCATTCACGTATAGCATGTTTTAAGTTGAGTTATTTAATATCTATATTTTTAACAACTTGCATCATGTTTTAAATTGCAAAGTCTTGGTTTGAACGGATCTTTGAAATAAATTGAAACTTTCTTGTATTTGAAACTCAAAATTTATTTAATAAGTGCTTTGAAATTCGTCTAAGCCAAGTGTTATACAAGAACATCGTTTTTGAACCATTTTGGAGTGCAGGCATATTCTTCGGATCATTTCTATCCTATCGAGCTTAGCTCTAGGTCTTATTACCCGTCTATTGAGCTTTGTGCTCTAGACTACTGTACTGTAGTCTACTGTACCTATCGAGCTTAGTGCTCTAGGTAAATAATTAGGCTTGTCTGCAAAACCAGTAGACAAGTTCCAGCTTTCGACTAATCAACTACACTAGAATACTGTTTTACGGCCATAGATTTTGTGTTGCTTGCAACACCATTCCATCATTAGTTAGGATAGACATCATTATCGTTATTGTTACAGTGATTGAAGATTCTTGCCTAAACTCTACATACTATCATTTTACTATCAGTATTGATTTCAGTGAATCGAGGCTATATGCGTAATGGTTATTGCTTTTCATTTTATGAACTTATTGATTTATCGAAGTTCATACTAATTGATTTATCGAAATGTATACTAATTGATTTATCGAAGTGCCTACTGATCGATTTATTGAAGTGCATAGTGATCGATTTATCAAAGTGTATATTGATCGTTTTATCTAAGTGCATAGTGATTTACATAGTGATTGACTTATCAAAGTGCATAATGTTTTGTATTTAACCGAAATGCACAGCGAATTGATTTAATCGAAATGCATACTGAATTTGATTTAAATGAAGTGCATAATGAAAGTGTTTTGAACTAAAGTGCATGGCAAAGGTGTTTTAATTTAAGATCATGATTGAATACCATGCATACACGTCACTTTAGCATTACTTATTCTACACTCACATGTAGATCGATATGAGTCTAACATGCATTCACTTAAACTACTTACTGAGCCGTGGTTTGCTCACCCCTTTCTAATAACCTTGCAGATCATACGAGTTAGACTCTAGACTCGAAGTTCCTATGCGAGGCCTCGGGGATGATATCTACTAGCGATACTTATCTAAGTCCTTTTACTGCTGTTTTTTGTTTCCTTTGAGGTATACAAGACTTATATATCATTTTAATTATCATATATGACATTTTTAGGTACACAATACATGCTTATCGAAAATATTTTGGGATTTAACTTAAGATTGCTCTAGATTATTACAGACTAATATGATTATCAAGTGTGATCCAGGATATACTTGTGGTATGATAATTATGAACTTTATGGAAGGTGACTATGTTAATTGATGATTCTAGGATTGTGTGTAATATATGATGATATAAATTGTGGATTGTGGAGTTGAGATATGATGTTGAAAATATATATTTTGCAGGTTAATTAATCGAGAAAAATTGATTATATATAAAGAGAGGTTTTCAATTTTTTTCTTTTGCTAGGTCAATTTTGAATTAAAATAATGAAGACGTGAGTTGATTTACTTTGAGAGTTAATAACTTAAATAGTAACGATAAGTCAAATCTAATTGAGAAATGTGGAAATTTCTTTGTAGTAACACTAACACCGAATACAAACCTTAAAGTGAAAAAAATTTAGTTCGTAAATGTCAAGACCCAAAGGCTGTGACGTATGCTTAACACTTACATTTATACCTCTTAGCAAATTTACGAACTAAATTTTTCCTTTCACTTTAAGGTTGTATTCAGTGCCAGTGTAGTCACTAAATGATTTTCACTGATCCTTTTCAATTTCAATTCAACTTTATTAACCTATTCTTTTATCCAAAGGCGAGTTAAATAATTCTCTGAGGCATGTAATGATTATTTTCATTTTTTTTATCCATAAGATATTCCTACCTGGAAAACATATTGAAAATACCTCTTTTATATTTAGAGATTTCTCTAGACAAACAACCTATAAAACATTATCAGTTATCATAAACCAATCATACCAAAAAAATTCCGCTATCCACACATTCACATCATAGTGTAATTCATCAAATAATTATCATATCAACATTCCTAATATGCACCACTAATTATCACATACATATCAAATCCAGGATCACACTCGATCATCATATCACTCACAAAATAAACTAAAACGATCTTAAGTTACATCCCATGACACAAACAAACTGTGTGGTGTAAACTATATAGAATGTGCAATTAAACAAAATAATACACTATTTGTGTACCTCGGAAAGTAGCGAAAGTAGGGCTCGAAGGACATTGGCATGTACCTAGGTTAGGTACAATCCTCAATGGCCCATACAACAGCTTTGCACTATAGCCTAGCTCAGATAGTCTGTAGGTGGTGTAAAAAGGAGTGACCAAATCACAGCTCAGTAAGTAGTTTAAGTAAATACATACTAGGCTCATGTTGGTCTACATGCACATGTATGCATGAACAGAAAATAAAGTGACAAGTATGCATGATACTATGTACTGATCCCAAATCTATCTATCGGGACTCATACTTTAGGGTTGAGGCTGCGTGGGTATTAGTCGAAAGGATACTCTAGGTACCTCATTCCTCAAGTCTTAACACGATATTGAAAAGACACGGTCACTCGTCATAATACTATAATGTTGACAGAATGCATAGCACTACAATAGGTAATGTACTTAATTCAAAACTGATTCCTTATTCACAGTTCAAAACAAATTCACAATGTATTTGTTCAAAACCTAATCACTATGTACTTTGTTCAAAACAAATTACTAATCACTTTAGGTGTAAGACTCAAAATACTAAAATTGATGCTGATATAAAAACAATTCCTTAACACATGGTTCAAAACAAATAATGTACGAAACTAATAACTAATAAAATTAGGTATAAAGCCTCAAAATACTAAAACCAATACTGATAACAAAGTAGATTTTCTAATGCATTTAGTTCAAAATCGATAATCTACTAAAATTGAAAAATAAATAAGTTTAGTAATGAAATCGCAAAACATTGAAAACTGATACAAATAATGAAACAAATTTATGATACACTTAGTTTAAAACACAACCATTATCCACTGAGTTCACAACAGGATCACTATGCATATTAGTTCAAAACATGATGACTATGCACATGAGTTTAAAATACAAAGACTATGCACGAGTCAAAACACAATGACTATGCACTTGAGTTCAAAACACAGTGACTATGCACGAGTTCAGAACATAATAATTATGCATAAATTCAAAACACGGTGATTACGCATATAAGTTTCAAAACAAATAATCTTATGAAAATGGATACTCGATAGAGTAAGACAAAACACCTCAAAATACCGAAAATTGATGCTGAAATCAAAACAGATAAACTTTAGGCATGAAGCCTCAAATCACTAAATTGAAATTGTAATCAAAACATATACTAATCAAAATTAACATAAGGTTTTAAATGCTGAATTGAAACTAAAATCCAAAATGAATACTAACAAAGTTTGGCATAAAACCTAAAATACTGAACTGAAACTGAAAGCAAAATAGATACTGATAAAGTTTGGCATAAAGCCTCAAGTACTGAACTAAATCTGAAATCAAAATAGATACTCATAAAGTTTGGCATAAAGCCTCAAATACTGAACTGAATCTGAAATCAAAACAGATACTAATAAAGTTTGGCATAAAGCCTCAAATCACTGATACTGATGTCAATCCTAGCTTGTGATGGATAAGTGTCACAAGCAACACAATACCTATGGCCATAGAGTGACTCCAGTCCCGCTGCACAGTTGGGAGCTGGAACTTGTCTGCTTGTTTTTCAGACAAGCCTGATAATGCGTAGAACACAACCTCATAAGGTGCAGATACTGATACTGAAAGTCTATAGCACAAAGCTCAATGGACAGGTAATGGAACCTAAAGTGAAACTCGATAGGCTTTGAGTGACCCGAAGGTCAATAGATCTACCCCAAAATCAAATACAAAACGAAAAACTGAGTACTGATAAAAAACTTTTAATTTAGGAAACGAATATTGATCGAAACCTTTAAGTTCAGAAAACGGATTACTAAATACTGATTGACACCTTTAAGTTTAGAAAATGGATTATTTATCAAAACTTAACTTAGCATGACAGAATGTATTGTCAAAATTCAAAGGTACCATATTATGCCTACTAGAGGCATGATTTTTCAAAACATGGATCAAAACTTTTTTGAGGTTTCCAAATATGCATAAAAGCTATTTGTTACAAAGTTAGTTCAAAACTATGCTTTTCAAACCAAAGCTTAATACCAAGTATTATAAATTTTATGCATATTACAGTTCAAGTCAAAACATGCTATGTGAATTCACTTATGCATCAATAGAGTATCTCTACATACTTTGCATAGTTACCTAGTGAGATTTTAATGCAAACCATGCACACGAACACTTAATCTAAACAGAATAAATAAATATGATTCATGCAATAACTTAACACCTGAACATTTATTTCACACAATTGGCAAACTTGGCCAGCCACAACACACAAATTATAAAACACAATTTTCAAACCTGGCCCAAGCATCATCCAAATTTTGTAGTTCGGTCATACCTTATATCTTACCTTAATAACCCAAGCAATAGCATTGCAGTGCTTAACTTCGAAAACTAGGTAAGTTATTTATAAAAATTAAACATCTTCTATGAGATGATACTAGCGAAACTTTACTTAATCCACTTACCTCGAGACGTAGCAAATATTGCCTTCGAGCTTCAAATCCATACTCAATCTTCCCTCAGTCCAAGCCATTGCAACCATTCAATTTACGTACCCAATTATACTTAATTCCATGGTAAAAGAGATATATCTTAAGGCTACTATTATTCAAACTCACTTCTATACCAAGAGTTCATTCCCTAGTAACCTACAATTTTTATATATATGTGTGTGTGTATTTATTAATATATACATATATGTATACACACACATTAATCTTAACCAATATATAATTTCTTATTCTTGTAAATTTTCTCTTGGCTAAAATTTCATATCTCCATTTTCTCCTCAAATTACTCATTTAAAATCCTATAACAAATTCATCCAAAAATTATTCCTCATTATCAAGCTAACAATATATTTATTTATATATATTTATGTGCATATAACTATACCTTACATGCCACGTAGCACAACTCTCAAAAACAGCCTACAGTCAGCCTTCAAATGCATCTCTCACTTGGTTACAGTCCAAAATTTCAGCCAAGAATAACTTTCTTCTAACCTCCCTTGCAACCGCTCGGTTACAACCCTTGTTGTGTTTGTTGTCCACAAGTTTTCCTGCAGGTTGCTGTTCCAGCGATGGTGCCATTACTTAGCCAAACTTCAGCCCTTAAACCATATCTACGAAGCTAGAAAAACATAGAGGATAAACGTGGTCTAGCCCTCTCTTCCTTTTTTCTTTTACCTCTCCTTTTCTCCCCTTTTTACTCTCGGTTTTCTGATCCCAAAAGCTCTTAAAACAGTCCCTAACAATAGCCGAATGAACCTTTAAACACGGCTTAAGCACCAGCTGATCAGTCCCCTACTTCAATCCCTTGTTTGCTGGTTAGTTCGCTGTCATGGAGCCTCATGCTGCTCCCCTGTTCCAGCCGAGAGTCTCCTTTGTTGGATCCTGTTTCCTTGTTGAGAGGAATGCCAGAACAGCAACTACAAAAGTGGTTTCCCCTTTCCTTTCCTTCTCCTACGTTGTCCTGATGTTTCTTCAGCCTAACTTTAGCTGAGAGCCTCGTCCCTGTTTAAACTTCAACTAACATATTCGATCAGCCACCAAAACCTTACCCAAACCCAGCCTTAACGCTAATGTTTCGAGCCGTTGCACAGCCCCTAAAATGGCCCTTTTCTTCCCTGACTTCTCTCTCGTTTCTAGTCCGTTCAACTCACCATAACACCAAGCCTCAAACCACCTAAACTCAGCCTTGAAATAGCACCAACCGAAACCCTGATCAAACCAAGCCGCCCCTTGTGCCAGCTCCTTTTTCAGTCTTTAGAGTCTTGTCCAGAACCGCTTCGCCCCTCCTCTATATCCACTTCCCCTGCACCTCAGTTCACGGTTAGCTCTCCACCTCTCGGACCAAGCCTTAGTTTTCCAAATTCCTTTCCTTATTTTGTTCCATTCCTTGTTTCTAGTGAAGGAGAGCTAACGAGGGATAGTGAGAGGAAAAATGGGAAGACGTGTGAGAGAGGAGACCGATGGCTTTCTTTGGCTATGGGTGCTCTGCCAATCGGGTTTTGGTGGGATTTTCCCACCAAACCCGTTTAAAAATGGTTTATTATTTTTTTCTTCTTTTTTTTAATTACATTATTTCTCTTAAATATATATTTTATACCCATATATATTTATATAATAATATATTTATATATTACATACTTAAATATATATATTTTTCTTATTTGTCTTTAACCATGTTTATGCATGTATATCTTACCTTCTATGAGAAATTTGTTAATATATTTTCATTATGTTTTCATTTATACCTATTGGTGTGTGTATATATACACACATTAATTTCCTTGGTTTTAGTTAATCACATTTTCAAATATATGTTATGTAAATTGTAATTATTTGGAATTGTATTTCATAGTAATTCCTTGTTCTCTTTTAATTCAATTACATTAATAATAGTTATTTATCTTATATGGCTCAGTTATATTTTATGATTTAAATGATTTACCATTTAATTTCTTATTAATTATAAGGTACTTTAATTAGTCGTGAAATATTAATTTAGTTAACCAGTTAATTTTTTTTAATATAACTAAATTCCATTTCTCATCAAATGTCACGTAGTTAGCTTTACTTAAGCAAAAATTAGAGTTTAAGGCAATACTTATACACTTTAGATTTTGACCACATTTCAAGGTTGACTTGATAAGTCTCACTTTTAGAGGTGGCAAAAGTTGACCCGACCAAAAAAATTCGTCCAATTAATCCGAATCCAAACTCGAACGATCCGATTTGACTAAAAATATCAACAACCCAAATCCAACCCGATCCGAATCCTAAATGATCCGAAACCAAATTTATCCGAATTTACATTGATCCAAACCCGACCAGATCCGAACCCGAATTGATCCAAATCCAAATTGACCAGAATCCAAATTGATCCGAATCCAAATTTACCCAAACCTGAAAAGATTCAAACTTAAATTTAATATTATCAATAAATATTTAAATGTTAAAATTAAATATCAAAGTATTTTAAAATAGTAAAAACATAATTTTTTTCCAATAATATAAGTGTTATATATTTTTTAATCTAGTTAAATTTAAATATTCACTTTTATATTGCAGTCATTTAAACCTAATGTATAATTATTTAATGGTTAATCTATAATAGAGTACAGAAGCTATATCATCTACACTAATGTCTCCAATTATTCTATAAAAAATCAAAATAAATTAAAAGGATATATAGTACTGTTTTATGATATTTAGTAGGGATTATTAAATCACTTTGATTCAAAAGTTATTTATTATTGTAGATAATAAAAATAAAATGAAAAAATGTAATAATTTATGAATATTGGTAAATATATTATAAAGAAAACTATCATACAAATTATTAAATATTTTGATTATTTCAATTCCAATTGTACTATAGGTCATGTAAGAAGAAAATTTTATTTTCATGAGTTTTGTAATTCTTATAAATATAGTTTCAGTCGATTTTCATACCAAATAAATCACATTAAGATGACCAAAGCTTAATCTAATAAATCTGTCCAATCGACCATAATCCAAATCCGACGAACTCGAACCCAAATCCGATCAACTCGAATTGACTAAAAAAGTCAACGACCCAAACCCGACCTTATCCGAACCCGAAATGATCCAAACCCGAAATAGACCAATTTTCCTTGACCTAAACCCGACCTTATCCGAACGCGAAATGATTCGAATCCGAAATGATCTGATTTTTCCTTAACCCAAAAATGATCCGATCCAAAATGATACAAGCCAAACCCGATCCGACCCGCCCATTTGCCACCTCTACTCACCTTGTGATTCATGCCAAGAGGCTCATTCTTTTGCCTGTCCGCTTGTCTAAGTCCTACACAATTATTTAAATTATTAATATTGGCTTATTGAATCCATTTTAAGCATTAGGTATTTTTAAATTAAGATCAAGAAAATTGCAATTTTCAAAGTAAAATTGGTAAAACGTAATTAAGTGATAGTGTTAAGTACATGTTGCGGCCTTCAAGTTGTGACAATATCCAATTTTCAAATTCATGGCTTAATTTGTTAAATCTTTATTTAGTTGTAAAATAATATGAAATAGGGAAATCTAAATTCTAAAATTAAAGCAGAAGAGAAAACCTAAACATTTGAATAATTTGCCACTAGATTTTTATTTTAAAATCCTTAACTTAAACACATTTGATCAAAAAAAAATTAAGTCACTATAATGTGAAATAATATAGTTCAATTCACCATAAAGCAGGGAAATGCACGAAAAGAGAAGAACAAACAGAGAATAAGCCTACATAATCTCCAAAGAAGGCAAAAAAGGAAAGAAAAAAAACTAATTCAACTTTGGGAAAGAACAAGAGTATATGAAAAAGAGAATTTTATAACATTCAAGTCAAAATTCGTTTCTACCCAAGAAAGCTTTCTACAAACAGGGGAAAAGCATCAGCAAAAGATGAAAACATCTTACAAAAAGTAACCTGACATCATCATTCTGACAAATAAGAAAGTAACTAAATCCCCCAATGCTGACATAAACTGCAGTTCACTAGATAGCCTGCTAGTACAATGAAACTTTGATTTGCAAGGAACAATGAATGTAGCAAAGGGAACCTAGTACATGAGAGCAAAGAAAAATTAGTTTGATGCATTTTTATTTATTTAAATACTTTTAAGAATTCTGTAGCACAAAATTGAAGAGATTGGTACCGTATCAAACACGCTTAGTGTTGTTTAGAAACTTTAGTTTGATTTTCTTCAGCGTAGCCACAACATCCACCATATTGTTTCTTTCTTCAGGTAACTCGGCTGAACATTTCAAAGCTAAGTCCATGATAGATGATATACAATTTGCTTTAATAATGAAATATTCATCCTCTCTCCTCAATAAATTGGCATCAACAATATCAATTATTCCTTTAGATAGTGATCTTTTCACCCAATGCCTCATTGTCATTGTTTCAGTAAAAATTTCATCTGTCGGCTTCTTTTTTGTGAAAGCTTCTATTAAAAGAATTCCAAAACTATAGATGTCACATTTTGTAGAAACAATTCCTGCTGATCCAAATTCTGCATTTCAAGCATAATGGAAAGCATCATTTATCATCAACTAATTTTAAAATGATCATTTCACTTTATCATGAAAAATCCTGAACATGGAAAAACTGTAACTAAAAAAAAAGAACCATAAGTATTAAAAAGATCACCTGGTGCCATATATCCAATGGTAGCAAGTGTTTTGGTTTGTGCCATGAAATTTCCTTCTCCCAATAGTTTAGCAATGCCAAAATCTCCCAAATGCGCAACCATGTCTCCATCTAGTAGAATATTACTTGGTTTTATGTCGCAATGGATTATAGGTGTCGGTTGTCCAGCATGGAGGTATTCTAAAGCTGATGCAACATCTATCATTATGTTGACCCTTTGTAAGATATCAAGAAAATAGCTATCAGAATGTAACCATTTCTCAAGGCTTCCATTAGACATGAAATCAAGCACCAAGGCTTTGAAATCCACATTGGAGCAACAAGTAATGACTTTGACAAGATTACGATGGAGTATATTGCGCATAGCTTCACATTCAACATCGAAACTCCTAAATGCACCCTCTATCTGCAAATTAAAAACTTTTATTGCAACATTCATCCCATCAGAAAGCCTCCCTTTGTATACTGATCCAAAACTCCCAGAACCAAGGAAATTGCATTCGTCAAATCCATCAGTAGCTTTTGAAAGTTCAGCATGTGAAATTCTTCTCCATGTTTTCAAAGACAATAAATCTTCCTTAATTGGTAGATTTACAGCCCTGCTACTTTTGCATTTTCTATACGTAATAGTAAAGACTATTATGATTATTATTGTAGCCGCTGTTGGTAAACCATACCTTAAAACAAGCAATATGGTCTTCTTGGAGTTTCTATGGATGTTACTCCTGCAAGGAGGGACTAGCAATCTAGGTGGACCACAAAGTGCATAATTTTTCATGAACGATCTACTAGAAAAGTTTTGAAAACATCCTTGCATAGGGATTTCTCCTTCCAGATTATTGAAAGACACATTAAGAAATTTCAGGTATGAAAGCTTCTCTAAAGATTTGGGAATAGCTCCAGAGAGATTGTTTTTGCATAAATCCAAGAATTCCAAGCTAACCAATTTACCAAATGATTCAGGGATATGACCATGAAATTTGTTATTAGATAAATCTAAAGAAACCAAAGATTCAAGATCCCCAATTGTGGACGAGATATCACTCATCAGTAGATTCGTTGACAAATTCAAATACATAAGTGCCCTTAAGTGTCCAACATCAAGTGTATGTGAACTGCTAAGGTAATTTGATGACAAATCTATTTCTAAGATATCCTTGAGGTTCCACAAGGTTGAGGGTATTGCATAACTCAATTTGTTCGATCTCAAGTAAAGATGTCTCAAAGAAGTCAAATTACCCAAACATTGAGGCACATTTCCATAGAACTTATTAAAGGATAATTTCAACTCATATAATCTCTCCAAACCACAAATATTTTGTGGGATGGGCTCATGTAATTCATTAGCACTAAGATCCAAAGATTGGATGTTTTGTAGTCCTCTAATTGTTGCTGGAATAGATCCACTTATTTTGTTGCCACTGAGGTCTAAAAGCACTATGTTGCTTAAGTTACCGACTTCCAACGGAATATTACCTTCAAGCTCACAACCACTAGCATATAGATATTGAAGAGATGTTGAAAGATTTCCAATATAAGTTGGAAGAATGCCATTAAGTGGATTTACTGCAACAGCTAGCGTACTCAAACTTTTGCAATTTGCCAAAGAAGAGAGAAAGCTCCACTCATGAGTAGCATGTTCTGTGGTAAAATGATTGTCACTAAAATCGAGCCACTTAATGTGTCTTAAGTTGCCAAGAATATTTGGAATAAGGCCAGTGAAGGTGTTACTTCCTAAGACAAGCGTCTTAAGCATGGAAGCATTGGAGATGAAGTTGGGAATATTTCCGTTAAGATTATTTCCCCCCAATTGAAGCATTTCAAGTTTTCGAACATTAATCATGGGTGGTAAGTTCCCTGTTAAAAAATTGCACCTTTTAGTACTTTGTGTTTACCACAATTTTGTCAAGGATAGTAAATTATAAACAACTGAAAAAAAAATTACTACACAAATTTCAGAGACATAAAAATTTGATAATATAAGAACTAATGTCAATGTAAACAATTTATATGTTTATAAAATATGTGTATATAGCATTGTCCCAAATTATATTATTTTTCATAATTATGGCATAAAAGCCGCCCGTGAATTTCTCTCCAAATATGTTTTGGTAATTACAAAAGCTGATTGAGTTTTGTGCTATATAGACATGTAACTTCTTCCATCCAATGCATCCCACCTTTCTCGAGATTCAAATTCGAATAATATTAAATCGTAATTTTTTATTTAAAAATAAAAGATTCAAATCTCGTTTTTTAAACCTTGAATTCTTTTTCAGCAGCAATCATTAATCCAAATTCTTTGGTATATTAAATTTTAATTATGAAGATACCTTTGTACATAGAAAAACTCAATACTTAATTTTTTTTTTCCAAAATAAACATTTTTAATTATAATCTAAAAATAGCTAAGTTGTGGTCAAACTTTATTATATATAAATAAAAAAATAGAGAAAAAATTGACACTACAAAATTCTAAAATAAACTATATATAACCGAAATATTCTAATTAAAAAAAACTGTAACCTAAAATAATGAAACAAATTTAATAGAATTAGACTTGAGAAAAAAATTAAACTTCTAAACTATTTTCAGAAATATCTACTTTTTTGGGCATGGTTAAATTCACTATATATTTTATAATGAGTCCGGTGACTAAAATTGTGGTTAATAATAAATTTTGCAGATTTTTAGCATTCACAATACATTTCAATGCAATAGCAGCCCTTCAAGCTTGAAAATATGGTGGAACAAATCATTAGGAAAATTACCTGATAGACTATTGGCTGGAAGATAAAGAAATTTCAAAGAAGAAATGTTGAAGATGGAAGCCGGAATCTGACCAGTAAGCTCCATATTTCCTGCACTAAACTGCTCTAAACTAAAAAGGTTTCCAATTTCATCAGGAATTTCACCTGCAAACAAAGTAAACAAGACAAGGTAACTAGACTACCTATTTTGCTAGTGTAAATCATAAATCAGAATGATTTGTTTGTTCTGTTCAAAATCTAAATTGGAGAGATTTGGATTTAATCTTATATTTAAGTATACTGGTTCAACAAATTAAATATTCTCCTTTTTTTTTGTACTTTTGGTATCTATAATATGAACCAAAACGAAAAAAGAAATGAGAATGTGATTAGACTAAACCTTCTAATTTGTTTAAACCCAAAGATACTTCTTTGGGCCGAGTCCAATTTTCTTGGGATGAACCCATTAAATTAATTAGTAAATGATGCGAAATTTTCAAAGTTTGTTGCATTTGCCTATACCTAATGGAATATAATCAGATTTGAATTTGAGACATTCAGCTTATTTTTTAGATTTTATGAAAAATTAATGTAATTATTTCTTTTTTTTGGTGTAGACCACATGTATCTTCATCCGTTTTAACGGTCTGAGATTAATCTTGTTCGGAGTTTAGTCACAGTTAAGGCTCTTCATCCCTCCTCGAAGATATATTTAGTGAGAGTCGAACCTGAGAACTCTTCTCACAAAACTTAACATGCGTTGCCAACTGAACCACAACCCTTGAGTTAATTAATGTAATTATTTCAGCATGCTTTTTGAGGTTTAGTCAGTGTGAGTTTTGAGCTTTTTTAAGTTTAGACAATTTTAATTTAAATTATTTAAATTTGAATCCTTTTAAGTTCGGAGTTTTCTCGAAACGAATCTTTGACTTCTTTTTAAACAAGTTTGGCCCAATTCAGATTTTTTGCCTTGATTTTCGGATAAAGTTTATTTTGTCATCTCTACACATAATTGATATTCATCAAGAAAAAGAGAGAGAAAAAAAAAAAAGTACCTGATAAGGCCATTACTTATGAGCCTAGCTTTTAATTCAAGCTTCGCTTAACTGGTACTTGCAACAATAATAATCCATCTTTTCGCATTACGATTCACTATTGACTAAAATACTATAAAGGTTCTTGAATTATTTTTTCAAAAGTAAGTAGTTTTATTGCACCCAAATAAGTCATTATACTTTGATTTGTATTAAAAATAAGCTTTTATTTTCAAATAAAAGATAGATTTATGTTAAGGATTTAATTAGGCACAACTTAAGGGTTAAGAGTTATTTGGATATAAATTAAAGGTTAAGGGCTTCTTTGGATAAAATAAAAGTATAAAGATTTATCTAAGTAAAAAATTTAGAATTTTCTTTTTGGTTTGTATATGATGTACTGATAGTGTATAGTTTTTATAGACTGTCAATGCATCAGAGGTTGACATCTCATCAATTGACAAATTAAAAAATATGTCAAGCCTTTAAAAGTAAATATAAATAAAAATTTTTTTAATTTGCTAATAAGGACTTATTGATGAGATGTCAATCTCTAGTTTATTGTCAGTGTATAAAAATTATACACTGTCAGTGCATCATATATAAATCTTTTTTTATTAGTTTAGCCTTCACTATCTCATAGTTTTTGGTTAGGCTTCATTCTATTAAAAAAATAATTATACTAAAATCTTATGTTGTATATATTACCAAACTTACATGTTTTTCAATTAATTATAAGTGTTTGATTAAATAAAAAGCATTTATAAATCATATAGTTGCATGTGTTGGAAAAAATGGTATTTCAAAAGTATAAAATAAGCTTTTGAAATGAAAGATAACAAATTGTACTTATTGACTAAAACATATGAACATATTGCTTGATCAGGTGATAATTATGCCTAGAAATTATGTATAAATCAAGCGAATTCGAATACCATGAGATAGAAATTCAAATACCCTTGAAGGTTTGTACATATAGTTGGAGCATTTGTACGTAGTGTTTAGATCATACGTATCTAATATTTTGTTCAAGAGTAAAAATGAGGGTATTGGAATACCTAAAAAGGATATTTGACTACCTAAGAAGAGTTTTTGAATACCTAAGAGGGGTATTGGATTACCTACGAAGAGTATTCAAATACCCTGATGATTTGGAATGAGGAAAAAAATGAGAGTACATCCTGCAAGGGTTTATGTACATCCTGCAAGGGTTTATGTACAAGACAGGGTATTCGAATACCCTACAATAATTTACATTCTGTGTAAAAAATTTTACTTAAGGTATTCAAATACTCTAATAGGGTATTCAAATAATTACAGAGATGAACATTTTGTGTAAATTTCGACTTGAATTCTAATACCATCATTGGGTATTCAGAAAACCTTTTTCAGAAGTTAAAAAACATCATTTCAATTAAAAATCAGACTACTTTTCTTGCGCGCTCTCTTTTCTAGTTTATTGGCTCAAGTGAGTTCATAAAAAAAATTCAATGTGCAATTGAATTTTTCTAATAGCAGACATTGCATCGTAATAGCCGACATTGTATCCTAATAACAACGTTTCTTAAACTATTTTACCGATGTAGGGAATTTTTATTCTCAAGAAAGCTTACTGTAAGTAGATTACCTACATAAGTTCTTCTTTATGTGTTTATAGTTTAAATGATACTAAGATTAAAGGTGAAAGAATTAGCTGACGTATTATTTGCTTCAACCACTATTTTTTTAATATTAATATATATATATATATATATATATATATATATATATATATATAAAAGCAGTGCCACCTATTTTCTTGAATTAGAAACAGGTTCCGATTATACTTTATATATAAATCTAAAATATTTTAGCACTGAGTTTAATTAGGTTGAAATTGGCACTAAAAAATATTCTAATAGAAAAGATTATATGGAACCAGATAGCTCTAAAAAAACTATGAAAAAAAAGAAAGAAGAAACGAACAAAATAGAATGTTTTTAGACTTGGCACTAAAAAAAGGACAAAATCAAATACCTTCCAATCTGTTTTGATATAGTTCTACTTCTTTGAGCTTGGTTAAGTTCCCAATTCTTTTTGGAATGAGGCCACTGAACTGATTTTGGAATAATGACAAATACTGCAGGTTGTAGCATTCGTCTATACTTGATGGAATATTTCCAAATAATTTATTTGAACCCAAGTAAAGATATTCAAGCTTGGGAAGATGGCGACACAAATCATCAGGCAAACTACCTGATAAACTATTGTTGGGGAGACCAAGCACTTTCAAAGAGGAAATGTTGAAGATGGAAGCTGGGATCTGACCAGTGAGAGCCATAATTCCTTGAATAATTAGCGTCTCCAAACTAAGAAGATTACCAATTTCCTCAGGAATTTCACCTGTAAACAAAGTAAAGAATCACGGTGTTAGCTAGGCTACCTATTTTCTTCGTGTAAACTGTAAATTACAGAGGTTTGTTTGTTTTGTTCCGAATCTAAATTAGAGAGATTTGGTTTTTAAATCATACTTCAGCACTTTTGGTTCAGCAAATTAAAAATTTTACTTTGAAGAAAAAACAAAGTATACTTTTGGTATCTACTATGAATCCAAACGAAAAGGCAAAAGTATGGCTTACCTTCTAAGTTAATAAAACTCAAATCAAGTTCTCTGAGTTGTGTTAAATTTCCAATATTTCTTGGTATTAGCCCACTGAATTGATTAATAGACAATGCTAATGTTTTAAGCTTGCTGCATTTGCCTATACTTGATGGAATATAACCGGATAATTCATTTTGGGCCAAGTAAAGCACTTCAAGTTTGGGAAGATGGACACACAAATCATCCGGTAAACTACCAGAAAGACTATTATTTTGGAGATAAATCTCTTTCAAAGAGGAAATCTCGAAGATGGATGATGGAATCTGACCCGATAATTGATTGGATCCAAAGTCCAAAGTCTCGAGGTTGGACATGTTAAAAAGTGTTGGGATTTTCCCTGTAAATTTATTATTTCTCATTCTCAACTTCCCAATATTATGTAATTTCCCAAGCCATGATAGAATCCCCCCATTAAAGCTATTGTAGCTTAATTGAATGAACCTCAAACGATGCAACTGACCCAACTCCTCAGGTAGATTTCCATAGAAATTGTTGCTGCTCAAGTCGAGAAAGAGTAGAAATGAGAGATTTCCTAGATGTGGAGGTATAGTTCCTGTAAGATTCATGTTTGAGAGAGTCAATGTTGTAACTCTTTCATGTTTGACACCACAAGAAACACCAACCCAATTGCAAACGGAGCTAGAGGCTGTCCAATTGTTTGCCAAGACATTATGAGGATCAAGTATATGATTTTTAAATTCGAGAAGTGCAAATTGATCAGTGGTGAGATTTCTCAGAGAGATAGCCAAACTAGCCATGAAACATTGGGTAAACAAAATTGAAAGAAAATGGAAGTAGGTATTGGTCATAATTATGGGATGACTATAACAAGAAAAGAGTTCAAAAGAGAGGAACCTTAAGTGATGATCAAGAGCCATAAACCTTGCATAAATACAGCAGTCCAAGTACTTTGTTGCCAATTCATTTGGAAAGTGACTTTTGTAAGATTTCCTTTGCTTCCACAAGTTTCTTATCTGCTGCTTGACTTTATAAGCCATCACGATGGAAGTAGGTATTGTTCATAATTATGGGATGACTACAACATGAAAAGAGTTCGAAAGAGAGGAATTTTAAGGGTGTGCTTGTAGGGCAGAAAAATGGAAGGATGGAAAGGGGAGTGTAAAAAAGTGGAAAGAAAATGGTTTTTGTTAGTGTTTGGTAGGAAGAAAAAAGTTAAGGAAAGAAAAATAGGAAAGACTTCAAATTTTTTTCCTTATTAACAAAATCAAATTATTCCAAACTAGAAAGATAAGTGAAAAGAAAATAAAAGAAATATGAGTCAAGTACGCATAATTACAAAATTATCCTTTATTCTTTTAATTTTATTTTGTTATCATAGTTCATTAATGGTATAATTGTAAATTAATATAATTTTAAGTCCAAAAGAGAGGAACCTTAAGTGATGATCAAGAAGCATAGACCTTGCACAAATATATTAGTCCAAGTATTTTTTTTGCCAGTTCATTTGAAAAGTGATTTCTGTAAGATTTTCCTTTGGCTCCACTAGTTTTTTATCTGCTGCTTGACTTTATAAGTGATCATGGTGGAAGTAGGTCTGCTTGACTTTATAAGTCATCATGATGGAAGTAGGTATTGTTCATAATTACGGGATGACAATAACAGGAAAAGAGTTCAAAAGAGGGGAATTTTAGGTGATGATAAAGAGCCACAGACCGTGCATAAATAGAGTAGGCCTAGCACTTTGTTGCAATTCATTTGTAAAATGATTTCTGTAAGATTTTCCTTCTTTTTTTTGGTGAATAAAACGCATTAACATTATAACCAAACATACTTAATACAGAAGTTCTCGAGTGAACAAAGTCCCCATGAAATCAAAAGCAAAAGTGAGCTTTATGTCATCAGGTAATTCTTCAAAAACAACAAAATGTGAAGAATTGTCGACTGTACAAGCGTTTGCTCCTCGTTTGGGCAAAGCATCAGCATAGAAATTGGCTTCACGGAAGATGTGATGCACCTTGTCCACTCCCAGTTGTTGCATCAGCTTCCTGTATTCAAAGACAATAGTAGAATGAGTGTGTATGGAATTAATTCCTTCATTAAGATACCTGATTGCCACTTAAGAGTCCATTTCCACCATTATGTTTGAGAAACCTTTTGTAGCAGCCAACAGGAGCCCATCTCGAAGACCCCACAGCTTAGCATTTACACTGGATGAAATACCAATGCTCCTAGAGTAGCCACATATCCAGTTACCCATGGCATCTTTGAAAATGCCACCTGATCCTGCCTTTCCTGGGTTGCCTCTAGCAGCCCCATCAGTGTTAAGTTTGATAAAAGAAGGGGGAGGAGGGTTCCATTCAACATTTATCTGAACCATCCTCCTAGTAGGTTTATTTGGGTTCATGACCGCCCAGAATTCCTGCATGTTTTTCTTGGTGTTATGCAGCCAAACATCAGTAGACACAATGATATTATTGAACACTCTTTTGTTTCTCTCAATCCAAAGATTCCAAACAATGAAAGAAAATACAACATTCCAAGGAATATCTGTTTGATAACTCCAGCTTTCCTTAGAATTACAATTTGCCATGATCCATTGTTCCCATTCAAGGTTGAAAGAGTTAAGGGCATTGTCTGTCATATTAACTGCCTGCCACATTTCTTTTACTTTGTTGCATTCTCTAAGACAATGATTTAAGGTTTCTTCTTCTTCATTGCATCTTGGGCATACTGGATTAATGTCCATGCCATGGCGAATCAAAGAAGATCTGGTGGCTACTTTCCTATGAGCACACAACCAAAGAAAATAACGGATTTTCGGTAGTGTGTTCAGTTTCCAAATAACACTCCAATTAAAGTTCGGTCCTTTAGGATCAAAATTATTTGCCATATCATATCTTGAGCTAATGGAGAATTTTCCATCACAGGTACCATTCACCCCATTATATCTTTAACATCCCCTTCCAAATGGATCGGAATTGCCAGGATCTTTTGTTTAATCTCATCCGGAATGGTGTTATTCAAGCAATTGAAATCCCATTCTCCATTTTAAGATATGAAGCTTCTAACCAACAATTCATTATCATGAGGTAACCAAGGTCCATATATAATAGCATTCAATAGACCAAAACTTGTCCAATTATCATACTAAAATCGAACTTGTGAACCAGATCTAATGATCCATCTAATTCCTTTTTGAATGATTGAATGACCTTTCCTCATGCCAGTCCAAAATGAAGAGCAAGCTTTGGTTCTAAACTCTCCATTATTGAAGCAGTTAGCTCTAAGAATTTCAACCCAATTGTTGTCCTCTTCCATAATAAATCTCCACCCAAGTTTTGCCACATTGACTTTATTGAGAATTCTCATATCCCTAATTCCTAATCCTCCATTTAACTTAGATTTGGTAACCGTTTCCCATTTTACTAGATGGATTTTCTTATGTTCTAAATAGTACCCCAAAGAAAATTTCTAGAAATCCTATTTAATTCATCACAAATACTTTCAGGTAATGGGTGCCCGCATAAAGTACATAGGAATAGATTCCAGAACTAATTTGACAAGAGTGGATCTCCCGGCCAAAGATAAAAGACTAGCTTTCCAACTTTAAAGTTTTTGTTTCACTTTCTCCACCATAAATCTAAAGTCTGAAGTCTTCCTCTTTTTGGAAAAGTGAAAACCCAAGTATCTCCCTAAATTTTCAGAGTAATTGTCGTAACGATTTTTATCTGGGGACTCGATCGCTAGACGATTTTGAAATAAAACACAAAATGGAGTCGCCACCAATCCTTTTTGACTAGGTGTGATTGGTCACCTAAAATTATTTATCTTTTTAATAAAATCTTAAAATTAATTAAGTTTTATCAAAAAAATAATTTTTGGTCTACGAAAACAAAGTTTGGGTTCGGAAGTTTGGTTACGCGTGGGGAAGGATTAGCACCCCCACAACGCCCGTTAAAAAAAAAGGTACCACTTAATCATGTCTTATCTTTTGATCTTAATAAAATGATCTTAATTAAATATTTAAAAAGAACTCCATTTATTTGAAACCATTTTTATTATTTGTTATTTGAAATATTAAAATTTATTTTTATTTATGTTAAATTTTATTTTTTTTATTTAAAATAAATGAGAATCTTTTGTATTGAAAATTATTCCGAAATACCCCAATACTTATGGTAGCAATTCGGATAATTTTCTCACCTAAGGATTTATTAAGAATCGCTACTTGCGATTTCTATAAAATCCCATCCTCGGGATATTCACACTTATTTTGAAATTTCATGGATGCAAATGATGCAATCAAAATATAGATGATGCACATGAGAAATCCATTATTTCATTTTATTATTTCTTAATTCATTTATACTTATATTATTATTTTTTAATTTATATATATTTATAAAATCTTGTTTTTATTAAAAAATCATACTAAATATTCCAATAAGCTGGTAATATTTAGTATATTTCTCTCACCTAGAGATCAGTTAGGAATCACTACTTGTGAATTCTATAACATCTCATCATCGGAAAATCTTATACTTTTTATTTAATTTTTAATTGTTTTATTATCATTTATTTCCGAAGGTTAATTGTAACAATTTAGTACTCTTATTTATTTGTTTAAAAATTTTATTTATTTATTATTTGTTTATTAATAATAATTTATTTCGTCGAACTAAAATTACTTGAATACCCCAATACCCTGGTAACATTCAAATATTTTATTTCGACCCTAAGGATTATCAGAGAATCACTACTTGTGATTTCTAAGAAATCCTATCATAGGATATTCTGTTAAAATTTATATTTTATTTATTTATTTATAATTCATATTTATATTTATATATTTGTTCATTTTAAATTTTATATTTGATTAATTTATTTTTATTTTTTATATTAATTTATTTAAAGAATTTTGAAATCGAGATGAAACCAATTAAATGTTCCAATACGCTGGCAACATTTAAGGATTTTATCTCGATCCTAAGGATTATCAAAAAAATCGCTACTTGCGATTTCTAAGAAATCCCATCATCGGATATGCTTATAAGATTTATCTTAAGACAGTGAAAATTTACAAATTTATTTATGAATTTAATTTTGTAAATCTATTTTATGAGTTGAATAATCACGTAAGAAGAACATAATTATATATGCATTATAAACATGTTAAATACCATTAAAACAATAAAAGTGTATTTGTACGTTCATAATTTAAATAAAATAAGAAAATAAGATATATGAATAGTAAAGTATACCTTATAAATACCAAACTCTACTTTGCAGCAACTTTAGCCCAAGGATTGAGTGGACTTTGACGTGACCTTGCTCCACTTCCGTTTTCCGTGGCAACAATTTGTGTCTTCTTTAATTGCATGAATCGGTTGGCTGTGTTGGCAAGAAGAGGACGCAATGAAGTGCACCAAATTATGAAGCAACCAGGAGGATGAACGGCACAGGGCAACGATTTAGCAAGTGGTAGCAGTGGCGTGGAAACAAGCAAGGAAGTAGCAGCAGTCCGGACTTGGCAATGATGTAGGGCAACAATGGCAAAGAGACGATGCAGGTATTGGCAAGGCAGCGACAGCTTCAACGATACAGAAGCTTGTGATGAGGTGGTGACAAGGCGTGGCGTAATGGAGCCAGCCTTGATGATTGCAGGGGTCGAACAGGAGCTTTGAGATGCAGGAACGAATGGCTATAGCATGCAGGAATATCGTGTAGATGATGACACTTTACTAGAGCCAAACAAGGCAGCAACGATGATAGCACAACTCTGGTGCAGTGAACGCGTACAGCTAGCAGAACAGCGGCGGAACGGGTATGAATTAGCAGAGGCCAGAGGTGGGCCTGTGAAGGCAGGAAGCTAAACGACGATGGTACAGCGTACTGGATGCGAAGAAGACAGAGAACAGTGCAGTGGTCGTGGCTGAAAGTGGAAATGATGGAAGAACGGTGAGCAACAACTAGAAGCCGGAGGCGATGTGTTCAGCTGTTAGCACAACAGACAACGTGGTGCAGAGGTTAGGCACAGGGAAGTGGTGATGAGAAGGCTCAATGACGATGGTGATGGAGGCAGCAAGGAATGGTGATTCGGTTATGATGGTGACAAGTAGAGAGCAAGTTGGCGGTGCTTGGTACAGGCGTGAATGGAGGATGAAAAAGTGATGATGGTGTGGGCTGTTCAGGAAGTTGAGTTGAAGATCCAATGACAGGGATGGTAGGGGAGAAAAAAAATGATAATAGTGCCACAAGCTAGGTTGGAAGATGACGATGGTGGAGGTCGGACGTAGGGTGGCCCGGGTGAAAGAAAAAAAACAGTAGCCAAATTTTCTAGGGTTTTTCCTCCTCTAGGTTTTTCTTTTCTAGGTTTTTCTCCTTCAGGTTTTTTTTCTAGGTTTTTTCTTGTTTTTTCTCCTAGGGTTTTTCCTCCTCTTTCCCGTTTTTTTTTTCTCATTGGCTTTTATAGCCATTTCTAGCCTAATGTTTAGGAAAGAAACAAACATCCCCATTTTGGTACTTAAATCATGGGATTTTTTTTTATATTTTTATTTTTTTGACAGTTAATTCTCAATTCATTTGCTTCCCCCTTTTTTTGGTTTCACACTTTTAGTTTAATCCTTTCCAAACTTCTCAAGTCAACTCTTTAAATGGTCATGGTGTGTGAATGTAAAATTCGGCTCCCCTTTTACATCTAAATCAAAGGCCTTTATTTTTTTTTCATTTATTTTCTCTGACTTTCCTTCTTTTGCTTTTATTCATTTCCATTTTATTTTTTGATGATCAATCTTTGAAAAAAAAAAATTTTATTCATTTAAAAATTATTCAGACATTTAAACAAAAAAAATAAAAAAAAATATACAAACAAAAAAAATGTGTGAATCATCTTTATCATTTGCATTTTGTTAGGATGCACTTTAAATTTTGTTCCTTTCCGTACATGACATATTCATCGCATACATCAACCCTACACCCGGGTTTGTCCCTTTTAGGAGAGAGTATAGTACCTTTGCTCTCGTGAGGTGATAACCTCCGCAATGGCAAGCGAAATACTCTCACTCAAGTTGAACTCTTTCCGTTTGTAGCCTGTCATGGGTGAGGATTGGGGTGCCTTACTAGTCTAGTGTAGACGTCAGTAAGGAACGATTTGGGAACCTTTTGTCCTTTAGAGATCCAAACCAAGCATATAGCGAACCATAGAAAAAGTTAACCTTAGATAGAACCTTACCCTTAGAAAGTAACCCTATATAATACATTTGCTGTTACTTTTATTTTTGTACTAATAAATGTTATGTTTTTCCTTTTTGCATGAATCATTTCTCATCATGAAGGTTGCATAAGAGAGGAATTTTCTCCATGGCATATTACAACCAAGAACCCTTCATGAAATCCAAAGAATGTTGGGCTTGTTCATCAACTGTGACTGTCGTGTGTGATCCATATAATGAAGTGCAATTTTGGTCGGAGAAGACTCAGTAAGAGAAAGGGAATTGCTTGATAGAAGGCTTCATATCATCATTACCTAGAGAAGTGAGCTTGGACCTTAAGCAGAATGACCTAACAGGTCTGGTTAACATATGGAAGCAAATCAGTAAGGAGAAGAAAGAAGACTTTTATAGCAAGTATGGCCAAATAGCTTCGTTGATTTCGGTGGTGGTTGAAGAACCTTTGCTGAAAGCTGCTATCCAGTTTTGGGATCCATCCTACAGGTGTTTCACATTTAACGAAGTGGATTTAATGCCTACTATAAAAGAGTACTCTATTTTGATAGGGTTGGATTTAAAGAGTCCTGACAAGGTATATGTGAGAAAGCCGAAGTCTGGGTTTCGTAAGAAGTTGGCTGGGATTATGGGAGTGAAACCGGAAGAAATAGATCCTCATATGAAGCAAAAGGGAGAACACATTTGCCTACCTTGGGATTTTCTCCATGGATTTATTCAAAAGCATTTGAATGATGAGAAAGGGTTAGCTGTTTTTGCTCTGGCAATTTATGGGTTGGTTATTTTTCCTAAGGTTTTGGGGCACATTGAGATAGCTGTGATAGACTTCTTTGAACAAGTTGTTAATAATGTAAATCCTTCACCAGCAATCTTGGCTGAAACCTTCAAATCATTAAGTTATTGCCGACGAAAAGGAGAAGGGCGTTTCATGGGATGCACGCAACTCTGATACATATGGATCAAAAGCCATTTCAACTGTGAGGTGAACGAATTCTCAAAGCCTTTTTATCGTGGGAATACCTTGATCAAAGAATTTTGTAGAAGTAAATGGCCGAAACCAAAACCTAAAGATGAATGGGTGTTTGTCCTTCAACAGCTTAGAGATGATCAAGTGACTTGGATGGCCCCATGGATGTATCATGTCCCAGTACTATATAGATGTGGAGAAGAATCTTGGATACCACTATTGGGATTATGGGGTGTAACAAGTTGTGCCCCACTTATGGTGCAGAGACAGTTTTGGGCAAAACAGTTTACTCCGGCAACGTATGGGCTTAATTTGATGGAGTATTCCTATGGTGAACCGAAGGCAATGAAAAAGACAGAACAAGCCATTCGAGCATGGAAACAACCTCGAAGATTTGCGACAGGACCCTTATCTGATAAACCTACCCCTAATTACCTGATGTGGAGAGCTAAACGGGTTAAAGATGTTGTATTCAGGGAGTCACTTGTGTATGCACAACCTGAGGCAGATATATCCGAAATTGAGATTGTTCGACAGCAATTCAAAGAGGAAGAAAAGAAGATGGAGCAAAGGAATCTAAAGCTTCAAGAGGAGGTAGAGAATTTAAAGGTCAAGTTTGAAGTACAAGAAGCTGCGCTCAAGAGGATGAGAATAGAGCGAGATGTTGCCCACAATGACCTTCAAGAATTGAATCAGGAAAATAAAAGGTTGAGAAGAGAGAGGAGGATCGGAGGAATTGTTATGACTTCTAATGAGAGGAAGAAGGAAATAGAAGATCTTCGTGGGAAAGTGGAGTATTGGAGAAACAAAGCAAAGAAAAATGAAGAGGGAGCTGCCATTACTCTTCAAGAGCAACGATATTGGAAACAAATGTATACAGTTAACACTGAAAAATTGATGCAATGTCGAAAGGAAAATGAAGCTTTGAAAGTTGGACTGAAGGACGAAGACTATGTCAAACTTCAAGATGAAAGGAATCTGTTACAACAAAAAGTCCAGATTTTGGAGGACCACTTGCAACATTACAAGAATCACATTGCTTTGATCATCCAAGAATGGAAACTCAGGGAGAATGATTGGAGGTATTCATATGACTTGGTCGTAGATGCAAGCATGAAATGGAGAGTAAGGAGTTTTGGAAGGCAACAATATATAGAACACTTGGCTACACAAGTCTGCAAAGCTGTGCGCAAGGCAAGAGAGATGGTGGAAAAGGCGGAAGCTCTAAGGCAGGAAATTAACCCGACTGGAAAGATTGGACAGCGTTTGTTGGATTTTCTTGAGGAAGCTAAAGACCAATATCAGCAAGTCAGTCAGTTTTATAGGTATAATAGGAGAATGTTAGCTATGTAATTTTGAATTCAATGGTCATATAATAAAAGTTCCTTTGAATGAGTGAAAGTCGAATTCAATAGCCATGTAATAAAAGTTCTTTTGAATAAATGAAGGTTCTTTGGTTGAAATTGTTATGGATTAAATACCTCTTGCTCCCATGCATGTCATGCATCCATTTCATACACACGCCTACCAATGAAAAGATATTGGTGATCATAAGTAATGACATCATATATCATTGAGGTGAAAAGGAAAAGTTTTAATCTCACCAAAGTATTGGGATGATTTTGTCTTTTCCTTTTTATGGCAAAAACTAAGAAATAACATGTGATAGCTCTCACTCCCATGCATGTCATGCACACGCCTACCAATGAAAAGATATTGGTGATCATAAGTAATGACATCATATATCGTTGAGGTGAAAAGGAAAAGTTTTAATATCTCACCAAAGTATTGGGATGATTTTATCTTTTCCTTTTTATGGCAAAAACTAAAAAATAACATGTGATTCTAATTTGCGGGCTCATTTAGGTGTCAGAATAGCGAAGCCACCGAATCTTGAACGTCCAGCACATCGGTACAATACTCACTCCTAATCTAAGGTCATGGAGTCCGAACAACAAGCAAGAATGGAAAGAATGGAAAGAGTTCAGCAGGAACTTATCAAGTCCCAAGAAGAATCTCGGGAGCAAATGACAAAAATGATGGAGATGATGATGAGCTTAATGAAAGGGAAAGGAGTTACTAATGATTCAAGAGAGGAACCTCAACCTTCAAGAGAAGATCCAATATACCCACCTGGGTTTACACCGCCCCAAGCTCAAGCTACCCAAGGAGCTTATCCCCAAGTTCCAATTTTCCTGAATAACCCACAAAATCAAGGAAAGTACCCCGGGTCTAGCCCCGTGGATCCTATTTTTGTGCCTAACTTGGATGACCCAATAGAGCAAGAGAAGTTAAGGAAGGAGAATGAAGAAACAAGAGAGAAGTATGATTTGCTAGAAGAACGGCTAAGGGCAATTGAAGGAATGAATTTCTTTGGGAGCGTAGATGCCAACGAGCTTAGCCTTGTCCCAGACTTGGTTATACCGCCAAAATTTAAAGCCCCGGAATTCAAGAAGTATGATGGGACCACCTGCCCAGCTGCTCATATTACTATGTTTTGTCGGAAGATGTCTGGCTACACGAACAACGATAAGTTGCTCATCCATTGCTTCCAAGATAGCTTGATTGGACCTACTGCTAAATGGTATAATCAGTTGGATCGGAGCCGTATTCATACATGGAAGGATTTGGGAAAAGCATTTATGGCACAGTATAAGCATATGACGGATATGGCACCTGATAGGTTATCCTTACAGAACCTAGAGATGAAATATGGTGAAAGCTTTAAAGAGTATGCCCAAAGGTGGAGGAATTTTGCAGCTCAGGTGCAGCCTCCATTGACTGAAAAAGAAACAACAACTTTGTTTGTTAGTACTTTCGACCTCCTTATTATGATAAACTCGTGGGGAGTGCTACTAAAAATTTTGCTGATATGGTCATTTCGGGAGAGATGATTGAAAATGCCATTAAAAGTGGCAAGATCGAAGACACATCAGCCCCAAAAAGGAGTGGAATGAGTAGAAAGAAAGATGGGGAAGTGCAAGCTGTTACCACTGAAAGACGATCAAAGATGAATTCCGCACCCCATTTTTCTTATCCTTCATATCGTCCCTATTATTCACCCGTGAACAATATCTCCCAAAACCCTTACTCATACCAACCTCAACCAACTTACCCCATGAATTTACAGGCACCAATGAGTATTGCTACCCCTTCCTCTGCACAAACCCCAAGACCTACTTATCAACTTAACAACCAAGGAAATAACCAAAGAGCTCCCAAGAATAATAAGGAGAGGCCCCAATTTGACCCAATACCAATATCCTATGCTGAACTATTCCCCCAATTATTGCAAAATCACTTTGTTGCCCCTGTTTTTCTACAACCCCTTAAACCCCCTTATCCAAAATGGTATGATGCAAATGCTCATTGTGATTATCATGCTGGGATCCAAGGCCACTCGATTGAAAATTGTACGGCATTTAAGTACAAAGTTCGAGATCTCATGAAAGCTGGAATCTTGGAATTTGGGAAGGATAATGAGCCAAGTGTAAGTGCGAATCCTCTTCCAAATCACACGGAGGCCCATGTAAACGCAATAATAGGGGATGACGGGTGTTGGATAAAAAGAAATGTCAATGATGTGAAGACACCGATGAGGGTGATGCTGGAAACAATGAGGAAGGCAAAGATTATTCAATCTAAGAAGGCAAAATTTGGGCTTGAAATGCAAGAAGAAGAGTATTGTGAGTTTCATGGAGGATTGATGGGGCATTCCATCCAAAGTTGTGAGGAGTTTCATCGTATAGTACAAAAGATGATGGACTTAGGAGAGATTGAGTTCTCTGAAGCTTTTGAAGGGAAAGTAGTGAATGTTATAGAGCCATCAATGTTTGGGAAGCCGATCAAACCATTGAAGGTCATTTATAGGGATAAGAGTAAAACAGAACCTAGCGTAACTACTGAAAATGCTAGGTCGAAACTAATTATTAAAGTTCCAAGCCCATTCCCGTATAAGAGTGACCATGCAGTCCCGTGGAATTACAATTATAAGGTCACAACTCAAGGATCTCTCAATAATCCCTCTACTTATACTGCTGATACAATAGACATTGCGGGCCCGGGAGGAATGACGAGAAGTGGTAGGTGTTATACCCCAGATATGTTGAAGAAAACTCAGATGGGGAAGGCTAAAGAAGATGAAAAGGGTGAAAACAATAGAGATAGCCAAGCAAAAGAAGTCAGGCCAATAGTTCCAGTAGATTCTAAAAGAAAGAAACCTGTAACGGAAAAAGAAGCTTGTGAGTTTTTGAAGTTTATTAAGCACAGTGAATACAATGTGGTGGAACAATTAAATCGCTTACCAGCAAGGATTTCCTTACTTTCTCTACTCTTGAATTCAGAGCCTCATCGAAATGCTTTGTTGAGAGTGCTCAATGAAGCTTATATGGCCCACAATGTGTCGATAGAGAATATAGATCGGCTGGTGGGAAATATTGCGGCAGATAACTTCATTTCATTCAATGACGATGAGATCCCACTCAACGGTAGAGGGAGTACTAAAGCCTTTCACATAACCACCACTTGTAAAGATCATATCCTTCCGAAAGTCCTCATTGATAATGGGTCATCCTTGAATGTTATGCCCATGATTACACTGTCTAGGTTGCCTGTAGATAAGTCAAATATGAGGAGAAGTCACATTATTGTGAGAGCTTTTGATGGTACTCGTCAAGAAGTGGTTGGGAATATAGAGGTGCCGCTCCAGATTGGTCCATGTGTCTATAACATTGAATTTCAAGTTATGGATATCACTCCTTCTTATAATTGTTTACTTGAAAGGCCTTGGATCCATTCAGCGGGTGCAGTTCCTTCAACTCTGCATCAAAAGGTCAAATTCGTGGTTGATGGACATTTGGTGAGTATAGAAGGAGAAGAAGACATGATTGCAACCGTTACTACAAGTGCCCCATACATAGAAGTTGCTGAAGATGCGGTGGAATGCTCTTTTAGATCTTTAGAACTTGTTAATGCTACATTTGTGGGAGAAGGGATGAAAATACCCGTACCACATTTGTCAAAAGCCACTAGGCTCGGGATCCAACAAACAATGGGAAAGGGATGTCATGTTAGAGAAGGTTTAGGAAAGGAGTTACAAGGAATTAAGAGAGCAGTGTCTGTTACTCCTAAGATGGATAGGTTTGGGTTAGGATATAAACCCACTGGACTTGAAAAGAAAAAGTTCATAGAAAGGAAGAAGAAAAGCAAGTTGGCTAATTTTATGGGGCACGAAATAGAGTTTGAACCAATGGGTTTCCCTCCTCTATATGAGTCTTTCTATTCGGCGGGATACATCTACAATAGCTCTGCAAAAGTTGAAGAAGGCGGGTCTATCCCAGCAATGGCTAGAGCTTTCACAGATCTCTCTATCAATATGGTGGGAATAGAGGAATTTCTAGAAGAGATGGATAGTTTCGGAATTCGTCCTTGTCCTCCCGACTACAAATTGGAGAATTGGCATGCTGTTGAGCTCCCCGTCGTTTTCAAATCATGTTCCATGTAATGCAATAAACTTATCCAAGTGCCTTTGCCCAAAGGCATTAGGGTCTTTTATGTATGGGCTTTTATTTAGTCTTTATCATTCAATAAATGACAAGCATGATGCATTTTATCCATTCATCCGTGTTGTTTCTTTTCATTCATTTCTATACCTTCTCCATATCAATCCCATTTTAATTATCTTCAGGTATCCCAATAATGAAAATGAAAACCTTCTCAACAATAATCCAGAACTTAATTTTGAAAAAACTGTTTGTGTTGGTGAACTTAATGATGAAGGAGATGTGGATGATTATGCTTTACCTCAAGATTTGCTAAGACTAGTACAGCAAGAAGACAAACAAATTATGCCCAATCGAGAACTAATAGAAGTCATAAACTTGGGGAATGAAGAAATAAAGAAAGAAGTTAAAGTTGGGACCTCTCTCTCCTTGCCAAATAAACAAAGATTAATAAGCTTGCTCCGCGAATATACAGATGTGTTTGCTTGGTCGTACCAGGACATGCCAGGTTTGAATACTGATATTGTAGTGCATAGATTACCTTTGAAGCCAGGTTGCCAACCGGTTCAGCAGAAATTGAGGAGGATGAAACCAGAAATGTTGTTGAAAATAAAAGAGGAGGTAAAAAGCAATTCGATGCCGGGTTCCTAGAAGTGGCAAAGTACCCTGAATGGGTAGCAAATATAGTCCCAGTACCTAAAAAGGATGGAAAGGTGAGAATGTGTGTTGATTATCGGGATTTGAATAGAGCTAGCCCTAAAGACAATTTCCCGTTGCCACATATTGATACTCTAGTTGATAATATGGCTAGGCATTCATTATTCTCCTTCATGGATGGCTTTTCGGGATATAACCAAATCAAGATGGCACCAGAAGACATGGAAAAGAACACTTTTGTGACAATGTGGGGAACTTTTTGTTACAAAGTAATGCCATTTGGCTTAAAAAATGCTGGGGCAACCTATCAAAGGGCCATGGTAACTTTATTTCATGATATGATGCATAAGGAGATCGAGATTTATGTAGATGATATGATCGCTAAATCGAGAAGAGCAGAGGACCATGTCGACAATTTAAAAAAGCTCTTTGAAAGATTAAGAAAGTTTCAACTTAAGCTCAACCCAGCTAAATGCACATTCGGGGCTACATCAGGAAAATTATTGGGTTTTGTTGTTAGTGAAAGAGGGATTGAGGTGGATCCGGATAAAATCAGGGCTATCCAAGACTTACCGCCACCGCGTACTCAAAAGGAAGTAAGGGGTTTCTTCGGACGATTGAATTATATCTCTCGTTTTATATCTCATCTCACTGCTAAATGTGATCCAATTTTCAAGCTTCTACGGAAACATGACTCAGGAGAGTGGGATGAAAATTGTCAACTAGCATTTGATAAAGTGAAAAAATACCTTTCGAATCCACCAATTCTAGTTCCTCCTACTCCAGGAAAGCCGTTTATTCTGTATCTTGTAGTTCATGAGCACTCGATGGGTTGTGTATTGGGGCAATACGATGGAGCAAGCAAGAAAGAGCGTGCAATCTACTATTTGAGGAAGAAATTCACGGATTGTGAATCCAAGTATTCCTCACTAGAAAAAATATGTTGTGCACTAGCCCGGACTGCCCAGAGACTTCGACATTATATGTTGTATCACACTACTTGGTTGATTGCGAAGTTGGATCCCATTAAGTACATTTTTGAAAAGCCTTCATTGTCAAGGAGGTTAGCAAGATGGCAGGTATTACTCTCTGAATATGATATTGTCTATGTAAGTCAAAAGGCCATCAAGGGGAGTGCGATAGCTGAATTCTTGGCAGATCGAGTTGCAGAAGAATATGAGCCTATGAGGTTCGACTTCCCGGACGAGGATTTGATGACTATCCTCAAGATTGATGAAGAGTTAGTAGGAGATAAGGCATGGAAGTTGTACTTTGACGGAGCATCAAATATTCTGGGGCATGGTATTGGTGCAATCTTAATATCTCCAAAAGGGGATCATTATCCATTCACTACAAGATTGGATTTCAATTGTACCAATAATATGGCTGAATATGAAGCATGTATCATGGGACTACAAGCAGCCATTGAAAAGAAAATTAAGGTGTTAGAAGTATACGGAGATTCTGCATTGGTAATTTACCAATTGCGAGGGGAATGGGAGACAAGAGACTCAAAAATGGTCTTGTATCGTGAATTCATCATCGACTTGATCAAACAATTTGAAAAGGTTTCTTTTGACCATTTGCCTCGAGAAGAAAATCAAATGGCAGATGCTTTGGCAACATTGGCAGCCATGTTCAAAGTAAATGCAAATACTGAAGTTCAGCTCATTAAGATGAGTGTACGTGGTTCCCCAGCTCATTGCTTAAATGTGGAGGAAGAAATTGATGATAAGCCTTGGTTTCATGATATTCTACAATATGTCAAGAACCAACAATATCCTAAGCAAGCCACGGAGAACGATAAGAGGACCATAAGAAGATTGGCGATGGGATTCTTTCTCGATGGTGATATCCTGTATAAGAAAGGGAGGGACCAGGTTTTGTTAAGGTGTGTGGATGCTATGCAAGCTAGAAAGATCCTTGAGGAGGTTCACGAAGGAAGTTGTGGGACTCATGCGAATGGGCATATGATGGCTAGAAAAATCATGAGAGCAGGCTATTATTGGATGACTATGGAGAGTGATTGCATTAAATATGCTCAAAGATGTCACAAGTGTCAAATATATGGGGATAAAATACACGTCCCTCCAACATCTTTGCACGTCATGACAGCTCCTTGGCCTTTCTCAATGTGGGGAATGGATGTAATTGGGCCAATCACTCCAAAAGCGTCGAATGGACATCGTTTTATCCTAGTAATGATTGATTACTTTACAAAGTGGGTGGAAGCTGCATCATTTGCTAGTGTGACGAAGTCAGTGGTGTGCAAGTTCATTAAGAAAGAAGTCATATGCAGATTTGGATTCCCTGAGAGGATTATTTCAGACAATGCTATGAATTTTAATAACAAGGTGATAGAGGAGGCTTGTGAGCAATTCAAAATCAAACATCATAATTCGGTGCCATATCGCCCGAAAATGAATGGGGCCGTAGAAGCTGCAAATAAGAATATCAAGAAGATTATTCAAAAAATGACAGACACCTATAAGGACTGGCATGAGAAACTTCCTTTTGCTTTGCATGCTTATCGGACTTCAATGCGTACATCCACCGGAGCCACTTCGTTCTCGTTGGTATATGGAATGGAAGCCGTTTTGCCTATTGAGGTTGAGATTCCTTCCTTACGGGTATTGCTGGAGGTAGAATTGGAAGAAGCAGAATGGATCCGTGCTCGATATGAACAGTTGAATTTGATTGAGGAAAAGAGGCTTAAAGCACTTTGTCATGGCCAAATATATCAAAGGAGAATGATGAGAGCATATGACAAAAAGGTTCGCCCTAGACAATTTCGGGAGGGGGAATTAGTTTTGAAAAGGATTCCATCTAATCAGCATGATCCTCGAGGAAAATGGGCACCAAATTGGGAAGGCCCGTATGTGGTAAAGAAGGCCTTTTCAGGGGGAGCATTGATTTTGACGGAGATGGATGGGTATGAGTTACCAAACCCAGTCAATGGTGATGTGGTAAAAAAATATTATGCTTGAAATTGGATCTAAGTTGAAAACCTGAAAAGGGGCTTAGATTCAAAAAAAAAGGGGGGGTCTAAGTTGAAAACCTGAAAAAGGCGACTTAGATTCAAAAAAAAAAAGAGGGGGGTCTAAGTTGAAAACCTGAAAAAGGCGGCTTAGATTCAAAAAAAAAAGAAAAAAAAAAGAAGGGTCTAAGTTGAAAACCTGAAAAAGGCGGCTTAGATTCAAAAAAAAAAAAGAGTTGGGGTTTAAGTTGAAAACCTGAAAAGGCAGCTTAAACCCATAGGAGGTATCTAAGTCGAAAACTCGAGAGGGCGGCCTAGATAAAAAGGGGCATCAGTTTTGCAAGTCTAAAGGGGTTAAAGATGATAGGAAACATCTCCCACACATTGGGGTCATCAATCAATGGTTCATACAATAAGGATTCTGGATTATTCGATAGAGAAAGTCCGAATTTTTCTTATAAGGGAACTTCTGCCACCATACAATTTTTTTTTATTATTTTATTTCATAGTCCCTTCTTCATGAATTCTTAGATATTTTGAGACAAAGCCAAATTGTTCTTCATTGAAATTACCTTGTACATGGACTTGTTTGCCTTACATTCATAACAAATGCATCTTGCTCGGCAATTGTGAATGATTTTGATTCAGTAAATAGTCCCAAATATAAAAGTAGTTTGCATTGCTATGTGAATAATAAAATGGGAATATGAGGGTTTAAACCCAACTCTGCGGGCATATAGACCAGAAGTACAGAAATCATACAAGGAGGCGTTGCTTTCAAAAAAAAAGAGGGAGTCCGATATCTTGTAAGCTCAAAGTTTGGTAGTTTGATTCGAGCATCCAGGGTGATGATGAAATATGCGTTTACAGCCAAATGCGTACCCGCAAATGAGGTCACTTGTTATGATTTGCATTCACGTTCATGAATATTGCATCTGCAATTATACCCTCTGCATTTATATCTTTGATGTGTAACCTATGATTCGGAAAATCTAAACCTTCCATCCTTGGTATGGAGTCAAGGTCTTGTGTTTCAAAATCGAATTCACTTTTCGAAGTGGATCGAGCCTCGGTTGGGAGTCAAGGTATTATGTTTCAAAATCGAATTCACTTTTTTAAAGTGGATCGAGCCTTGGTAGGGAGTTAAGGTATTATATTTTAAAGTCGAATTCACTTTTTCACAATGAATCGAGCCTTGGTATGGAGTCAAGGTATCATGTGTTTCAAAATCGAATTCATTTCTCTAAAATGAATCGAGCCTTGGTAGGGAGTCAAGGTATTATATTTTAAAGTCGAATTCACTTTTTCACAGTGGATCGAGCCTTGGTATGGAGTCAAGGTATCATGTGTTTCAAAATCGAATTCATTTCTCTAAAATGGATCGAGCCTTGGTAGAGAGTCAAGATATTATGTGTTTCAAATCGAATCCATTGTTCTCATGGGTCGAGCCTTGGTATGGAGTCAAGGTATTATTTTCGAGAATCAAAATTGAATTTTTCCAAAAATAAAAAAAAGAGGTTCGGACAAAATTGTTGTCTATAGTCTTTGCCCTATTCCTGATTCTCAGCAAGGTGCAAAGAGGGGCAGCTGTAAACACCGAATTTTGTCCGAGCAAAAAATAATAATAATAATAATAATAATAATAATAATAATAATAATAATAATAATAATAAAGAAAATAAAAAAAATAAAAATAAAAACCAAATAAAACAAAAATACGTCAATGCTTTTTCATGCAAACCCTAAAACCCCATGCAAACCTTTAACCTCTTCCTATCTAAATCCCACACAAGAACAATGGAATCCCAAAATGAAAACCAAAGCCAAATCAATGCACTTGATGCCGGCAACCAATCAAAACAATATTGAAGAGTAAATTGAGAATCAATATTAATGCTATGTACAAATGGAAACTTCAAATAATGAAAGGTCAACCCAAATCAAGATCCCTTAATCAAGGGTGTGCAAATAGACAGAAAGAATCAAGGAAATGATGAAGGAATTACCAAAAATAAAAATAATAAAAAGGAAACAAATAATAAAAGATGGAAAGGTCAAATGGAAATAAACAATAAATCCCATGATTGTGGGATTGATAAACTGATTTTTTTTTCTTTTCTTTCTTTTTTCTCATTTAAAAGGGATGAGTCTGCTAGGGTTTGGGGGGGATTTTTACAGAGAAAAAAAGAGAAAACCTGGAGAAGAAAACCCTAGAAAAGTCCTTGAGGAGAAGGAAACCGGAGAGAGGAAAAGGAAAAGAAAAAACCCAAAAAAAAATTTTGCTATCAGGCGAAAAGAGGAGGCTCGATTCATCATCTTTGCTATCACCTGCATCGTTCTTACTCAAACTCCAAACATCATTCTCAGTTTCGGTCCTGCCATCCTAGCCAATTTTCTCATCATTGCACCAGCCATTCACCACTGTACCGCTACAACCATTACTGTTGCATGTTCATCACAGCTCAGTTTTGCTCTTTACCGCACTTGTCGTCGCATTGTTACCGTCGTTTCTGTCTTGCACCACCATCGTCGTCCTCAACCCACTGCACCAGACCACAACCCCATCTCCTTTGCCTCTTGCGCCTAGTCATTGCTGTTTGTTTGCTGCCCTTGCTTCTGTTTTATCCTGTTTCAGCCATCATATAGTGTCCATTGCTGTAGCATTTGTCACCATCCCTTCCTCTGTTTCCGGCGCACCACCCTGGACAGCAACCATCCTTGGTCATCATCGTTACTCTACTCACTGACATCTTCGTCGAAGCAAGCTTCAACGGTCATTGCACTAGGTTTTCTTGCTGCCATCGTTGCTGTCAAATAGCATGCATTCTCGTGACTATCACTGCTGATCGCCATCATCATCTTCATCACTAGCCGAGTCTGCTACTTGACTTTGCTGCCGTTACCACTGGAGTCAGCTACCGCTTCACAGCCACCCTACTCTGCCAAAGCTAACCGAGTCACCACCTTCCCCAAGCAGCTGCATCACCATCGCTATTTCCCTGTATTCTAAAAACTTGTTGCTGCCTGCTCCTTGCACCAACGTCATTGCCGCCACCGTCACGTTTTGCTGCTCCACCACCCTAAGCTGATGTGCGCCCTTCACCTCGTTGCTTCAGGCTTGGGCACGTTGATGCCTGTAGGCGGATTCCTATTGCTGCAATATTCAAAAAGAGAACCAAGGAAACAGGAAGCTTGGACACTTTGCTTCAAGCCTAGACACGTTGCTACTTGGAGGTGACTCTTGCTACTACAATATTCAACAAAAGAAACAAGGGAATAGAAAGGTAAGATACAGTGCTCACGTAACTATATTTTAATCGCTTTCAAATATTTGTTTGAAGGTTTCATGTGTATTTATGATCAATATTTATTGATTAGATCAGAATATTCCATGATAGATTATTTAACTAGACAAGATTGAAGTTTAATTGTTGGTGAGTAGCTTAGGTGCACGTTTAAAGTTCATTCATAATAATTCTTTTAGTAGTTTTTTTTATGATTAGGGAATTATAAAATTAAAAAAATATATATATAAACTTTGTTATATTTATTTATAAAAATATATCCATGTACAAGTGCAATAAAATTATTTAACAATATAAAAGTAAAAAAAAGAGGGGATTACTCCGATGATAAGATTTCGAAGAAATCACAAGTAGTGATTTTTCGATAATCTTTAGGATTGAGAAAATTCATTAGATGTTACCAGCGTATTGGAATATCTAATTTGCTTTATCTCGATATCAAAGTTTCTTATAAATATAAACAAAAATAAAATAAAAAAGGGGTAAAAAAATAAATAAATATAAATTTAGATATAAATTTTAATAACAAATTTTCGATGATAAGATGTCGAAGAAATCACTAGTAGCGATTCTTCGACAATCTTTAGGGTCGAGATAAAATCTTTAATGTCACCAGCGTATTGGGACATTTAAATGATTTTATTCCGATATAAAGAAATATTAATAAGATTTCTTAGTACAAAAAATAAATATAAAAATGGTAATAAAAATTATAATATGAGAAAATAGTAAGAAATAAAAAATAAATAAATAAATAAATCTAAATATATCGATAAATGCAAATATAAGTATTAAAATTAAAATATAAGAATATACATCTTAAATATAAAAGGATCTCCCATGATAGGATTTCTTAGAAATCACAAGAACTGATTCTTTGATAATCCTTAGGGTCGAAATGAAATATTTGAATATTACCAGCGTATTGGGGTATTCAAGTAATTTTAGTTCGATGAAATAAATTAATATTAATAAACAAATAATAAATAAATAAATTTTTTAACAAATAAATAAGAGTACAAAATTGTTACAATTAACCTTCAAAAATAAATGATAATAAAAAAATTAAAAATTAAATAAAAAGTATAAGTTTTAAAGGTTTTCCGATGATGAGATGTTACGGAATTCACAAGTAGTGATTCCTAACTGATCTCTAGGTGAGAGAAATATGTTAAATATTACCAGCGCATTGGAATATTTAGTATGATTTTTCAATAGAAAACAAGATTTTATAAATATAAATAAATTTCAAAAGCAATAATATAAATATAAAATAAAATAATATATTTCTCATGTGCATCATATTTATTTTGTTTGCATCATTTGCATTCATGAAATTTCAAAAAAATAAGTGCGAATCTCCCGAGGATGGGATTCTATAGAAATCGCAAGTAGCGATTCTTAAGAAATCTCTAGGTGAGGAAATTATCCGAAATGCTACCAAAAGTATTGGGGTATTTTGGAATAATTTTTAATACAAAAGATTCTCATTTATTTCAAATAAAAAAAATAAATTTAACATAAATAAAAATAAATTTTAATACTTCAAATAATAAGCAAATAACAAATTGATTTCAAAATAAATGAATTTCTTTTTTTTAAATGTTTAATTAAGACCATTTTATTAAGATCAAAAGATAATACATGATTAAGTGGTACCGTTTTTTAACGGGCGTTGTGGGGGTGCTAATCCTTCCCCACGCGTAACCGAACTCCCGAACCCAAACTTTGTTTTCGCAGACCAAAAATTATTTTTTTTGATAAAACTTAATTAATTTTAAGATTTTATTAAAAAGATAAATAATTTTAGGTGACCAATCACACCTAGCCAAAAAAGATTGGTGGCGACTCCATTTTGTGTTTTTTTAAAATCGTCTAGCGATCGAGTCCCGGACGAAAATCGTTACGACAGCTTGGCGATTTCACTTTGCATTCCTTAATCTTATGATAGAAAACATTAGGAAATCCCATTCACTTTGCATTCCTTAGTCTTATGATAGGAGAGACTAGGAATTTCACTTTGCATTCCTTAATCTTACGATAGAAAAGATTAGGAAATCCCATTCACTTTGCATTCCTTAGTCTTATGATAGGAAAGACTAGGAATTTCACTTTGCATTCCTTAATCTTGTGATAGGAAATTTCATGTGGCATTTATTCCTTAGCCTTATGAGAGACAAGACTAGGAAATATCATATTTTACAAAGAATTCATTGATAGGTTTTGCATTCGGACAAAATGGTTGTCTATGTCTTTGCACCATTACTGTTTCACAGCAAAAGTGCAAAGAGGGGCAGCTGTAAACACCTAATTTTGTCCGAATAATTTTTAAATGAATAAAAAATTTTTTTTTCAAAGATTGATCATCAAAAAATAAAATGGAAATGAATAAAAGCAAAAGAAGGAAAGTCAGAGAAAATAAATGAAAAAAAAATAAAGGCCTTTGATTTAGATGTAAAAGGGGAGTCGAATTTTACATTCACACACCATGACCATTTAAAGAGTTGACTTGAGAAGTTTGGAAAGAATTAAACTAAAAGTGTGAAACCAAAAAAAAGGGGGAACGAAATGAATTGAGAATTAACTGTTAAAAAAATAAAAATATAAAAAAAAATCCCATGATTTAAGTACCAAAATGGGGATGTTTGTTTCTTTCCTAAACATTAGGCTAGAAATGGCTATAAAAGCCAATGAGAAAAAAAAAAACGGGAAAGAGGAGGAAAAACCCTAGGAGAAAAAACAAAAAAAAAACATAGAAAAAAAGCCTGAAGGAGAAAAACCTAGAAAAGAAAAACCTAGAGGAGGAAAAACCCAAAAAAATTTGGCTACTGTTTTTTTTCTTTCACCCGGGCCACCCTACCTCCGGCCTCCACCATCGTCATCTTCCAACCTAGCTTGTGGCACTATTATCATTTTTTTTCTCCCCTACCATCCCTGTCATTGGATCTTCAACTCAACTTCCTGAACAGCCCACACCATCATCACTTTTTCATCCTCCATTCACGCCTGTACCAAGCACCGCCAACCTGCTCTCTACTTGTCACCATCATAACCGAATCACCATTCCTTGCTGCCTCCATCACCATCGTCATTGAACCTTCTCATCACCACTTCCCTGTGCCTAACCTTTGCACCACGTTGTCTGTTGTGCTAACAGCTGAACACATCGCCTCCGGCTTCTAGTCATTGCTCACCGTTCTTCCATCATTTCCACTTTCAGCCACGACCACTGCATTGTTCTCTGTCTTCTTCGCATCCAGTACGCAGTACCATCGTCGTTTAGCTTCCTGCCTTCACAGGCCCACCTCCGGCCTCTGCTAATTCATACCCGTTCCGCCGCTGTTCTGCTAGCTGTACGCGTTCACTGCACCAGAGTTGTGCTATCATCGTTGCTGCCTTGTTTGGCTCCAGTAAAGTGTCATCATCTACACGATATTCCTGCATGCTATAGCCATTCATTCCTGCATCTCAAAGCTCCTGTTCGACCCCTGCAATCATCAAGGCTGGCTCCATTACGCCACGCCTTGTCACCACCTCATCACAAGCTTCTGTATCGTTGAAGCTGTCGCTGCCTTGCCAATACCTGCATCGTCTCTTTGCCATTGTTGCCCTACATCATCGCCAAGTCTGGACTGCTGCTACTTCCTTGCTAGTTTCCATGCCACTGCTACCACTTGCTAAATCGTTGCCTTGTGCCGTTCATCCTCCTCGTTGCTTCATGATTTGGTGCACTTCATTGCGTCCTCTTCTTGCCAACACAGCCAACTGACTCATGCAATTAAAGAAGACACAAATTGTTGCCACGGAAAACGGAAGTAGAGCAAGGTCATGCCAAAGTCCACTCAATCCTTGGGCTAAAGTTGCTGCAAAGTAGAGTTTGGTATTTATAAGGTATACTTTACTATTCATATATCTTATTTTCTTATTTTATTTAAATTATGAACGTACAAATACACTTTTATTGTTTTAATGGTATTTAACATGTTTATAATGCATATATAATTATGTTCTTCTCACGTGATTATTCAACTCATAAAATAGATTTACAAAATTAAATTCATAAATAAATTTGTAAATTTTCACTGTCTTAAGATAAATCTTATAAGCATATCCGATGATGAGATTTCTTAGAAATCGCAAGTAGCGTATTGGAACATTTAATTGGTTTCATCTCGATTTCAAAATTCTTTAAATAAATTAATATAAAAAATAAAAATAAATTAATCAAATTTAAAATTTAAAATGAACAAATATATAAATATAAATATGAATTATAAATAAATAAATAAAATATAAATTCTAAAAGAATATCCTATGATAGGATTTCTTAGAAATCACAAGTAGTGATTTTTTGATAATCCTTAGGGTCGAAATAAAATATTTGAATGTTGCCAGTGTATTGGAGTATTCAAGTAATTTTAGTTCGACGAAATAAATTATTATTAATAAACAAATAATAAATAAATAAAATTTTTAAACAAATAAATAAGAATACTAAATTGTTACAATTAACCTTCGGAAATAAATGATAATAAAACAATTAAAAATTAAATAAAAAGTATAAGATTTTTTGATGATGAGATGTTATGGAATTCACAAGTAGTGATTCCTAACTGATCTCTAGGTGAGAGAAATATACTAAATATTACCAGCGTATTGGAATATTTAGTATGATTTTTCAATAAAAACAAGATTTTATAAATATATATAAATTAAAAAATAATAATATAAGTATAAATGAATTAAGAAATAATAAAATGAAATAATGGATTTCTCATGTGCATCATCTATATTTTGATTGCATCATTTTCATCCATGAAATTTCAAAATAAGTGTGAATATCCCGAGGATGGGATTTTATAGAAATCGCAAGTAGCGATTCTTAATAAATCCTTAGGTGAGAAAATTATCCGAATTGCTACCATAAGTATTGGGGTATTTCGGAATAATTTTCAATACAAAAGATTCTCATTTATTTTAAATAAAAAAAAATAAAATTTAACATAAATAAAAATAAATTTTAATATTTCAAATAACAAATAATAAAAATGGTTTCAAATAAATGGAGTTCTTTTTAAATATTTAATTAAGATCATTTTATTAAGATCAAAAGATAAGACATGATTAAGTGGTACCGTTTTTTTAACGGGCGTTGTGGGGGTCCTAATCCTTCCCCACGCGTAACCGAACTCCCGCACCCAAACTTTGTTTTCGTAGACCAAAAATTATTTTTTTCATAAAACTTAATTAATTTTAAGATTTTATTAAAAAGATAAATAATTTTAGGTGACCAATCACACCTAGTCAAAAAGGATTGGTGGCGACTCCATTTTGTGCTTTATTTCAAAATAATTTTGTATTTTGTGTTTTAAATGAATTGAGAATTAACTGTCAAAAAAATAAAAATATAAAAAAAATCCCATGATTTAAGTACCAAAATGGGGATGTTTGTTTCTTTCCTAAACATTAGGCTAGAAATGGCTATAAAAGCCAATGAGAAAAAAAAAACGGGAAAGAGGAGGAAAAACCCTAGGAGAAAAAACAAAAAAAAACCTAGAAAAAAACCTGAAGGAGAAAAACCTAGAAAAGAAAAACCTAGAAGAGGAAAAACCCTAGAAAATTTGGCTACTGTTTTTTTTCTTTCACCCGGGCCACCCTACCTCCGGCCTCCACCATCATCATCTTCCAACCTAGCTTGTGGCACTATTATCATTTTTTTTCTCCCCTACCATCCCTGTCATTGGATCTTCAACTCAACTTCCTGAACAGCCCACACCACCATCACTTTTTCATCCTCCATTTACACCTGCCAAGCACCGCCAACCTGCTCTCTACTTGTCACCATCATAACCGAATCACCATTCCTTGCTGCCTCCATCACCATCGTCATTGAGCCTTCTCATCACCACTTCCCTGTGCCTAACCTCTGCACCACGTTGTCTGTTGTGCTAACAGCTGAACACATCGCCTCCGGCTTCTAGTCGTTGCTCACCGTTCTTCCATCATTTCCACTTTCAGCCACGACCACTGCACTGTTCTCTGTCTTCTTCGCATCCAGTACGCTGTACCATCGTCGTTTAGCTTCCTGCCTTCACAGGCCCACCTCCGGCCTCTGCTAATTCATACCCGTTCCGCCGCTGTTCTGCTAGCTGTACACATTCACTGCACCAGAGTTGTGCTATCATCGTTGCTGCCTTGTTTGGCTCCAGTAAAGTGTCATCATCTACACGATATTCCTACATGCTATAGCCATTCGTTCCTGCATCTTAAAACTACTGTTCGACCCCTGCAATCATCAAGGCTGGCTCCATTACGCCACGCCTTGTCACCACCTCATCACAAGCTTCTGTATCGTTGAAGCTGTCACTGCCTTGCCAATACCTGCATCGTCTCTTTGCCATTGTTGCCCTACATCATCGCCGAGTCCGGACTGCTGCTACGTCCTTGCTAGTTTCCACGCCACTGCTACCACTTGCTAAATCGTTGCCCTGTGCCATTCATCCTCCTGGTTGCTTCATAATTTGGTGCACTTCATTGCGTCCTCTTCTTGCCAACACAGCCAACCGATTCATACAATTAAAGAAGACACAAATTGTTGCCACGGAAAACGGAAGTGGAGCAAGGTCACGTCAAAGTCCACTCAATCCTTGGGCTAAAGTTGCTGCAAAGTAGAGTTTGGTATTTATAAGGTATACTTTACTATTCATATATCTTATTTTCTTATTTTATTTAAATTATGAATGTACAAATACACTTTTATTGTTTTAATGGTATTTAACATGTTTATAATGCATATATAATTATGTTCTTCTTACGTGATTATTCAACTCATAAAATAGATTTACAAAATTAAATTCATAAATAAATTTGTAAATTTTCACTGTCTTAGGATAAATCTTATAAGCATATCCGATGATGGGATTTCTTAGAAATCGCAAGTAGCGATTTTTTTGATAATCCTTAGGATCGAGATAAAATCCTTAAATGTTACCAGCGTATTGAAACATTTAATTGGTTTCATCTCGATTTCAAAATTCTTTAAATAAATTAATATAAAAAATAAAAATAAATTAATCAAATATAAAATTTAAAATGAACAAATATATAAATATAAATATGAATTATAAATAAATAAATAAAATATAAATTTTAATAGAATATCCTATGATAGGATTTCTTAGAAATCACAAGTAGTGATTCTTTGATAATCCTTAGGGTCGAAATAAATTATTTGAATGTTACCAGCGTATGGGGGTATTCAAGTAATTTTAGTTCGACGAAATAAATTATTATTAATAAACAAATAATAAATAAATAAAATTTTTAAACAAATAAATAAGAGTACTAAATTGTTACAATTAACCTTCGGAAATAAATGATAATAAAACAATTAAAAATTAAATAAAAAGTATAAGATTTTCCGATGATGAGATGTTATGGAATTCACAAGTAGTCATTCCTAACTGATCTCTAGGTGAGAGAAATATACTAAATATTACCAGCGTATTGGAATATTTAGTATGATTTTTTAATAAAAACAAGATTTTATAAATATATATAAATTAAAAAATAATAATATAAGTATAAATGAATTAAGAAATAATAAAATGAAATAATGGATTTCTCATGTGCATCATCTATATTTTGATTGCATCATTTGCATCCATGAAATTTCAAAATAAGTGTGAATATCCCGAGGATGAGATTTTATAGAAATCGCAAGTAGCGATTCTTAATAAATCCTTAGGTGAGAAAATTATCCGAATTGCTACCATAAGTATTGGGGTATTTCGGAATAATTTTCAATACAAAAGATTCTCATTTATTTTAAATAAAAAAAATAAAATTTAACATAAATAAAAATAAATTTTAATATTTCAAATAATAAATAATAAAAATGGTTTCAAATAAATGGAGTTCTTTTTAAATATTTAATTAAGATCATTTTATTAAGATCAAAAGATAAGACATGATTAAGTGGTACCGTTTTTTTAACGAGCGTTGTGGGGGTGCTAATCCTTCCCCACGCGTAACCGAACTCCCGAACCCAAACTTTGTTTTCGTAGACCAAAAATTATTTTTTTGATAAAACTTAATTAATTTTAAGATTTTATTAAAAAGATAAATAATTTTAGGTGACCAATCACACCTAGTCAAAAAGGATTGGTGGCGACTCCATTTTGTGTTTTATTTCAAAATCGTCTAGCGATCGAGTCCCCGGACGAAAATCGTTACGACAGCTTGGCGACTCCGCTGGGGACGTTAGAGAGTCGAACCATAATTAATCATGTCTTATCCAAAATCTTAATTAATGGTCTTAATAAAAAATAAAAAAAAAGCAAAAAATAATACAAACAAAAAAATGTGTGAATTATTTTCATCATTTGTGTTTTGTTGGGATGCATATTAAATTTTATTCCTTTGCATACATGACATGTTCATTGCATACATCAACCCTACACCCGGGTTTGTCCCTTTTAGGAGAGAGTATAGTACCTTTGCTCTCGTGGGGTAATAACCTCCGCAATGGCAAGTGAAATACTCTCACTCAAGTTGAACCCTTTCCGTCTGTAGCCTATCATGGGTGAGGATTGGGGTGCCTTACTAGTCTAGTGTGGACGTCAGTAAGGAACAATTTGGGAACCTCTTGTCCTTTAGAACTCCAAAGCATACATATAATAAACTTAAGAGGACCAACTTAGGATAGAGTCCTGTTAACCCATAGAAAATACCTATTACTTAGGACACATCTTTGATCATCTATGTTTGCTTTTGTTTGACATGTGAGACACTAATAGGGAATCATAGGTTCTTTAGCAAAACATTTCCATGCATTTCTCATCCATGACTTGTTTTTAGGTCTTACGCATGTAGCATTTTGTTCATTCATTCATCTTCATTCATTTTTTCAAGCAGCACCACATGTGAAATGATAAATTCTTAATTGTGGTAATAAAAGATTCTAAGATAGCTCGACCAAAGATTCATTCACACAACACTCGTCATCGAGCTAAGATCATGGAAGAAGAGCAAAGCATTTGCATGGAGAAGATGAAAAAGCTCAAGAAGATATAAGGGGCAATTGGCCCAAATTACTGAGTTGTTGAGAAACTTGGGTAAGGAAAAGGGAGTAATATAATAAGTTGTAGTTCAAAAAGAGATTTGTCTTATGGGGGCATGAAGGGTTCTAGCCATGCGATATTGAAGATTTATAAATTCTAGTTTTATGTTTTGCTTTCTTTTATTTCTTTAAGTAATGCAAGACAGTTTTTTTTTAAAGTGCTTAAGCCCATAAGCACGAAATAAAGTTTTATGTATGGGCTAACTTTTATTTATTTCCCTTTCAATAAAGCGACTAGTGTGATGCACTGTCATTTCTCATTCTATTCATTTGCCATTTCTCACATACTCTCCATATTCCAAATAATGAACATAATGATAATGATGTCAATAAATCTGGAATTCAAATTTGAAAGAACCACTTTTGCTAATGGATTGTCAATCTGCCAAGGTGTCCAAGTAAGAAAGAAGAAAATTTGTTCACAATTTTCACCCAAATTTGATGGTATAAGAAAAGGTGAACCTCTTACAGAAGTTTCTAACAAGTTTGTATTTGTTCAGTAAATGATCTTTAAAGAGAGTATTTGCATTTGAAATGATAAATGGCCTTCTTTCACTATCCTTCAAGCGTGAGTAAAATTATCCTTTGATTACCCCTTTGAGCCTATTATGTTTTTTGTGATGTAACCCACCAAGGATCACCCTCCACAATGGGGGGCAAGAAAGATGAAAAATTATTCATGAGGGGCAAAAGAAAGAAAAAGAAAGTGCCTATTTATGTGAAAAGAAAAAGAGGAAAGGGGTTTGAATACAAAGAACCCTAAAAGAACAAAAAAAAAAGAAAGAAAAAAAAAGATATGAGTGAATTAGAATGGGGCAAAATGCTCAAATGATTTACTTCATAAGAAAGTGATCCTTTGGTTTGTAAACCTTGAAACACATTTTGATCCTTTTCTTGTAAACCCTCACCTGAGCCTACATTACGTACCTTTAAAAGCCCATTTTGATCAAATGTAAATGCTTGAATTGAAGAATCATATTTGAATGAGGCATACTTGTACAATGAGAAAATGTTCCTTTGCAGATTCAGTAGTGGGGTGAAATAAAAAGAAGCAGATCAAGCTGAATGAAGGAATTCATGCCTGAATAAAATAACAGGCTTTGGAAGATATCTGTTAGATCAAAAGCAAGAATGACTTTTGGGGGCATGAATTTGGATTGAAAACAAAAGGCTGAAATTTGTCAAAGCTAATGGAGTTTGAAATGAAGAAAAAAAAGAAAAAGATGAAAAAAGAAAAAAAAGAAAAAAAAGGAAAATGAAAAGGAAAAAGAAAAAAGAAAAAAAAAGAAAAAGAAAAAGGAGGATTCAAATTGAAAACTTGAAAAGGCAGTTTGGATCAAAAGAGGGGGAACCTAAGTTGAAAACCTGAAAAGGCAACTTAGGAAAAGATCATCACCAAGAGTTTTGATATAGAAGCAAGATTGGCAGGCCCAACATGAATGAACATATCAATAAAAGTGGGCTTTTTGGAAAAGAATTTAGATTGACTTGATTGAAATTGTCAGAATGTTTATTAAATGGATATTGAAAACCCTATTCCAAACAAACTGGCATATTGATTTTTCTTGATTTCATGTTCCTTTTCTAAGAATGAATACCCATATCTCTCATGATTATTTTAAATTCATTCCATCCCTATAATAAATTGAGAAGATGTATGAGTGCATTACATTGGTGGTCGAATTGGAAGGAAAATAAATAAATGTTGGTAACCTTTTTTGGGTAAATTTTTGAAAAAAAAATATTCTTTTGAGAAATCTTGCATTACTAAAAGAGAGAAAGAAACAAAAATAAAAAAATGATGGCAAGTCTTCAAGCATAATGGGACCAAGACTCATTAGAAGGTGGGATGAGAAGTGGAGATAGAAGATTTGAATAAGAAGAATCCAGCAAATATGTGGAGCTTGAGGAAAATAAGATGAGCTTGAGAATCCTGTTACCACAATTGAGATTGCATTTACATACATTCATGGAATAATTCAGTGGCCATGACATTGACATGTGCATAACATTCATAACATTCATGGTATTCATGGCATTCATTATATTCATGACATGCATGACTTTTCAATAATGCATTTTGACATTGAAATATTTAGGACATTGGGATAAGAAATTCTGAATGATGAAAAATTTTGAGGGAAAGAGAAAGTATAAGAGATGGTAATTTGAAAAATGATGAGAAGATGATGAAAAAAAAACTTTTTGAAAAACCTTAGATGAGAGCAAAGTCCAGTTCAGCTGGCACCTTAAAGGAGGATGAAGCCCAATATTGTTGGCATCAAAATGAAAGTTAAGCCCAGTCAAGCCCATGCTAACTAGCATTCTGAATGAAATCTTTATTTTTCAAAAGTCTCATTGCCTCTGTTGAGAGGAGCTTTATTTTTTCAAAGTCTCATTGCCTCTATTGAGAGGAGTTTTTGTTTCAAAAGTCTCAATGCCTCTGTTGAGAGGAGCTTTTATTCCATGATCATCTTGCATTCCTTAGTCTTATGATAGGAGAGACTAGGAATTTCACTTTGCATTCCTTAATCTTATGATAGAAAAGATTAGGAAATCCCATTCACTTTGCATTCCTTAGTCTTATGATAGGAGAGACTAGGAATTTCACTTTGCATTCCTTAATCTTATGATAGAAAAGATTAGGAAATCCCATTCACTTTGCATTCCTTAGTCTTATGATAGGAGAGACTAGGAATTTCACTTTGCATTCCTTAATCTTATGATAGAAAAGATTAGGAAATCCCATTCACTTTGCATTCCTTAGTCTTATGATAGGAAAGACTAGGAATTTCACTTTGCATTCCTTAATCTTGTGATAGAAAAGATTAGGAAAATTTCATCTTGCGTCCCTTAGTCTTATGATAGGAGAGACTAGGAAAACTTCATTTTGCATTCATTCCTCAATTTTTATAAGAGAAGAAGATTAGGAAATTTCATGTGGCATTTATTCCTTAGCCTTATGAGAGACAAGGCTAGGAAATATCATATTTTACAAAGAATTCATTGATAGGTTTTGCATTCGGACAAAATGGTTGTCTATGTCTTTGCACCATTATTGTTTCACAGCAAAAGTGTAAAGAGGGGCAGCTGTAAACACCTAATTTTGTCCGAATAATTTTTAAATGAATAAAAAAAATTTTTATTCATTTAAAAATTATTCGGACAAAATTAGGTGTTTACAGTAATCAATCTCTAGGACATTTCTTAATTCATCCTTGATTAAATATGAGACATTCTGGGAAAATAAAAGAGATGATTTATTAAAATTAACATATTGTCCTGAAATTTCACAAAAATCCAAGAGAATTTTTTTCATGGCCTTACATGTATTTTTACTTGCTTTTCCAAGTAACATGAGGTCGTCCGCATAAAACAAATGGGAAAGCTTAGGACCTCTCCTAGACAATTGGATTTGCTCCCATGATCCATCATCACAGGCTTCTTGTGTTTTTATGGATAGATACTCCATACACAAAATGAATAGATAAGGTGATAACGGGTCACCTTGTCTAATTCCACACGAAGGAGTGATCTTTATGCTTTGTTCTCCATTAACCAGCATAGTCATGTTAACAGTAGTCACACAGGACATAATGAGTTTAATCAATTCTAATGGAAACTCAAAGAACTTGAGGACTTTGAAAATGAAGCTCCACTCCATTTTATCATAAGCCTTTTCCAAATCAATTTTTGCAATCATAAGGCCTTTTTTTTGTTTCTTTTTGTTAAAGGTGTGGACTATTCTTGTGCTATGATGGCGTTGTCTTGTGCTTTCCTTCCTACAATGAAGCTTGCTTGTAAAGGGTTGATTTTGTGCGATAGTATAGGTCTGATTCTATTTACTATAACTTTGGAGATTGCTGATTCTATTTACTATAACTTTGGAGATTGCTTTATAAAGGGTGTTGTAAAGCCCAATGGGTCTGAATTCGTTAATAGTCTCAGCATTTGGGCTTTTTGGTATCAAACAGATAAAGCACTCATTTATTACCTCCAGGATTTTCCATTTTGAAAAAACTTGTTCAAAAAATTTATAAACTGAGTTACCTACCACATCCCAACATTTTTGGTAAAATATCGGGTAAAGACCATCAGGACCAGGAGCCTTTAAAGGTTTCATGTCGAAAAAGGCTTTAAAAACTTCCTGCTTGGAGATCGGGCTACACAACTTTTCCTATTCTTCTTGGAAAACTGGGTTGCTTAATCTGACATTAAGTGTAGTTGATCTTTCACTTTGTATAAATGATGACTTGTAGAGCTTCGAGAAATGTTGAGAGATGATGTTTTTAATTTCAGTAGCATCATTCTTCCAATTTCCCAGTGAATCTTTAAGTGCAAGAATTTTGTTCTTACTTCTATGCTGGATTGTACTAAGGTGATAGAACCTCGTGTTTCTATCTCCATTGCTAATCCAGTTAACTCTAGCTTTGAGCGCCCATAGCTCTTCCTTAAGTTTTAATACATGTTGATATTCCTCTTGGAGTCTCTCCTCAAGGTCTTGTAACCATGGATTTGGAGTGTTCCTAACGGCCTTCTGAATTCCTTCAATTCTGGCTCTCAACACCTTTTTCTTTGAACTAATGTTACCAAAGGTAATTTTGTTCCATTTACTATTCTCTTCTCTAAAGTTTGGGATAGCCTCGAGGATAGAATTCTGAGCTAGTTCCCATGTACTTTTAACTACTTGTTTAAACTCTAGGTGAGAAAACCATATGGTTTCAAACCTAAATGTTCTCGGGCCAAAATGGGGATTATAGGGTTTGGTATCTAGAAGAACAGGGTTGTGATCAGAATGTATCCTCGTAAGATGAAATACTTTTGAATTTGGGAACAAATTAATCCAATCACCATTTGCCCAAGCTCTATCAATCCTTTCTCTAATGATTTGGCCAAAATGGTTCTTGTTAGTCCATGTAAATTGTTGACCAATGAAACCCAAGTTTACCATACCACATCTATCCATGCAGTCTTGATAGAGTTTGGCCTTATATTGACTAACAGGTCTACCACCACATTTCTCTGATCCTTTAATTAATTCATTAAAATCTCCTATTAACAACCATGTTAAAGAATGAAAATTTGCAAACTCTGAAAGTTCTTCCTAAAGTTTGCGTCTAATTGCAAATTTTGGTCTAGCATAAATGACAGAGATAATCCATGTAGGAATATTATTCAAAGATTCAGAATTTGACAAAGTGGGTTTAGTATCATTTACCTGAACCGACGCATGGATGGCCTGGGAAGAGGAAAAAAGAATGTTGATTGAGACCTCCAAAGGATTCCACAGCAGCCAAATTCCTCCCGCAAAACCTCCTGCATCTACTCTGAAAATCCCATTAAAGCCCAGTGACTTTGAGACCTCTTCAGCTTTATCACCTGAAATTCTTGTCTCCGTGATTATAATCACACTTGGATTGTTGATCTTAATCAATTCCATAAAGGATCTTCGAAATGAAGGGCTACCTGCCCCTCTAGCGTTCCAGAGAAGAGCACACATCGGAGCAGAGTCATTGTTGGTTTGGTTCAACAACCAATTGGCAATTTTCGGGATAGCTTGTACTTCCTCGGATTTCTTCTTGCATAACATGTTTGGTCTCAAATGATTTTATGGCATCCACAGACATTTGATTATCATTTCCTCCTCAACTATCTTCCTGTATTTGACAACTATGGTTGTGGGATTTGTCATTGATGGAATTGAAACAAATACAGCTATGGCCTCATGCAGATTCATCTCCGACCATTGTATCGAATCCAGAAGGATTTGTTTCAACTTGCATTGCTGAATGGCAGGGAGAATTTCCTCCTGTCTGGGTACAAATGGAGCCTGTTGGTTGTGGAGTAAGTGAAGATACGGTTGAGGGTTTGGGACTTCCACTGTAAGATTTTCCTTCGGTTCCACAGATTTCTTCTTATCCGCTGCTTGACTTAATAAGTCATCATGGTATAAATTAAAAATCCCACCTAAGCATTTACACAATTCATAGTTAGATTATAAAATTGTAGTAATATATTGAAAGATAGTTGCTATGATTTAACGAAGGAACATTGGGTTCTGTATCAGCATTTGGAAGCTCTCTTCCTAATGCTTCATTTTATCATTACTAATAAAATCCTATGGCTTATAAAAAAAAAGGTTGATACGGTTTAACAAAGGAACATTGGTATTGTACGAAATTTGGTTTTAGAAATATTTTCCACACAATTGAAAAGGTTAACAGATATGTAACCTGAAATTTTGTCTTGGCGGTTTGGTATATATAATGTAAGGATTTATATTTGACAAATGTATATAAATCTCACGTATTGTCTTCAAATCATATTATGATGCATTATTAATTAGTGAAATTTAAAATGAAGTTGTCAATGTAGGCTGAGTTTATGAAAAAAGCTCTCGGATTTGATCCCCACTAAATACACCTTTAAAGAGGGGTAAGGAGCTTTAATTATAACGAAGCTTCCAGCAGGATTAGTCTCATACTATTAAAACAAATGAGACTACCTATGATTTACACCAAAAAAGAAAATGAAGAATTGATTAAAATAAATGTTATTAAATTTATTAATTAATAAAGTGTAATGATATGATTTCATAACATTTTATATAATTTATATACTGACAGTACATCAAATATAAACATATTCGAGAAACTAACTTTGTAGCAAATGTATAGGCCACGTCTGCATGCAAATCTGATGTAGATTATGAGAAGCTATGAGAACCCCAAACATCTGTACAATCAATGCTCGAAGCAGCTGTTGAGGGAGTTTATTTTCCTAGACATATGAAGTTTACTTGATCTATTTTAATCTTCCTTGTAACTAAAGAAAGAAATATCTTTTATATATATATATATATATATATATATATATATTAGAGGTGGCAAATGGGCGGGTCGGATTGGGTTTGGGTTGGGTCATTTGGGATCAGATTATTTTGGGTTAAGGAAAAATCGGATCATTTCAGGTTCGGATAAGGTCGAGTTTAAGTCAAGGAAAAATTGATCTATTTCAAGTTCGGATCATTTCGGGTTCGGATAAGGTCGAGTTTGGATCAATTTGAATTCAGATCAATTTGGGTTCGGATTAATTCGGGTTTGGGTCGTTGACTTTTTTAGTCAATTCGGGTTGGTCGGATTTGGATTCGGGTTTGTTGGATTTGGATTCGGGTTAATTGAATAAGTTTATTGGGTTAAGCCTTGGTCATCTCGATGTGATTTATCTGGTATGAAAATCAACTGAAACCATATTTCTAAGAATTACAAAACTCATGAAAATAAAATTTTCTTCTTACATGACCTATTGTACAATTGGGATTGAAATAATCAAAATATTTAATAATCTGTATGATAGTTTTCTTTATAATATATTTACCAATATTCATAAATTAATTATATTTTTTCATTTCATTTTTATTATCTATAATAATTAATAACTTTATGAATCAAAATGATTTAATAATCTCTACTAAATATCATAAAACAGTACTATATATCTCTTTAATTTATCTTAATTTTTTATAGAATAATTGGAGACATTAAGTGTAGATGATATAGCTTCTGTACTCTATTATAAATTAGCAATTAAATAATTATGCATTAGGTTCAAATGAATGCAATATAAAACTGCATATTTATGTTTAACTAGATTAAAAATATATATAACACTCATATTATTAAAAAAAATTATATTTTTACTATATTAAAATACTTTGATAATTAATTTTAACATTTAAATATTTATTGATAATATTAAATTTAAGTTTGAATATTTTCAGGTTTGGGTAATTTTGGATTCGGATCAATTTAGATTCAAGTCAATTTGGGTTCGGATCAATTCGAGTTTGGGTTAATCTAAATTCGGATGAATTTGAGTTCGGATCAATTCGGGTTCGGATTCGGTCGGGATTGGATGGATAAATTTGGATTCGGATTGGGTTGGATTTGGATTGTTGACTTTTTTAGTCAAATCAGATCGGTCGAGTTTTGATTATGAGAAATTGGACGGATATTTCAGGTCAAGTCAACTTTTGCCACATATATATATATATATATATATATATATATATATATATAAAGTAGTGAATAAAATTAAAGGCTCAAATTAACATAGAAAAAGAAAAAAAATCACTAACACCAAAAGTTGGTTCAATAGTATAAAGTCATATTGAATTCTTAAGCGAAGATAAGTCTCATGTTTGAATCATTGTCACATCAATTTTTTTTAGGTCAGCACTAACCATGAAACATGAATGCAAATTAATCTAATACAAAATATGATATTAAAACACCTCCTGATTAAAAAAAATCACTGTAAAAAAAAGATAAATATTCTTGGTCTGTACGATAACGCCAGCTGTCTTGTTACCCACACCTTGAATTTGCATGCATTCTAATAGAAATCAAACTAAAGAAAAAGAAATTCTAAAGAGAAATTTTTTTTAGACACCCTATTTTACTTCATAAGTTACTGTTTATATAAGGAAAAAAATAAGTGTATTTAGAATTTCCTAATTCTAAATCCAATAACTGTTCTATTTCAAATAACCATTTTACTTATATAACAATATTTCTTTTCCTCTTTAATGCGGTCATAAGGAGAAAAAAAATGGCTGCAAAATCGCTCTTAAAGAAAAATACATAAAATAATATTTCTTTTTTTCTTTAATGCGGTCATAAGTAGCAGAAAAATTGGTTGCATAATTGCTCTTAAAGAAATATACATACCGTACCTTTTAAATTATTTAAACCAAATATACTTGTTTGAGTTGTATTAAATTTCTCATATTTCTTGGAATGAATCAATTAACTTATTAATAGACAACACTAAAAATTAATTATGAAAAAGAAGTGAAAAATCTTTTTGTACACCTATTTTTGTTTGCACAAAATTTTTTCAAATGCATTCTTTTTTTTAATAGTACATTTTCATTTAAAGTTACAATTATAATCAGATATTACATTTTTTTAAATACAGTAGAACTTCTATAATTTAATCTCTTCTAAATTAATAATCACTTCAAATTAATAAAAAATTATGTTCTCGACTCAAGCCAATAGAAACACTTAATAAACCCCTCTATTGTAATAATTAATAATTTTATTTTAAAACTTAGTGTAAATTTTCAGTCGCAATTATCGCATAAATTAAAATTTTGATAAAAAAAAATACAAAATATTACATAATATTCAAAAACTAGAAAGCACTACAAGATGTTAATTTGAAAAATACTACTATATTTAAAATTTTTATTCAAGAATTAAAAAAAAGGATAAAATATATTTGTGATAAGATTTATGAAATTAAAGCCTATATAGAATTATTAGAGTGATTTAAAGAATGTGAAAATTAAACAGACATGTTTTTTAAGACAAACAATTTACAAGGTAAAACCCTTTAAATTAATAACCCTATAAATTAATATTCAATTATGAGTCCCAAAAATATATTAATTTAGAGGGGTTTTATTATAGTACATTTGGATTCAAAGTTATAATTATAATTGGATATTACATTTAATGAATCGATAAATTAGTAAATACAAAAAACAATAACAAAGTATAAAAATAACAATAATAAAAATTAAATTTAATCTCATATTTGGTAAGATTCAAACTTATGCCACTAGGTCAAGGTCCCATTAGCTCAAATGTATGCTTTGAACTAAATATTGTCTACGCAAAATAAATATATAAAGATGATTTGTTTTGTAAAATTTTATATTATGAAATATTAATAAAAAAGTGAATGTTAACCTTCAAATATGAAATTCTACGGCAGCCTGAGTAGTATCCAGGAAAAAATTTTAGGTGAAAAAATTTATATAAATGTCACCAAAATATTGAGAAATTTTAAAAAATATTCAATATAAAAGACTTCCATGTACTCTTTTTTTTTTTGCAATCTAAATGCAAAAAAGGATATTTTTTTAAAAAATTATAAATTAATTCATGAGCACCATATTTTGTCATTTGCATCACATCATGTATAAATATTAATCACACGAGCGCCTGATGACGGGACTCCAAAGAAGTCTGAGTAATGATTCATAAAAAATCCTTAGCAGCGGCACTTAAAAAAAATTTTTCAATGCACAATGATTTTTTTTTATACCTTTCAAACAATCAAATAATTTTTTAATGAAATAAAATTTATAAAAAAATAATTTTGATGGTAATAATACATAATAATTAAATTATTTTTAAATTTCAAATTAAGATAATGTTTATCTAAACTAATGAATAGGATATGTTTAAGGATTTATATATGATGCACTGACAGTGTATAATTTTTATACACTGTCAATATACCAGAAGTTGATACCTTATCAATATGCCTTTATATGCAAATATAAATAAATTTTTTAAATTTGCCCATAAGAGCCTATTGATGAGATGTCAACCTCTGATGCATTGACAGTGTATAGAAATCAGTGCATCATATATACTGTCAATGCATCAGAAGTTGACACTTCATCAATAGGCCCTTATGAGCAAATTAAAAAAAATTATTTATATTTGCATATAAAGGCCTATTGATGAGATGTCAACTTCTGATGTATTGACAGTGTATAAAAATTATATACTGTCAGTACATCGTATATAAATTTTTTTTAAGACTTTACTTACTATCCCCAACTCTATTTAACTTTTTATAATAAAACGTGTTTCGGGGCATATCTAATGAAGATTATTTTTATCAAATTAAGATATTTTCGTCTTTGTCTACATGCCACGTAACTATTGACTATTTTTATTTTTATTCTTTTTACAGTAATTTGTTAATACGTGAAAGAATTATCCTTGAGAAGCCACACCGAAATACAGCATAGGACCATTAAGATAGGTTCCACTGACTTTCAGCAATCACGACAAACAATATTGAAGAATTAGTCATATCAAACACCGACTTCGACTGATTCATGTATGACAAACTTATTGTTATTGCATGGCCCATCATCAACTCGATTGTGATTAGAATTTAATACTTCAGTTGGGATAAAAATTCAGATAAATGCTTCATTTGGGATCAAAGCTTTTATGAGATTGCCTCCAAAGATTAAGCGTTTAGGTACGTTAGTAAAGTATAGTAGGATAATAGAATCTGTTTCAGACATCTTAGTTCTTTACATAATAGAAACTTTAAAATTCGTTTAGTTCTTATTTTCCAATCAGGAAACTGGAGAAAAGCAAAGACAGAACTAGCACTGTATAAACACTTTACTCATTTTTCAATTAAAAGTTTGAAAAAGAAAAAAAAAGGAACATTTTCTAGTTTGGTTGTCAATTGTCACTTTCATTTTAATTGGAAAATCAATTTTCTTGCCCCAAGCAATACGTTATAATTGTAGTCACATTGATATGACATAAAGATAGCTTTTTTTTTGTATTATTCACAATTGTAGCTTTGAAAGAATTGTTTTTTGTTCATTGTTGTAGCTTTGAAAGATTGTGATTGAGTTGACTCAAGACTCGTATAACACGTTCTACGGTACACCCCAAAAGACAAGTTGAATTCAGTTGCACTAAGCTCCTGTCAATTCAGTTGTTTCTAGTAAGGCATTTCATTAAAATTATGTAAATTGCATATCTATACATATATATATATATATATATATATATATAATCATGGAAACTCGTACCTTCATCCATCTTCAGAAAATACAAATCCATTTTCAAACATAATCTATTCGTCAACGATTTTGATACATAGATGTCTCCCAGCTTCTCCTACAATCCGGTTGGTGTCATCTCAATCAATACAATATACTTAATATCTGGAGCAAGCGCCAATCTAATTGTGCTCACATCCCTCTTCTAAATTCCAACTCAATCCTTATCAGACATTCCATCTAGCTTATTTTCTTCTAATGCCAAATCTAGACCTTGTTGCACTAGAAAATCCTGAATCGTACTTTACCAAAACATAAATTACTTTTACTATCAAATAAAAGAATCTCAAACTTAGGTATACCTCCAGACATAGCTTCAGCCATAGCTTTTTTCCTCTCGCAAGATCACGAACTTTCAACTCTGATATCACTTATTAGAAAAAATATCCCTCAAACCAAACACCCACAAAAACGAAAAAAAGCAAAAAATAAATACAATAATTTTTAATGTGATTTGGCCTAACCAAATTGACCTATAATCACCCAATCGGACTAATAATCAATCAAACAGTTACATCTATGCAATTTTGAGAAGAAAAATTGTAAACTCTTTATAAATCCAAAGCCCAACTACTCAAATAGTCCAATTACACTTTTTTATAATAACCCAAATTTTATAATTCTTTGAAATACTTTATAAATTAAATTTAACACATTATTTATAAAAAAACCCTTATAATTTTTCATATACTTTCAACGTAACATTCAAAATCGACCTCAACACTTATTTTCTAATCAAGAAACCGGAGAAAAGCAAAGACAGAACTAGCACTGTATAAATAGTTTACTCATTTTTCAACTAAAAGTTCGAAAAAGAAAAAAAAAGGAACATTTTCTAGTTTGGTTGTCAATTGTCACTTTCATTTTAATTGGAAAATCAATTTTCTTGCCGCAAGCAAAACGTTATAATTGTAGTCACATTGATATGACATAAAGACATCTTTTTTTTTTGTATTATTCACAATTGTAGCTTTGAAAGATTGTGGTCGAGTTGACTCATGACTTGAATGATCACATTCTACAATACACCCCAAAAGACAAGTTGCATTAGTTGCACCAAGCTCCTGTCAATTCAGTTGTTTCTAGTAAGGCATTTCATTAAAATTATTAAAATTGTATATTAATATTTTTATATATTTTTAAATAATAAAATTGAATCATTCCGAGTCGAGCCAAGCTAATAGACTTTTGCCGTTGAACTTGAACCATCCAATTGGACCCCAAGAAAATTATTGGCCGTTAGATCATAAATAGTGAAAATTTTATATGTCAAATATTGGATGCATTGTCTTCCACGTTCAATTTTGGTCCAGCCTTGAAACGAAAACAAGTACGATCATCGCTGGAATAGGTTACGAGGCTGAATAGAACTCAAAATTAAATCAATAACAACACCAATGCAGCTGACGTAGCACTATCAAAACGGGATCTGCCCGGCCCAGGCTAACCTTAAAGGGTTAGGGTTTAAATGAGTTGGATCAAAAAGTTTTTTTAATTAAATGAACCTAAAAATACAAGTTTATATCCTGTTCTAAGGGTTAATAGGCCTAAACGAGCTAGTCCGTATAAAAAATTAAAAAAAATTAAATTTCATATTAAAATCTTATTTTTAGTAAATAAACAAAGTAAAATTTGAAATAAATATTAAACAAACATCAAATAAATTCACATCAAATCCATCAAGTCTTCAATATCATTTGAACATTACATATTAATAGTTTAACAAGTATAATATAAATTGTTTTAACAAACCTAGATACTGAAAAACATGTCTCAACCATATTAAAAATAAAAAACATGATAAATAGATTCATGTTCATCAATCTCCTCCATAGTGTCAATCACATTCAATCAATTCTTTTTCAACTTTGCTATTTACAAATATAAATAAAAAACAATATAAGAACTCACAAGAATTAAATTTATAAATTGATTAAAAATTGTCAACTAATTAATAACATTACTTTCAAAACCAAGAATCCAATGTCGGATGCAAATGAAAGTTTTCACGTTCTCATGATTTATAGAACTTCAATACTTATTTAAAACACAAGAAACAATACTAAAAGAACTCTCTGATGCTATTGTTGTTATTGGAATGCTCAAGATATCACAAGCTATACTTACAAGCTTTGGAAATATTGGCTTAATATCTTTCTACCATTGCAGCTCATTTAAATTTTCAATCATGCGACCTATAATCCTTAGCTCTTCCAAATAAAGATCTAATTGAGATTTTGGTTTTTTCACTTGAATAATTTCAAATTTTTTGAAAGCCTACATCCTTGGACATTTCAAAATAAATTAATTGTCATTACAAAAGAGAATTTAAAATAAAGTATATACTTAAAAAACAAAAATGAACTTACATCACTTAAAGCAAATATACTCTTCTCCTTCCAACTAGTATGTGTAAGAGGTTGTGAGTCATTAGGTTGGTTTCAAGTAAATTAGTAATACTAAATAGTATTAATTTTATATATTTTACTTTGATTAAAATGTTAAACTTATAAATAATTAAAATAAAAATAAAATTTTAATATAATTAAAAATATTAAAAAAATTAAACGGGCTGACCCATTTAAGCTTGGGCCTAAATGGGCCAGACCAAAAAAGCCCTATTTGTTAAATGAGCTACAAAAATGAAACTAAAGCCCTGAAAAAATGGGCTAGGGCGGGCCGGCCTAACAACCCTTGGCCCATTTTGACAGTGCTAAGCTGACGTAAGTGGTTAAGCTTGAATTTTAAAGATAAAGTATTCATCATGTTTAAATATTTATAATTTTTCATTAGTAAATGATTTGTAAAATTTAAAAAATTTACATATAAAAATAGGTGTTTTTAGAATTTTCTAATTCTAAATCCAATAATCATTCTACTTCATATAACTATTTTACTTATATAATAATATTTCTTTTTTTCTTTAATGCGGTCATAAATAGCAAAAAAATTGGTTGCATAATTGCTCAGAAAGAAATATACACACCGTACCTTTTAAGTTATTTAAACCCAAATATACTTGTTTGAATTGTATTAAATTTTTCATATTTCTTGGAATGAATCAATTAACTTATTAATAGACAATGCTAAAAATAAATTACGAAAAAGAAGTGAAAAATCTTTTTGTACACTTAATTTTGTTTGCACATATTTTTTTTAAATGCATTCTTTTTTTAGTAGTACATATTCATTCAAAATTACAATTATAATCAGATATTACATTTTTTAAATACAGTAAAACATCTATAAATTAATCCCCTCTAAATTAATGACCTCTTTAAATTAATAAAAAATTATGTTCTTGACTCAGGCCAATGAAAAAACTTAATAAAACCCTCTGTCGTAATAACTAATAATTTTATTTTAAAACTTAATGTAAAATATCAGTCCCAATTATCACATAAATTAATAATTTGATAAAAAATACAAAATATATTACATAATATTCGAAAACTAGAAAGCATTACAAGATGTTAATTTGAAAAAGACAACCATATTTAAAATTTTTATTTAAAAATTAAAAAAAGTATAAAATATAGTCTTAATATCCAAATATGTCCTCTACGTTTGTCTCAAAATGGAATTAAGTTTTCAACGTTTAATTGCATGAAAATTAGTCCTAAACGTTTCAAAATAACAGAATTAAAAACATTTTCGTTAAATTTTTTAACTTCCGTTACTCTTGCACAATAATAAAACTTAACAGCGTTAGAAAGAGTTAACGGAAATGTCCTTAATTCTATTATTTTAAAACGTTTAAAACTGATTTTCATACAATTAAACGTTGAGGACTTAATTTCATTTTGTGGCAAACTTGAAGGACATATTTGGATATTAAGCCTAAAATATATTTGTGATAAGATTTTTATGAAATTAAAGCCTATATAGAATTATTAAAGTGATTTAAAGAATATGAAAATTAAACAAACATGTTTTTTAAGACAAACAATTCACAAGGTAAAACCCTTTAAATTAATAATCTTCTAAATTAATATTTGATGATGAGTCCTAAGAATATATTAATTTAGAAGGATTTTACTGTCGTACATTTGGATCCAAAGTTATAATTATAATAAGATATTACATTCAATGAATCAATAAATTGGTAAATACAAAAAACAATAACAAAGTGTAGATATAACAATAATAAAAACTAAATTTAATCTTACACTTGGTAATATTTGATCTTGTGCCACTATGTCAAGGTCCTATTAGCTCAAATGTATGCTTTGAACTAAATATTGTCTATGCAAAACAAATATACGAAGATGATTTTTTTTTGTAAAATTTTGTATTATGAAATATTAATAAAAAAGTGAATGTTAATTTTCGAATATGAAATTCTATAGAAGTCTGAATAATATCATCATAGTTATAAATATCGTATGATACGTGATACGTATTGTATGATATAATTCGATACTTATATAAAACGATATGAATCTATATGCTATATCGTTTTTGTTAAGAATCGTAAGTGAATCGTATAATATCCGATATATATCGTACGATACTCGATACTCTCGATACAGTACGATATAGTTTATTTTATTTAATTCAAGTCCAATTAAGTCTTTTTCTTACAAAATTACTAACAGCCCAATTTTATTTGGATTCAAATGAAAAATAAATCTTTTATAATCCTAAATCTTAATTTTTAAACTTCAAGATAATAAAATATAAAAAATATATATTTTTTTATCCTAAATCATATTTTGTATATCAACAAGAATCGATCTATGTGAGATCTTATTAAAATAATTGCCTAATTGAATTTTTAAAATTTATAAAAATATAGATAAATTAAAATTTTAATAAAAATATTAATTTTACTTCCCCAAAATTAAAAATTTTAATGAAAATAATAGTTTTGTCCCATTTAAATTTATTAAAAATTAAAATATGAGCATATAAACTTTTTTGAGTAACTTATCAACTTATTTTAATATTTTGTTATTGTATAAGAAAAGTGAAAGATTATATTAAAAAAACCATTTATTTAAATAATTTTGCATTCATTGACATATATATTTTGTATTTGTTCTTGTATTTTGGTACATATGAAAATTGAAAATATCAAATACTCATATATATATATATATATATGTATATTACATGTATATATATTATTTATAATTAAAATTTTTATCCTTATTTTACGATACGATACGATACTCGATATTTGATTCTCAAAAATAAAATTTTAATATACTATACATATTTCAATTTAATAATTATGCCATCCACAAAAAAATTTTAGGTGAAAAAATTTATATAAATGTCATCAAAATATTGAGATATTTAAAAAAATATTCAATATAAAAGACTTCCATTTAATTTTTTTTTTGCAATCTAAATGTAAAAAAGGAGATTTTAAAAAAATTATAAATTAATTCATGAGCACCATATTTTGTTATTGCATCACATGTATATATATAAATATTAATCTACATACGAGCGCCTGATGATGGGAGTCCGAAGAATTCTGAGTTATGATTCCTAAAAAATCCTTAGCAGAGGCATCTAAATTTTTTTTTTCAATGCATAATGGTTTTTTTTTATACTTTTCAAACAATCAAATAATTTTTTTCTGAAATAAAATTTATAAAAAAATAATTTTGATGGCAATAATATATAATAATTAAATTATTTTTAAATTTCAAATTAAGAAAATTTTTATCTAAACTAATGAATAGGATATGTTTAATTAGTTTTTTTTTAAGGACATTACTTCCGATCCCCAACCCTATTTAACTTTTTAAATAAAACGTGTTTCGGCATATCAAATGAAGACTATTTTTATCAAATTAAGATATTTTAGTCTTTGTCAACACGCAACGTAACTCTTGACTATTTTTATTTTTATTATTTTTGTCATAACGGTTTCGCGCTCGACGATTTTGAAAAACATTTAAAAACAAAAAGGAGTCACCACTAATCTTTTTTGACTAGGTGTGATTGGCCACCTAAAATTTTTATCTTTTTAACAAAATCTCAAAATTAATTAAGTTTTATTAAAAAGACAATTTTGGTCTGCGAAAACAAAACTTGGGTTCGAGAGTACGGTTACGCGTGGGGAAGGATTAGCACCCCCACGACGCCCGTTAATAAACGGTACCATAATAATCATGTGTTATCCTTTGATTTTAATGAAATGGTCTTGAATTGATATTTAAAATTAATTCCTATTTTATTCCATTTTTGAAGCATTTTATTATTTATCAAAATTATTTTTCCAATTTTTTTAAAAAAAGGTTAGATTTTATTTATCGAAAATGAATGTGAACCCTTTTGTATTGAATAATTAAATCGAATACTCCAATACTTTTGGCAGCATTTGAAATAATTTTCCTCACCTATAGATTTCTTAAGAATCACTACTTGTGACTTCTATAGAATCTCATCCTCGGTAGGATTCACACCTGATATGACAAAGTCTACCCGTGTTGGGCTAGGCTCAATGGCGTCCAGGAATTACCATGTGGCAAGAACTCACTGGTCCACGTGGCCTTCGGCGATAGATGCTTAACGCATTACACCTGTCTCTAGCGACAGAGTCACCGTTCCACGTGACCATCGGCGACAAAGGTAGAAGTGCGCGATCATACCTGTCGACTGGCGACAGACCCAGAGTCTATCGCCTGCAATCATGACGCGACACGTAGCACGCATACATCTACCGCCCGGCGACAGATTCCTGGTCTGTCGCCTACAGTCATATGGCGACACATGGTGCACGGTTTCGGCTCCCACTAGCGACAGACCCCTGACGCCACAATGTGCCACGTGGTATGAGTCTCTCGCTGGCGACAGGCTCCGGAAGCTCCCGATTTTTAAGGAACTTGTGTTATATTGGGACACAAACTCTTAACAAGATAATGTCATTATCCTTATGCAATTAACTTAGAATGCTGGCCTATAAATAGGCCCCCATGTATGATTTTAGACCCTAATTTTTTGACTACTGGCTTTTACGCTTCCCAATATTGAAGAATTTTCTACTGACTTAAGCATCGGAGTGTCTACGCAGGGAACCACCCCTGCGTCCCTCTGACTTTTCTTGCTTTACAGAAGCTTCTTGGAGACACGTGGAGACTTAGTACGAACATCGACGTCAACATACTTTTATTGTTGTTTTTATGCAACAACAATTGGCGCCGTCTGTGGGAAGCGTATAAAAGCCAAGATTTTCTAAGATGGTGAGAACACGATCGACAAACGTAAGGACTGAAAGTGAGGAAAACTCTGTGAGCTCCCCTGAACAACAGATTCGCCAGACAAACCAGGTAAACAGGGAGGAAGAAAGAATTACTGTGTCAGCGGCAGAATTCAAAACTCTGAGGCGACAGAGCGAGTAAACAACCCAGGCGCTACGAGCCATGGTGGATCTGTTCCAAGGAGTTCTCCCGACATTGGATCTGCCGCCTGCCGTGCAGAACTTGGTAGGAGGAACAAGTAGGGGTGTCCCGCCGCAGGTGTTTGGGCGACAGGAGGACACAACAGCGGCAGACCCCTCTCGTCGGTGAGAGGTTCCCTCTGTGGAAGAGCAGGACTTTCATCAGGATGCGGTAGGACAGGCTAGCGGGAGACCTGTCTCAGGCACCCAGCGAGAGGCTGAGGAAGCAATAGGGTTAGAGCATGCGACAGGTGTCAGGCGACAGGGGAGCGGGAGACCTGTCACAGACACCCAGCGAGAGGCTGAGGAAGCAATAGGGTTGGAACCTGTGACAGGTGTCAGGCGACAGGTTCCACATGTAGGGCAGCAGATGTCTGGGCGACAGGATGCTGACCGGGCGACAGGGTCTACCGCCCATCCTCATGACTTGTCAAATTTCGCTGATACCAACTTGGAACATGGTGTTGGAGGTGCTGGAAGGAATGGTGGAGAGGATCAAAGCATTTGGGGAGCCGGGTTGGAGTTCGACCCCACCTGGTGCACGCAGATGGTACGAACAAATGCACCTCAAGCGAAAGGTAAGGAAGTAGTCGTAGACCTACCTAATTCGTCTCATGCCAGAAATCAGCTTGCTCCCCCCGTAGACATGAAAAAGATGATAGAACAAGTGTTAGAGGAGAAAAAATTAGTGTCTGCGGAAGAGAGTCAGAGAAGAAGAGTACCGTTCTGCGCGACCATCATGCAAAAACCTCTGCCCCCAAAGTTCAAAATGCCGCAGATGGCCGCATACACCGGAAAGATGGACCCCTACGACCATATGCAAAACTATGAGGCCCTAATGCTGCTACATGGATGGGAAGACGAGATAATGTGCAGGGCCTTTTCCTTAACTCTATCCGGACACGCGATGAAATGGTTCAATAACCTGCCTGAAGGGTCCATTATCTCTTTTGACCAGTTGCGAAGCGAGTTTCTCAAAATGTTTGCGGTGAATAGTCAGAGAAGGAAGGAACCGACCTATTTGCTCACTATTAAGCAGGGAGCTAAGGAGTCATTAAAGATTATGTAGATCGGTTTAGAGATGCCACTTTAGAGGTACGAGACCTACAAGTCGGTATAGCTGTGGCAGCCATGTTACATGGGACAAGGTCTGAGAAATTGCAAGAATCCCTGTCGCTAGAACAACCAACTACCATCTCAGACTTGCTTTCCCGAGCACATAAGTACATAACCCAGGAGGAAGTAATGAAAATGGTAGTGATAGGAGAGTCCAAGGACGGAAGGAAACGAGGAAGAGAGGCCACTGAAGCATCTTCTAGCCAACCGAGAAAGTTTGAGAAAGCTCCCACACTAAAATATAATTCTTATACACCACTTACTGAATCTCGGGCTTCAGTGTTGGCAGCTATCGAAGGATCGGGGCTTATACAGACTCCAAAGAAGACGTCAGGGAATCTGGGCCGTGATTCAAGGTCGTATTGTGATTATCACTCAGCGCATGGGCATACAACCGAAAAAAGTAGGGAGTTGATGAATCATCTAGAAGAACTAGCACGAGAGGGAAAAATAAACCGTTTTGTATGGAGAGGTGATAGAACTAACTATTCTGCACAGAACAGAGGAATCAATTTCAGAGAGAGAAAAGGTGAAAACAGAAGACCTGTTAGACGAAATGAAGATGAAAGAAGAGATAATGACAGAAGGGTAGAAAAAAGGAATCGAGAGGAAGATAATGAACCCACGGGGCTAGCTATTAACGTGATATCCGAGGTGAGTCGTTAGCTGGCACTTCTTCCTCGTCTCGAAAGACCTACGCCCGGCATGCTTATCAAATTAATTCAGTGATGGAAGAAAAACATGATGAAGAGCCTATTACTTTCACACCAGCTGACAGAGGTGATGTAGTGATCCCTCATGATGACCCAATGGTGATTTCGGTGGTAATAGCAAAACACCCAGTAAGTCGCATCCTAGTTGATAATGGGAGTTCGGTAAGTTTGATTTACTGGAGTTGCTTTGAAAAAATGAGCATCTCGAAGGATCGACTGGAGCCAGTCACCACACCACTGTATGGATTCTCAGGAGAGAAAGTGAAGGTGGAAGGCGCAGTTCAGCTACCTGTGACATTGGGTGAAAGCCCGAAGTGTGTCACTCGACAAGTGTTATTTATGGTTGTGAAGTCAACGTCAGTGGCGTACAATATGATCCTCAGGCGCCCATTGTTAAATGATATGAGAGCTGTGGTGCATCCCTGCTATTTGTTAATGAAGTTTCCGACTACCCGCGGTGTTAGACAAGTGAGGGGAGATCAAAGGAAAGCCAGGACATGTAACATCGCATCTACCACATGTAAAGGGATTCAGAGGAAGGAAACCCTTACAATTGAAGAACCGCCTAAACCAAAACCTGATGAGGAAATGGAAACGATCTAGTTAGATGACGAAGATAAAGGGAAAATAGTATATGTGGGAAGCCAGCTGCCTGAACAAGCAAAAAGGAAGATGGTCCAATGCTTAAAAGAGAATTGTGATGTGTTTGCATGGACCCCAGCCGATATGCCAGGAATAGACCCTGAAGTTATTTGCCATCGGTTGAACGTAATCTCAGGGGCAAAGCCGATAAAACAGAAGAAGAGGAATTTTGCTCCAGAGAGGCAACAGGCAATAAAAGAAGAAATCTCGAAGTTGTTGCAAGCAGGATTCATCAGAGAAGTTAATTATCCGAAGTGGTTGGCCAATGTTGTGATGGTGAAGAAAGCCAACGGGAAATGGAGAATGTGTGTGGACTTCACAGATCTAAATAAAGCTTGTCCTAAGGATTCATATCCACTACCTCGAATTGACAGGTTGGTGGATGAAACTTGTGGGTATGAATTACTTAGCTTCTTGGATGCCTTCTCAGGATACCACCAAATCATGATGCATCCGGATGATGAGGAAAAGACTTCATTCATTACCGATAGTGGGACATTTTGTTACCAAGTAATGCCATTCAGTTTGAAGAATGCGAGGGCAACCTACCAGCGCATGGTAAACAGGGTGTTCCAAGACTTGTTGGGCAACACAATGGAAGCCTATGTCGATGATATGATCATCAAAAGTCGACAGGGAGAATCACATGCCGAAAAGATGACAAAGGTGTTCAAGGTGTTGCAGCAGTACAAGATGAAGTTGAATCCTAGTAAATGCTCATTCGGGGTGAGGTCTGGAAAGTTCTTAGGATTCATGATTACTAACCGGGGGATAGAGGCTAATCCTGAGAAAGTTCAAGCTATTTTGGACATGAGGCCACTAAATACTATAAAAGAAGTTCAAAAGCTAACAGGAAGAATAGCAGCCTTGAGTCGTTTCTTGTCCAAATCAGCTGAAAGGAGTCTACCATTTTTCAAGGCGATAAAGGCAGGAAAGAATTTCAAGTGGACAGAAGAGTGCAACGACGCCTTTGAAAAGTTAAAAGACTACCTAAAAGAGTTGCCCCTATTATCTCGGCCACAGCTTGGAGACCACCTCTTCATGTACCTCGGCGTAGGAGAGAAAGCTATAAGTGCAGTCCTAATAAGGAAGGAAGGGGATAGGGATTGCCCGATCTATTATGTGAGTAAAGTCCTACTAGATGCCGAGACAAGATACCCCTTAGTTGAAAGGATAGCTCTATCCTTGGTGATGGCAACTCGGAAGTTACGACCTTACTTCCAACACTCGGTGACTATCTTAATGAATCAGCCTATGAGACAAATACTGCAAAAACCAGAGCATTCTGGTCGTCTGATCAAATGGGCCATTGAATTAAGTGAGTATGATATACACTTCCAGCCTCGCCAAGCAATAAAAGGGCAGGCGCTGGCAGATTTCATTGTAGAATGCACTGGCCGAGAAGTCCGGGTAGAAACAGAGTTAGTTTGGTGAAAATTATTTGTGGATGGAGCTCGTAACATGGATGGCAGTGGAGCCGGAATTGTGCTAACTTCGCCTGAAGGGGAAACCTATGAGTATTCCCTACGTTTCGACTTTCCAAGTTCAAACAATACAGCCGAGTACGAAGCCTTGATAGCTAGAATGAAATTTGCTGAGAAAATGGGAGTCAGCAACTTAATGGCCCACAGCGATTCACAATTAGTGGTAAACCAGTTCTCGGGTGAGTATGAAGCACGAGAACCAGCTTTAGTCCCCTATCTGCAGAAAGTACAATTATTGGCACAGTCATTTAAGAACTTTAAATTGGCCCAGATAAACCGGTCAGAGAATAACCATGCAGATGCCCTTTCAAAGTTGGCTTCTTCTAGAGGAGTCAAAGGGGGTATGGTCAAAGTGGAATCCCTCGCTAGGCCAAGTATTGAAGAAGAAGATGTCTGTGATGTTGAAAGCGGAGGCGATTGGAGAAGCCCAATCAAAGATTACATACTGGGGGGCACACTCCCCAGTAACAGAGACGAAGCTCGAAGGCTGAAGTTAAAAAGTGCCAGGTTTACCGTGGTGAATGGGAAACTCTATAAACGAGGATTCACAATGCCCCTATTGAAGTGTCTAGGTCCCCAACAGGCTGAGTACACTTTAGCTGAAGTTCACTAGTGAATACGTGATGAACATTTGGGGGCTCGAGCCTTGGCCTCGAAAATATTGCCACAGGGTTTTATTGGCCTACACTGACGAAGGATGCCACAGAAAAAGTGAGAAGATGCGAAAAATGCCAGAAATTCGCTCCTATAACTACCGCGCCTGTTTCGTCTCTCCAAAGCACTCTCCAACCAACTCCATTTGCACAATGGAGACTAGATATCCTGGGACCTTTTCCCCAAGGCTCGGGACAAAGGAAGTATTTGCTTGTGGCCACTGACTACTTTACGAAATGGATAGAAGCCGAGCCTTTGGCTACAATTTCTGAGAAGAAGGTGGAAGCAATGCTGTGGAAAGACATAATTTGCCGATTTGGGATCCCCGGTGTGATAAATGCAGATCATGGGAAGCAGTTCGACTGTGACGCTTTCCAGAATTTTTGCAGTGGCCTGAAAATTCTCCTAAGAATATCTTCTGTGTCTTACCCACAGGCCAATGGGCAGGCAGAGGTGAGCAATCGAACTATACTGCACGGGTTGAAGACTAGACTGGACAAGGCAAAAGGAGCATGGGTAGATGAGCTCCCAAGTGTCCTATGGGCCTATAGAACGACAAGCAAAGTATCAACAGGTGAAACACCATTCAATTTGGTATATGGCACTGAAGCCCTCATCCCAGTAGAAGTTGGAGCTGAGTCACCCCGATTGGTCCCCTACATCGAAGAACTCAATTCTCAGGGACTAAAGGAGAATCTAGACCTGTTAGACGAGTTGAGAGACAAAGCAAAAATGAGACTGGTTGCCTACCAACAGAGAGTAGCTGCGTATTACAATGCACGGGTCAAGAACAAAGAATTGAAAGAAGGGGACCTTATATTGAGAAAGTCGGCAATTACAAACGCCCATAGAGAAGATGGAAAGCTCCGGGCTAATTGGGAAGGACCATACAGAATCAGAAAAATGGTTGGACCTAGCACTTGCACCTTAGAAACCTTGCAAGGAAAGAAGATCTCAAAGACTTGGAATGCCAACCATCTTAAGCTATATTGGCAGTAAAAATTGTAATTTCTGCTTTCTGACTGCTATTATTCTTGTCTTTACTTTCCCATCTATTGCTACATTTACTTTGCAGATGTTATTATTTTTTCTGATTCATAAATAAAGGCCAGCCAATCATTTTCTATATTCTCTAACGCAATATGTGAGACAGATCATGTGTTACAAGAATTGAAATGAGGTAACAGCCGGCAAACAAAAAGTCCCTAAGCGAAAAATGCGCGAGACGGGCAAAAACAAAGTCCCTAAGCGAAAAATGCGCGAGACGGGCAAAAACAAAGTCCCTAAGCGAAAAATGCGCGAGACGGGCAAACAAAAAGTCCCTAAGCGAAAAATGCGCGAGACGGGCAAACTAAAGTCCCTAAGCGAAAAATGCGCGAGACGGGCAACTAAAGTCCCTAAGCGAAAAATGCGCGAGACGGGCAAAAACAAAGTCCCTAAGCAAAAAATGCGCGAGACGGGCAAACAAAAAGTCTCTAAGCGAAAAATGCGCGAGACGGGCAAACAAAAGTCCTTACGCACGGAAAAGTACGCGATAGGTAAAGACCAGTCCTTCAATACGTAACGTGCGTACGAAAGGTAAAGGTACAAGCTATATAGCAATTTACGAGGTACGTTACAAAATTTCCGGATTCATATGTAGTAATAAGTTGACAAATTATGATTAAACTTTGACGTTTTTAGTATTGATTACTCTAATAAGTCCTTAAGCGAAAGTAACGCGAAATAGGCACAACGCTCGAGACAAGTTCATATTTGAACGAAATGACGACACTATTTCAAACAAGAACTTGGGGAGCAACATGGTGTAAAAGTAAAGTCATACAAGGTACTCCACTAAATTTACATAAGCAAGAGAAAGGGCTACAAAATGAAAACGGTACTTTTCATTCAAAATGAATCTGTACATCGGAGTTAACAAACAAAACAAAAACTACAAAACTCTAATCTACGGCAATGACCGAATCAGCCGGCTGGGAAGGCGCTACATCGGCGCTAGCGTCTCGAGAAGCTTGGGGCTCAGGAACTGGAGGAGTCAAAGAACCAGGATCCCGGGAAGACGAGGGAGCCACCCCGGAAACAGGAATGTCACTTGAAGGCCCAACCACGGCCGCAGAGTCTGGCACGAGATCAGCGGCAGCAGAATCTGAAATTTGGAACTCGTCGCTGTCCAGCCCCAATAGTGCCTCGATAGACTCAGGTTGATCGCCAGTCTCGATAGGCTCAGAGATGTCACGCACTGCAGGAGGCTCAGATTGATCAAGTGCTTCGGAAGACTCAGGCATATGTAGTGGTTGTCGAGGAGGCCACGGACCCTCAAGGTTGTCCAGATTATCTACGGCCCCTTCCGCTAAATAGGCCTCTGGACTTTGTGCATCGGGCTCATACTTGGTCCAAGAAGGAGCATCGTAGTACTTAGCCTCCTCGGTGAAGAGCAATTCAGGAAAAGCCTCATTGGGGCGATGCCTCTCCAACCAAGCGCGAGCCAAATAGAAACCGTATTTAATAAATCCCGTCGAGAAAGCCGCTTTCTTGTCAAAACAATGTTGGGACAAGCGGTATTCACGAACGGCCTCGATTCGAGCTTCTCTTTGACGATCCAGTACATTGTGCAGCTCCTCAATAGCCTCATCTCGCTGCCTCTCCATGGCTCCCCGGTCATCGACGGCCTTATTATAAGCCTCTTGGTACCCTTGAAGGGAAGACGCCTTCGCCTGCTCTTCTTAGAGCCTTCGCTCGAGATCAGCATTTTTTCGCTCAAGATCAGCGCTCCTTTTGTTTACCTCCTCCACCCTGTTGACATAAGGACGAAGTTGGTTAACCTCGTTTGAAAGCTCCATCTTTTGATCCCGAAGCTCGCGAATCTCTTTGTCAGCTTGCTCCCTGAGAGCCCTGTGCCAAGCATTGACGGCCGCAATTTGTTGAGCTGACTGATAAGACAAAAAACAAAAGTAACTCAACAAATCTTTTAACGAAAAAAGTTTAGCCGAGGAAATTAGTTACCAAACTCTTACCTTCATAGCGAGATAATCAGAATTATCCTCCGCCTCCGGGATGTTTGTAAACAACCCCGCCTCGTCACGAGGAAGAATGATGCTCCAAGCCAGACGAGACGCTATCCTGGCATCCTCGATGCTGTCATTGTCGTTCACTCCGGGATAGGTCTGAAAATCGTCCCCACTAACGACGACCCCATTATCAATCACATAACGCCTCACAGTAGGGTTTACCACCTTGGGTAAGACTGGTCTTGTAGGCATCGAGGCTTCAACAATCAGCCTCTTCCTGTATTTGTGCCTTGGCTGGCGAGGAGTCGACCTACCCTCGGCAACACGAGAGCCACCTTCTTGAGGGACTGGATCACTCCTTTGGGACTCCGAGCTCTCACGATCGCCTGAACCTCGATCAGGGACAAGAGGCCTTTTCCGTTTGTTTCTCCCGGCCTCTTGTGTAGGGCGGCTGGATTTGCCAGTAGAAGGTGGAGGAGGAGGAGGAGCACGCGCTGGCCCAGATGGGGCTCTAACTTGCGACTGAGAAGGAGGAGCCGTTCGAGCAGCAGCAGCACTGGCATCCCTCCTACGCATCAAATCTCGGAAGTTCATGCCTACACAATATATAAAGAAAGGATTAACCGACCGAGCGAAACACCACGCACACGTGTACAAGAAATAAAAAAAAAAGGGATGAAAAACCTAGAAAACCACCAAAGTCCTCTAAAATATCCAGATTCGAATCCAACGGAAAATCAACGAAAAGACTCCCAAAGGCGTCAGCCTGAGCCCACTCAGGGCCATCCCCTGAATAACCACTAGTACCCGCAGCCTCAGGGGTCCCGTCCTCCGAATCTGAAGAGGACTCATCTACAAGGCGGCCCACAGGGGTAAATGCTATGGCTACTAAGACCGGGGATGGCTGACTAGGGCCAGCATCGGATAACGAGGAGTTGTAGGCAGGTTAGATGGGGCAGCAGAAGTTTCAAGAACGGTCCTACTTACGCCCCAGCCGGCAGCGGCAATGTTTTCCGGGGTTAGAAGAGAAAATAAATTACGCTCCCCGGTAGAACAGATTTGCCGAATAGGCTCGCCAAATTGGTCTCTTAAAATTTCTGTCCTGAACCTGTCCGAACGCTGTGAGTGGTCAGAGGTATCACGGTTCCACCTAGAGCGAATCCGCAGATTGTTTGGAATCTCAACAACGACCTACTCGCTCTCAAAACCGCGCAGTTTATTGGGGAGATCCGAGAAGATTTTATTATTAGGAAATTCGCCGACTGTCAACTGTTGAAGAGAGAACGTTATCAATCCCTTCAGCCTACGAACTCTAAAAAAGGCGCTTAAAAGGGGAACCGTGGGAACAATACCCAGATGATGACACACTATGGAAAACGCTACCAGCTGAGCCCACGTATGGGGGTGGAGTTGACACGAGACGATGTCCTTGTATCTAAGAAATGCTTCGCCAAACTCCGGAAGTGGGAAGCGAAAACCAAAAGACAAAGAAGCCTTATGGACGGCCACACCACTTCTAACCAAGTCAGGCGTGACCTCCCCTTGCACTGGAAGTCTATAGCCACAACCCTAGGGAAGAGGGAAACGAGTCCTAATATCCTCTAAGTCAGTGTTTGTCAACGAACACACAAGACCACCTGTCTTAAGTGTTTTACCCGGGCGTAACAAAGACATGACAAAAGAAAGCAAAAACTACCCGGCGACAGACTCTAAAGGCGACAGACCCTTTGGGCGATAGACCTAGTAAAACGACAGACCCTTGGGCGACAGACCTCTTGGGCGACAGACCTACTGAAAAAGACACTTGCGGAAGACTAAACTCTACGTGGAAGACGAAATCACCTGCGGGAGACCTAAACCTAGTACAGTATGCGAATATATAAGGCGACAGGGGTATACTTACTGACGATAAGATAAGCGAGAGACTCCAGGCGTGAGAGCGAAAGACTCTTTGTGGCGAAAGAGCGGAAAAATGGGCGACTGATGGCTACTCAGAGGTTTTCTCGTGCGTTCTCTCGTTGGGTCCCAGACGTTTATATAGCCGCCACAGGGAATGCCAAACGTCGCGCTTGATCACACCTGTCGCAGAGTAAAATTTTTCACCTGCAAAAAATGCCAAAGAAATTGCAAAAACAAAAGAAAAACAAAGAGGACTATTCACAGTGGGTTAAGGCCCAAAAACACATATTTATACTCTCTTGGTTGGAGAAATCCAACAAGAGGTGGGGAGCAATTGATATGACAAAATCTACTCGTATTGGGCTAGGCCCAATGGCATCCAGGAATTACCACGTGGCAAGAACTCACTGGTCTACGTGGCCTTCGGCGATAGATGCTTAACGCATTACACCTGTCTCTAGCGACAGAGTCACTGTTCCACGTGGCCATCGGCGACAGAGGTAGAAGTGCGCGATCATACCTGTCGACTGGCGACAGACCCAGAGTCTATCGCCTGCAATCATAACGCGACACGTAGCACGCATACATCTACCGCCCGGCGACAGATTCCTGGTCTGTCGCCTACAGTCATATGGCGACACGTGGTGCACGGTTTCGGCTCCCACTAGCGACAAACCCCTGATGCCACAATGTGCCACGTGGTATGAGTCTCTCGCTGCCGACAGGCTCCGGAAGCTCCCGATTTTTAAGGAACTTGTGTTATATTGGAACACAAACTCTTAACAAGATAATGTCATTATCCTTAAGCAATTAACCTAGAATGCTGGCCTATAAATAGGCCCCCAGGTATGATTTTAGACCCTAATTTTTTGACTACTGGCTTTTACGCTTACCAATATTGAAGAATTTTCTACTGACTTAAGCATCGGAGTGTCTATGCAGGGAACCACCCCTGCATCCCTCTGACTTTTCTTGCTTTACAGAAGCTTCTTGGAGACACGTGGAGACTTAGTACGAACATCGACGTCAGCATATTTTTATTGTTGTTTTTGTGCAACAACAACACCCATTTCGAAAATTATTATGAATGCACATGATGCAAACAAATAAAAATGATGCAAATGAATTTTTTGACTTTGAATTTCATTATTTATTTGTTTAATTATTTATTTATATTTCTTTGTTTTTTTTTTTTAAAAAAACTTATTCATTTTCATTTTTATTAAAAATTCAAATTATTGAAAAATCATATTAAATATTCCAATACTTTTGGCAACAATTAATACGACTCTTCTAACCTAAGGATCAGCTAGGAATCACTACTTGTGACTTCCGTAACATCCCATCATCGGAAGAATTGTTTATTTAAATTTAAAATTTATTATTAATTTTCTTTTAAAAAAATTATTTTTAACAAAAATTAAATTATTGAAAAATCATACTAAATATTTCAATACTTTTGGTAATAATTAGTATGACTCTTCTCACCTAGGGATCAGCTAGGAATCACTACTTGTGACTTCCGTAGCATCCCATCATCGGACATTTATTAAATTTAGATTTTATTATTAACTTAAAAAGAACTTACTTCATTTTTATTTTAATAAAAATTTAAATTATTGAAAAATCATACTAAATATTCCAATACTTTTGGCAACAATTAGTATGACTCTTCTCACCTAGAGATCAGCTAGGAATCATTACTTGTGACTTCTGTAGCATCCCATCATCGGATGAACTCCATTTGTTTTAATTTTAACCTTTATGCATATGATGCAAGCATACAATATATGACGCACATAGATTTTTACTTTCTCATATGGTTTGTTTATTGTTTATTATCATTTTGTTACTTTATATTATTTGTTTTATTTATTTTTGTTTATTTTAATTTTGTTATCATATGTTTTTAAGATAAAAGCTTATGTATTGAAAAAAACCACACTAAATATTCCAATACTTTTGGCAACATTTAGTGGAATTTTTCTTACCTAGGGATCAGTTAGGAATTACTACTTGTGACTTCCGTAACATCCCATCATCGGGCATTAGCTTTTACCTTTTATGAATTATTTTATCTCCATTGATTCTTGTCTTTATTTAGGTTTATTAACTTAATTCCTTTGACTATGGTTTTTTATTGAAATTCTATTACCGCTTATTTAGTTAATTTAATTACTTTTGAAATTTTATTATTCTCAACTTTTATTGGTTTGATTGTTTTGTATTTATATGTTCCTAAAATCTACATTCTTATTAATCCTTTCTAGCTATCTCCATTACTTCTTTTGTTTTTATTAATTTTCATTTAATTAGTATTTTTCAATATTCCTTATTACAAAATATATTATTATATATTTTTAAAATAAGCATGAATTTGAATATTGAGAAATTAAATCAAATATCTAAATACTTTTGGCGACGTTCGATAAATTCCTCTCACCTAGAGATATTCGAAGAATCACTACTTGTGACTTCTACGATATCTCATCATCGGACTTCATGCTTACTTTATTTATTTATTTTACTTTTGTATTTTTATTTTATTTTTTAGCTTCTTAAAATATTCTTTTATGGTAAATTGTTTAATAATAAAAAGAAAATTATATAAAAAAACAAATTAAATATTTTACTTATTTACACATTTTATATATCCTATGTACATTTTGAAATTATATAGATTTCCCAACTTCCTAAAAAGATTTTTATATTGAAAAAAATTTATTATATGTATAAAAGAAATTATATAATTATGTACTTTATATACTTATTCTATGTACTTTATATACATATCTATATACATTTCTTTATTATATATATATGATTTTATATTTATTTACATGCTTATTTACATATTTATTTTAAATCATATATATATATATATATATATATCTCCTATAATTTATTTACATATTTTATTTATTTGCTTTTTTTCTTATATTTTATATATATTTTTTAAAACTATATATTTATTATTAATTCTATGATTAAACTTAAAATTATTAGCTTTTAAAGAATTTTATATACAACAAATATTCATTTTTGTTATGCAAGAATAAGTTATTTAACAGAATAAATAAATAAATAAATAAACACTAAATAAATAAATAAAAATAAAATATATATACCTCAAATGGATTGGGCTTGGAACCCAAATAAATCTTCAAAAATCGGTCCAAGATCAGGCCCAAACAGCAGGCCCAAGTCAGTTAATGGGAGCGGGTCGGAACGCGGGTCGCGGGAAAGGGAGAGTCGGGTCGCGCGGATCTCGGATCCGGGTCGCGGGTGGCACGCGGGTCATCTGGGTTCACCAAAACGCACCGTTTGGTGCTTTATATAAAGTCCTCTTTTTTTTATTCCTTCATTTCCTCCGGCTTCTCAAAAAAAAATTCCAAATTTCTCTCAAATTCCTCTCAGGCTCCCTCCACCTTCCGACCAACTGCCACCATGCCGGCCGCCGTACGCCGCAGTATTCTGGTCACTAGTGGTTCCCCGACAGCCCTAAAACACTCTGCTTGTGCCCCTCTCTTTAAGTCCGGCTTCCGTTTGGCCTAAAAACCCTCCAACCTCCTAGATCTAGCTTTTCCGAAAGCCATTTTCCCCTTTTTGTTTGTGTTTGTTTTTTGTTGTTTTTTTTTGTATATTTCTGGTTGATGGTTTCGGATCTGTTTTTTGGCTGTGGTGTTGTGATTTCTTTTTTGGTTTTTGTCTTGTTTTTGCAGGTTTTAGATCTAGGGTTTCTAGATCTGAGATCCTAAGCGTCTCGGTTTTAGGGTTCCGGATTTGGGTTTCTGTTGTGGTAGATTTGTGGTGATGATGACGGTGGTGTACGGTGATGGTGAGGGTGTTTGAGTGGTTCGGTGGTGAGTGGGAAAGGGGATATGGGATAACTTTTGGGTAGTGGTGAGTGGCTTGGTGACTGTCTAGTTGGCTCCGGTGGTGGAGGCATCTCGGTTGGGGTAGGGCTTCTGTAACTATTTTAGGGTTTCAGGGTCTCCTAGAAAGATAAAAAAACTCCACCAATTTTTCTGTTTGGTTCCTTTTAACCGGATTTTGGGAACACTCTATTGTCTAGGGTTTCAGAATTGATATTTTGGACCTTGTTGTTGTCTTCCAGTTATCAAAGAATTGGTCAAAGATGGGAGGAAGATGAAATTTGGTGATGCTCGAGACCTAGGGGGAAGGTAGGAGAACCAGCGGTTGTGGCAGAGAATTTGGATGATGGATAGGTGATAGGAGCAGTACTGGCGGCTGGGGCAACAAAACAAAAAGCAATAATAATAATAATAATAATAATAATAATAATAATAGAAAAAGATAATAATAATAATAATATTAGAAAAGACAATAATAATAATAATAATAATAATAATAAATAAATAAATAAATAAATAAATAAATAAATGAATGAAAAGATAATAATAATAGAAAAGATAATAATAATAATAATAATAATAAATAAATAAATAAATAAATGAAAAGATAATAATAATAGAAAAGATAATAATAATAATAATAATAATAATAATAATAATAATAATAAATAATAATAAAACAAACACGTGTGATAAAAAAATACAATAACAATAATAACATACATAATAACAAAACAAATAATAAAAATAAAAATAAAAACAAATATATATAAAAATACTAATAATAAAAATGAAAACAAAAAATAACAATAAAAATAAAAACAATAAAAAAATAAAAACAAAATAGATAAAAATAAAATACTAATAATAATAAAAATAAATTTACTCATTTTGATGGGCCTTGAAGCCCAATGTTTTATTTTGGATTTTGAAAGTCCAATTGAGTTTAAAACTATCAATTTGGACAAAATTTGGTGTCTACAGCTGCCCCCTCTTTGCTTATTGCTGAGAATCAGGAATAGAGCAAAGACTAAAGACAAAAATTTTGTTCGGCTTAAGACCTAATTTTTTTTCTATTTTTTTTCTTTCTTCTTCTTCTTCCTTCTTTTTTTCTTTTTTTTCTTCTTCTTTTTTTTTTGGAATGTGCTCCTCTTACAACAGAGGCAATCAGACTTTAAAATTCTTCTTGAAATGTGCTCCTATTGCAGCAGAGGCTATGAAACTTTAAAAATTCTTCCTGAAAAGCTCCTCTTGCAGTAGAGGCGATGAAACTTTAAATTTTTCTGAGAATGTGCTCCTTTTGCATCCGAGGCTATGAAACTTTAAAAATTTCTGAAAATGCTCCTTTTGCTGCAGAGGCTATGAAACTTTAAAAATTTCTGAAAATGCTCCTCTTGCAGCAGAGGCAATGAAACTTTAATTAATAGTTTTTTTGTTTTGTTTTTTTGTTTTTCTTCTTCTTCTTTTGTTTTTCTCTTTTTTTTGAAGTTTGCATTTTCTTATTTTTGAATTTCTTTGTTTTGTTTTTTTGTTTTTCTTCTTCTTCTTCTTTTTTCTCTTTTTTTTTGAAGTTTGCATTTTCTTATTTTTGAATTTCTTTTTCTTCTTTTCTCTTTTTTTTTCAATATATATATATATATACAAAAAAATATATACATACTTAACAATATTTCTCTTACTAAAGGCTCTTCACTTTAACATTAATCAACGACTTTAAGATTACATCTAAAGAATTTCGAAACCATACTCGAATAACTTAGAATTTGTACCTGAAAGATTTGAGATTGGTGCCCAGAGGACTTGGGATTGTTGCCCGGAGGTTTTATGTTTGTGCCCGGAGGACTTGAGACTTGTGCTTGGAGGACTTGAAATTTATGCCCGGAGGACTTGGAATTTTGTGCCCGGAGGACTTGAAATTTATGCCCGGAGGTCTTAGAATTGTGCCCGGAGGACTTGAGATTTATGCCCGAAGGACTTGGAATTTTGTGCTCGGAGGACTTGGAATTTATGCCTGGAGGTCTTAGAATTGTGCTCGGAGGACTTGAGATTTATGCTCGGAGGACTTGGAATTTTGTGCCCGGAGGACTTGAAATTTATGCCCGAAGGTCTTAGAATTGTGCCCGGAGGACTTGAGATTTCTGCCCGGAGGACTTGAAATTTTTTTTGCCCGGAGGACTTGAAATTTTGTGCCCGGAAGACTTGAAATTTATGCCCGGAGGTCTTAGAATTGTGCCCGGAGGACTTGAGATTTATGCCCAGAGGACTTGGAATTTTGTGCCCGGAGGGCTTGAAATTTATGCCCGGAGGTCTTAGAATTGTGCCCGGAGGACTTGAGATTTATGCCCGGAAGACTTGGAATTTTGTGCTCGGAGGACTTGGAATTTTGTGCCCGGAGGACTTGAGATTTATGCCCGGAAGACTTGGAATTTTGTGCTCGGAGGACTTGGAATTTTGTGCCCGGAGGTCTTATATTTGTGCCCAGAGGACTTGAGATTTGTGCCCGGAGGTCTTACAATTTTGTGCCTGGAGGACTTGAAATTTATGCCCGGAGGTCTTAGAATTGTGCCCGGAGGACTTGAAATTTATGCCCGGAGGTCTTAGAATTGTGCCGGAAAGACTTGAGATTTATGCCCGGAGGACTTGGAACTTTGTGCCCGGAGGACTTGAAATTTATGCCCGGAGGACTTGGAATTTGATTTGAAATTTTTGAAAATCATTGTTTAACCTTAATTAAACATAGCACTAATCAAACTGGATTTGAAAATTTCTTTATCATGAATAAACTTGACTTTTTTGTTTTGAAAAAAAAGGTTGCATAACCTTCAAAATTTTGATTGGATGGTGTCGAGCCCTTAGCTTGAGAAACGCGTTTTAATCTCAAAATTTTACACAAAAAACTTTCAATGTAGATGCTGTATGATATTATATATATATGAATGTATGCATAGCACTCAATCCTGCGCATTCTCCAACTTTGAAACTCTATCTTGTCAAAGAGGTACATCATTTGTCTTTTTTATCTTCTTTGCCCCAACATGATCATGAAAATTCCTTTCCATTTCCCCTTTCTGCAGAGTTCTTGTACCTCATCATAGCCTGTTGACGAAAAGCGCTAAAAATTTTCCACATAACTATTTTCCAAGGGGAATGAATCCAAATTTCACAAGTGATACTTGATCCTTTCGAAAAATTAATTATTACTTTTCAAGATGAGTGACATAAATCCTATTCGGATCTTTTCAACTGGACAAATTGAAAGTTTTGGTGCACCAGGATATTCTGTTTGGAGAATATTTTGCCACTTATCCAAAAAATAATGGTTTTTTTTCAAAATGGTTTTCTTAAAATACCATTGTAGACACCTAATTTTGACCGAATAATTTTTAAATGAATAAAAAATTTTTTTTTGAATGACTCGAAGATTGATCATCAAAAATAAAATGGAAATGAATAAAAGCAAAAGAAGGAAAGTCAAAGAAAATAAATGAAAAAATAAAAGCCTTTGATTTAGATGTAAAAGGGGAGCCGAATTTTACATTCACACACCATGACCATTTAAACAGTTGACTTGGTTGATTTGTTGCCAAAAAAATGAAGATAATAATTTGCAATATAAAGGAAATAAATCAAGAATATGAATTTCAGGATGACAGCCACGATTTAAGCATCAAAAGGGGGAAGTTTGCTTCCTTTCTTAAAATATTACGAGCTGAAATGGTTATAAAAGCAAAAGGGGGGACGGGACCAAAAAAAAAACCGGAGGGAGAAAACCTAAAGGAAAACCCTAACAACACAAAAAAGGAAAAGAAAACCCTAGAGAAAAAAGAGACCCTAGAAAAAAAAGCTAGGAAAAGGAGAAAACCCTACTGCCTCGGAGAGGATCGTGGCTGCCTTCCCCTCTCTTAGCCGAACTTTGCTGCCCAGGTGATCACCATTTTTTCTGTCATCCCTTGCTCACGTTCTAACTACAACGACAAGCTCCTTGTTGCACCGATTCCCTTCCTGCCATTCCCTGCCACAGCCACCGTCCTTGCACTTCATTGGACCGCCTGAACTGCATCTTTCATTATTCATCAAACCACCTCTGCCTCCCTCCATCTCACCGCTGCCTTCTCCACTCACCAGCCCACTGCATCATTCTTGGTCCCAGCATCGTTCCAACATCGTCAACATCCGCCTGTTTCCTTCTCTGCTTCATCGCTGCCCCAGCCATCATCCCCGTCACTGAAGCTTGCTGCATAGCCTGTGTCACTGTCATTTTCTGCCGATCCCTACAAACCTTGTTACTGCTGCTACCCCCTCATTTCGCTGCCTTTTGTTTTTGCTGTTACAAAGTTTGCTGAGCACTGCACCAAATTACTGCTGCAGATTTCCTCGTTGAAGCTAATTTCTATACTTTCATCTTTGCCTTGTTGCCCTGCCCTGCGTATCCTCCTTGCCACCGTTTTGCTGCGTTCTCTCGTCTCCATTGATGCACGGTGCTTCATCATCATCATCACTGCTCAACGCCACACCATTGCCAAGCTCGCTGCCTGCAACCATACTGTCTCTGTTCCTCGCCGATCGTCCCTGCTCATCGCCGTTGCTGCTTCTTCTTCAACGCACGCCCCTGTCCGGTTGCTCCTCGCTTCACGCCTCCTCTGTGCTGTGTTGTTTCTGTTTTGGTTCACTGCTGCTGCGTGGCTGATGGTGCTTGCATGAAGTGGAGACACGTCTGGAAACGGAGGAGCATGAAGGCAGAAGACTGACCAAGAAGCTGCTCCATGTTCCTGCTTTTGTACGTAGAACAGAGATTGGAAGCTATTAACTCTCTTTTCACGTAAGTTTAATTATGTTTGATATTTTATTGTTTTCTTTTTATGCTGGCAGCTTTACTTCATAGGCTTGTGGCTTGTGTTTAGATTTTATTTATTTTATTAGTCATAAATGATTCCTTATAGATTCTTTATCATGATGATTAAGAATTTAGAATAGGTTTTAATCATTTAGCAATATAAAATGCAACTAAGAAAAATCATAAATCACGATTGTTTATTAGAAGTTTATGGTAATTTAAATTTGAGAAATAAAATTATAAGAAAAATGGTAATATGAAATTCTATGTAGTAAAGTATTCGTAAATCATGAAAAAGAACAAAAAATATTCCGAGGATGAGATTCAAAGAGTCACAAACGGTTGACATTTGAAAATCTCTAGGTGAGAAGATTTTCTTAAATCTCGCCAGAACAATGGAAGATTTAAGTAAAAATTTTCAATATTTATTAAATAAAAACAACAATAAACAATTAATAGCGAAAATTATGAAATTAAAAGAAAATTAAGATTATTAAAAGGGGTTAAAATAATAAATAATAACAACTTAATAGAGAATGAATGAGGATTATTCCAATGATAAGAGTCCAAAGAGTCACAAATGGTTGTCATTTGGAATTCTTTAGATAAGAATTTTTCTCAAAGTCTCGCCAGAATGATGGAAGACTAAGAGAGTTTTCGATATTAATAATCTAAATTTATTTCTCGAATTAAATAAAATTAAACAAAATAATAAAAGAGATAAATAAAATTAAATGAAAATAAATATTAGTTTAAAATAAGTTGAGAAAATTTTGATCCGACGATGGAATCTTCAAGCAAGTCAAATGGTACTACTTGAAAACTCTTGAGGTGAGGATAAATTTTCAAGAAATTCCGCCAGAATGATGGAGAGTTTCTTAGAAAATTTACCAATATTTAATTATTTGGAATAAAATAAAAAAAATATGACAAATTAAGATTATTCAAACAAAACCGTCTTAAGATAGCACAAGATTAATTAGGTACCATTCTAGAATGGGCGTTGTGAGGGTGCTAACACCTTCCTCACACGTAATCGAGCCCCGAACCCTAAATCTGAAAAGAAGATCAATCCTTATCCTTAAATGAGGATAGGTGACCAATCACACCTAGGCTAAAAATGATTGGTGGCGACTCCATTGAAATTATGTCTAGCGGTTAGGTCTAGGGCCTAAAGTCGTTACGACAGCTTGGCGACTCCGCTGGGGACTTAGAGGGTCAAGCCAATAATTAATTTTGATGCTATGCTAGGTTTTGTTTGAATAACTTTGATTTGATTGATATTATTATGTTTGTTGACTGGCATTTTAAAAAAAAAAATTATTACACACACCATCACGTGCATATCATGACATAAGCTCTATACCCGAGCTTGTCCCTTTTAGGAGGGAGTATAGTACCTACGCTCTCGTGAGGTGGTAACCTCCGCAATGGCTAGCGAAATACTCCCACTCAAATTGAACCCTTTCCGTTTGTAGCCTGTCATGGGTGAGGATTGGGGTGCCTTACTAGTCTAGTGTAAACGTCAGTAAGGAACAATTTGAGAACCTCTTGTCCTCTAGAACTCCAAACCAAACATATAGTAAACTTAAGAGTGCCAACTTTGGATAAAGTCATGTTAACCCATAGAAAATACCTATTGCTCAGGACATATCTTTGATCATGTATGTTTGCTTTTGTTTGACATGTGAGACACTAATAGGGAATCATAGGTTCTTTAGCAAAACATTTCCATGCATTATTTTTCCAAACACATGTAGCATTTTGTTCATTCATCTTCATTCATTTTTCAAGCATCACCACATGTGAAATGATAAATTCTTAATTGTGGTAATAAAAGATTTGAAGATAGCTCGACCAAAAGTTCATTCACACAACACTCGTTATCGAGCTAAGATCATGGAAGAAGAATCAAGCACGCGCATGGAGAAGATGGAAAAAGCTCAAGAGGAAATGAGGGGGCAACTGGCCCAAATTGCAAAATTATTGAAAAATCTAAGCAAGGGCAAAGGAGTAGTAGAGGAAGCTGCAGTCCAAGAAGGGGTTCAACAACACAGTATGGAAGATCCTATCTATCCTCCTGGATTTGGTCCATTTCCAAGTCAAACATCTCAAGAAAAAAGATATCCACCTGCTTACGCTGCTATACCCCAAGTGTTTGGACAAGCTCAATTCCAAGGACCCACCCATCCTTCCCAAAGCGCAAAATCTACTGATCCCATTGAGGTGCCCGACTTAGATGACCCAAGGGAAATTGAGAAGTTGAAAGCCAAACAAGTATAAGAGAAAGATGAGACGAAGTCACAACAAAAGATTAATATGTTGGAGGAAAGGATTCGAGCTATTGAAGGCTTAGACTTTTATGGTTCCATGGATGCTACTGGGTTGTGCTTGGTGTCAGATCTGGTTATTCCACCCAAGTTCAAAGCACCAGAGTTTGAGAAGTACAATGGAACTTCTTGCCCTATGTCTCATCTTATTATGTATTGTAGGAAGATGGATGCTTTTGCTCAAGATGATAAGCTCCTTATTCACATTTTTCAAGAAAGTCTCACTGGATCTGCTGCCAAGTGGTACAATCAATTAGACAAAACCCGGGTTACCACATGGAATGACTTAGCAAGGGCATTCATGGCCCAATATCGACATATTGCTGATATGGCCCCTGACCGTTTATCAGTTCAAAACATGGAGATGAAAGCCAATGAAAGCTTCAAGCAATATGCGCAAAGGTGGCGCGATGTAGCTGCAGAAGTGCAACCTCCTCTTTCAGAAAAGGAGCTCACCATCCTATTTGTGAACACTTTAAAGGCTCCATATTATGATAGGATGATAGGCAATGCCACCAAGAATTTTGCTGATATGGTGTTATCCGGGGAGATCATTGAGAATGCGATCAAGCGTGGCAAGATTGAAGTTCCTAACAATACTGAGAAGAAAGGAGGAGCCAACAGAAGGAGGGAAGAGGATGCCCATGCTGTTATAAATGGGGGGCAACATGGACGATACACTCCACGACACTCTTATCCCATGCCACAACCATATTATCCTGTTCAATACCCTTACCAGTCATATCCGCAAATTAATGCTCAGCCTAGCTTTCACCCTCAAACACCTGCATCAAATACCCAATCAGTTGCCCAATCCAACAAACAAGAAAGCAATCCTAGGGGGGCATAGCCAAAACAACAAAAAGCTCCCCTTGATCCAATTCCCATAACCTATACCGAGTTGTACCCAAAACTAATCAAAGAGCAACTCATTGCCCCAGTTTATGCAGAACCTCTCAAGCCTCCATATCCAAAATGGTATAATGAGAATGCTCGATGTGAGTATCATTTTGGGAATCCGGGTCACTCCTTGGAGAATTGCACTGCTTTAAAGTATAGGGTGCAAGGTTTGATAAAAGCCGGCATATTGCACTTTGAAACAAAGGGGGAATCGACTGTGAATGCGAATCCATTGCCCAACCATGGAAATGAGGGATGATTCTTTTGAGGTGAAAGGAGTTTAAGCCATGCAAGTCTGGAGATTTATTAGAGTTTTTTTTTTTTTAGTAATGCAAGACAGTTTTTTTTAAAGTGCTTAAGCCCATAAGCACGAAATAAAGTTTTATGTACGGGCTAACTTTTATTTATTTCCCTTTCAATAAAGCGACTAGTGTGATGCACTGTCATTTTCTCATTCTATTCATTTGCCATTTCTCACATACTCACCATATCTTTCATTCACAAGTATCCAAATAATGAACATGATGATAATGATGTCAATAAATCTGGAATTCAAATTTGAAAGAACCACTTTTGCTAATGGATTGTCAATCTGCCAAGGTGTCCAAGTAAGAAAGAAGAAATTTGTTCACAATTTTCACCTAATTTGATGGTATAAGAAAAGGTCAACCTCTTACAGAAGTTTTCTAACAAGTCTATATTTGTTCAGTAAATGATCTTTAAAGAGAGTATTTGCATTTGAAATGATAAATGGTCTTCTTTCACTATCCTTCAAGCGTGAGTAAAATTATCCTTTGATTACCCCTTTGAGCTTATTATGTATTCTTGTAATATAACCCACCAAGGATCACCCTCCACATTGGGGGCAAAGAAGATGAAATAAAGAATTTTTGGGGGCAAAAATGATGAATAAAAAAAAAGCCCATTTTTCTGAAAAAAAAGAAAAGGGTTTCAATACAAAGAACCCTAAAAGAACAAAAAAAGAGAAAGAAAGAAAAAAGATATGAGTGAATTAGAATGGGGCAAAATGCTCAAATGATTTACTTCATAAGAAAGTGATCCTTTGGTTTGTAAACCTTGAAACACATTTTGGGCCTACTATAACCTTTTCTTTCATAAACCCTCACTTGAGCCTACATTGCGTGCCTTTAAAAGCCCATTTTGATCAAATGTAAATGCTTGAATTGAAGAATCATGCGTTGAATGAAAACATACTTGTACAATGAGATAACGATCTTTTGAAGGTTTAATAGAGATAAAAGAAGTAGATCAAGTTGAATGGAGAAGTCCAAGAGCTTTAGAAGATATCCTGGATCAAAATCGAGAATGCCTATTAGGGGGCATTAATTTGGATTGAGCACTGAAGGTTGAAGATTGTCGAAGCCAATGAAGTTGAAAATGAAGAAAAGAAAAAAGAAAAAATATGAAAAAAAGAAGAAAAAAGAAGAAAAAAAACAAGAAAAAAGAAAAAGGAGGATTCAAATTGAAAACTCGAAAAGGGCAGTTTGAATCAAATGAGGGGGCACCTAAGTTGAAAACCTGAAAGGGCGGCTTAGGAAGAAGGTCAGCATCAAAAAGTTTTGATACGAGGGCAAGATTGGCAGACACTACATGAAAGAACATATCAATAAAAGTGGGCTTTTGGAAAAGAATTTTAGATTGACTTGATTGAAATTGTTAGAATGCTTATTAAATAGATACTGAAAACCCTATTCCAAACAAACTGGCCCATTGATTTTTCTTGGTTTCACGTTCCTTTTCTAAGAATGAATACCCATATCTCTCATGATTATTTTAAATTCATTCCATCCTTATAATAAATTGAGAAGATGTATGAGTGCATTACATTGGTGGTCGAGTTGGAAGGAAAATAAATAAATGTTGGTAACCTTTTTTGGGTAAATTTTTGAAAAAAAAATATTCTTTTGAGAAATCTTGCATTACTAAAAGAGAGAAAGAAACAAAAATAAGAAATGATGAAGATATAAATCTGAAAGCATGACGGCAGGTCTTAAAGCATAATTGGACCAAGACTCAATAGAAGGTGGGATGAGCAGCGTAGATAGAAGATTTGAATAAGAAGAATCCAGCAGATATGTGGAACTGGAGGAAAATGAGATGAGCTTGAAAATCTTGTTACCACAATTGAGATTGCATTTACATACATTCATGGAATAATTCAGGGGGCATGACATTGACATGTACATAACATTCATAGCATCTATGGTATTCATGGTATTCATTATATGCATGACATTTCAATAGTGCATTTTGACATTGAAATATTTAAGACATTGGGATAAGAAATTCTGAATGATGAAAAATTTTGAGGAAAAGAGAAAGTATAAGAGATGGTAATTTGAAAAATGATGAGAAGATGATGAAAAAAAAAACTTTTTGAAAAAAACTTTAGATGAGAACAAAGTCCAGTTTAGCTGGCACCTTAGAGGAGGATGAAGCCCAATATTGTTGGCATCAAAATGAAAGTTAAGCCCAGTCAAGCCCATGCTAACTGGCATTCTGAATGAAATCTTTTGTTTTCAAAGTCTCATTGCCTCTGTTGAGAGGAGCTTTTTGTGTCAAAAGTTTCATTGCCTCTGTTGAGAGGAGCTTTTTGTGTTTCAGAAGTTTCAAAGCCTCTGTTGAGAGGAGCTTTTATTCCATGATCATCTTGCATTCCTTAGTATTATGATAGGAGAGACTAGGAATTTCACTTTGCATTCCTTAATCTTATGATAGAAAAGATTAGGAAATCCCATTCACTTTGCATTCCTTAGTCTTATGATAGGAAAGACCAGGAAATTTCATCTTGCATTCCTTAGTCTTATGATAGGAGAGACTAGGAATTTCACTTTGCATTCCTAAATCTTGTGATGGAAAGGATTAGGAAATCTCATTCTACATTCATTTCCTTAGTCTTATGATAGGAAAGACTAGGAAAATTCATGTTTCGCATTCCTTAATCTTATGATTAGGAAATTTCATTCTTTAGTCTTATGATAGAAGAGGCTAGGAAACTTCATTTTGCATTAATTCCTCAATCTTTATAAGAGAAAAAGGTTAGGAAAATTCATTTGGCATTTATTCCTTAGCTTTATGTGAGAGATGGCTAGGAAATATCATATTTTACAAAAAAAAAATCATTGATAGGTCTTGCATTCGGACAAAATGGTTGTCTATGTCTTTGCGCTTTACAGTTTCATAGCAAAGCACAAAGAGGGGCAGCTGTAGACACCTAATTTTGACCGAATAATTTTTAAATGAATAAAATTTTTTTTTTGAATGACTCGAAGATTGATCATCAAAAATAAAATGGAAATGAATAAAAGCAAAAGAAGGAAAGTCAAAGAAAATAAATGAAAAAATAAAGGCCTTTGATTTAGATGTAAAAGGGGAGCCGAATTTTACATTCACACACCATGACCATTTAAACAGTTGACTTGGTTGATTTGTTGCCAAAAAAATGAAGATAATAATTTGCAATATAAAGGAAATAAATCAAGAATATGAATTTCAGGATGACAGCTACGATTTAAGCATCAAAAGGGGGAAGTTTGCTTCCTTTCTTAAAATATTACGAGCTGAAATGGTTATAAAAGCAAAGGGGGGGACGGGACCAAAAAAAAAACCGGAGGGAGAAAACCTAGAGGAAAACCCTAACAACACAAAAAAGGAAAAGAAAACCCTAGAGAAAAAAGTGACCCTAGAAAAAAAAGCTAGGAAAAGGAGAAAACCCTACTGCCTCGGAGAGGATCGTGGCTGCCTTCCCCTCTCTTAGCCGAACTTTGCTGCCCAGGTGATCACCATTTTTTCTGTCATCCCTTGCTCACGTTCTAACTACAACGACAAGCTCCTTGTTGCACCGATTCCCTTCCTGCCATAGCCACCATCCTTGCACTTCATTGGACCGCCTGAACTGCATCTTTCATTATTCATCAAACCACCTCTGCCTCCCTCCATCTCACCGCTGCCTTCTCCACTCACCAGCCCACTGCATCATTCTTGGTCCCAGCATCGTTCCAACATCGTCAACATCCACCCGTTTCCTTCTCTGCTTCATCGCTGCCCCAGCCATCATCCCCGTCACTGAAGCTTGCTGCATAGCCTGTGTCACTGTCATTTTCTGCCGATCCCTACAAACCTTGTTACTGCTGCTACCCCCTCATTTCACTGCCTTTTGTTTTTGCTGTTACAAAGTTTGCTGAGCACTGCACCAAATTACTGCTGCAGATTTCCTCGTTGAAGCTAATTTCTATACTTTCATTTTTGCCTTGTTGCCTTGCCCTGCGTATCCTCCTTGCCACCGTTTTGTTGCGTTCTCTCATCTCCATTGATGCACGGTGCTTCATCATCATCATCACTGCTCAACGCCACACCATTGCCAAGCTCGCTGCCTGCAACCATACTGTCTCTGTTGCTCGCCGATCGTCCCTGCTCATCGCCGTTGCTGCTTCTTCTTCAACGCACGCCCCTGTCCGGTTGCTCCTCGCTTCACGCCTCCTCTGTGCTGTGTTGTTTCTGTTTTGGTTCACTGCTGCTGCGTGGCTGATGGTGCTTGCATGAAGTGGAGACACGTCTGGAAACGGAGGAGCATGAAGGCAGAAGACTGACCAAGAAGCTGCTCCACGTTCCTGCTTTTGTACGTAGAACAGAGATTGGAAGCTATTAACTCTCTTTTCACGTAAGTTTAATTATGTTTGATATTTTATTGTTTTCTTTTTATGCTGGCAGCTTTACTTCATAGGCTTGTGGCTTGTGTTTAGATTTTATTTATTTTATTAGTCATAAATGATTCCTTATAGATTCTTTATCATGATGATTAAGAATTTAGAATAGGTTTTAATCATTTAGCAATATAAGATGCAACTAAGAAAAATCATAAATCACGATTGTTTATTAGAAGTTTATGGTAATTTAAATTTTTGAGAAATAAAATTATAAGAAAAATGGTAATATGAAATTCTATGTAGTAAAGTATTCGTAAATCATGAAAAAGAACAAAAAATATTCCGAGGATGAGATTCAAAGAGTCACAAACGGTTGACATTTGAAAATCTCTAGGTGAGAAGATTTTCTTAAATCTCGCCAGAACAATGGAAGATTTAAGTAAAAATTTTCAATATTTATTAAATAAAAACAACAATAAACAATTAATAGCGAAAATTATGAAATTAAAAGAAAATTAAGATTATTAAAAAGGGTTAAAATAATAAATAATAACAACTTAATAGAGAATGAATGAGGATTATTCCAATGATAAGAGTCCAAAGAGTCACAAATGGTTGTCATTTGGAATTCTTTAGATAAGAATTTTTCTCAAAGTCTCGCCAGAATGATGGAAGACTAAGAGAGTTTTCGATATTAATAATCTAAATTTATTTCTCGAATTAAATAAAATTAAACAAAATAATAAAAGAGATAAATAAAATTAAATGAAAATAAATATTAGTTTAAAATAAGTTGAGAAAATTTTGATCCGACGATGGAATCTTCAAGCAAGTCAAATGGTACTACTTGAAAACTCTTGAGGTGAGGATAAATTTTCAAGAAATTCCGCCAGAATGATGGAGAGTTTCTTAGAAAATTTACCAATATTTAATTATTTGGAATAAAATAAAAAAAAATACGACAAATTAAGATTATTCAAACAAAACCGTCTTAAGATAGCACAAGATTAATTAGGTACCATTCTAGAATGGGCGTTGTGAGGGTGTTAACACCTTCCTCACACGTAATCGACCCCCGAACCCTAAATCTGAAAAGAAGATCAATCCTTATCCTTAAATGAGGATAGGTGACCAATCACACCTAGGCTAAAAATGATTGGTGGCGACTCCATTGAAATTATGTCTAGCGGTTAGGTCTAGGGCCTAAAGTCGTTACGACAACCATCACTTTTTTTCTTTTTTCTCTTTTTTTTGGAACAAAGTTTTGAATGAGAAAAGAAACAAAATATTTACAACTTGGTTCGACAATCTCTTAAATTCTCGAATAATGGCGTTCTACAGATGCCAAGATGAGATATGAATGACTGAGGTCCTTTTTGTTTGGGAAAAGTATGTACAGGAAGAAAGGTTCAAACTTTTTAGAAAAATGTCGAGCAATCAAGTGACATCAGAATCTTTGGATATCTTAAGGATTTCTCAAGGACTATTGGTTCCTTTTCCATGTTTTCAATTCGTGTCACTGCTTGATTTGTTGCTCTAAGAGTTCATTGTTTGCTCTAGACTGCCCTTTTCGGGTTTTCACCTTAGAGTTGCACTCTTTCTTTTTTTTTTTTGCTTCTTTTTGTTTTTGTTTTTTTGCATTTTACATTTTTTATTGTTCCACCATGCATTCAAAAATTCAAATTTCATTCAAACCAGATGATGGCAAGAATTTTCCAAAGAAGAGCTCTTCAATACAAGCATCCATATTTGATCAAAATGGACTTTTAAGTACGTAATGTAAGTCATGGTTCAGGGTTTTGAAAGAATGGATAAACAGACCCAAAATGTTGTTTAAGGGTGATCAATCCAAGGATCATTTTTTCTCATATGGATGTCTATCATTTTTCATTCTTCGAAGCACCTTTCTTTTTATACTTTTCCATGTATCTCTTCTTCTTCTTCTTCTTCTTCTTCTTCTTTTTTTTTCAAAATCCTTTTCATTTTTTGAGTCACATTTCTTTGTGTACTTTCACATGTATCCTTTCTTCTTTCTCTTCTTCTTTTTTTCATTTCATTTTTTCTTCTTTTCTTTTTTCATTAATTCATGTCCAAGATTTCAAAAACATAGTGGATCTTATTTGATCGAAAACAAAAGTTTAATCATTCATTTTCTTTAAAGAGATATTTTCTGAACATGCCCCCGGTGTGGAGGGTGATCCTTAGAAGAGGTTTATTGTGAAAGAAATTATCATGCTCAAAAGGGGTAGCAAAAGGATAATGTTTATATTTGCGAATGGAATAGGAAAGACGGCCATTCATCATCTCAAATTAAGATGCTTATATTGAAAAGCAATTCTTAGGACAAGTTTTTCCTTTGGCTTTTGAAATCATCTGAATATCATGTTTGCACGGTGTCACGATCAATTTCATTTTTTCTTCTTTTTCTCTTTTCTCATTTTTTGTAATGCAACACTTTGATATGACAGAGTTTGACTTCACACACTACATCGTCATTTAAGGAAAAAGGTGACACGTAACTCAAGGTATTGTATAGATGGACAACAGTGAAAAATCCTCAACTTTGGTTTTTTTTTGTTTTTTTGTGCTATCTTGCTCCAAATCATAGGCAATAAACATCTCGGAGGTACATAATTAAGGAGTTCGAGATTTGTACAAGAATTTAGGTGGAAAGGTATTTCAAAATGATCTTGTCAAGTGAAAAATTACCAATATCAAGAATATTTAGAGATTGTCATTGATTTCCAAATTATTCTCAAAAAGTTTTGCAAATTGGTTATTTCTTGAAAATCATTAACAATAAAGCCCTATCATGGTCAAACTGAAAACAAAATCGAACTTTCAAAAATTTATGCCCCAATTTAGCCTTTTGGCTCCGAGTAACTTAGGTTTCGCCGAGACATGATCCGGAAATGATTTACGACATTCATCTTTGATAGTAATCACCGATTTTCTTATAATCATTTTATCATTATTGTGAAGAAAAGAAACATTCTTGTCATATGCCACTGGAAAATAAATTATGCAAAAAGTTGTGCTCGTACAATTGTCACCTAGGCCAACGAAAATGACAAGCATTTTTCCAACAAAATACAGACTTCAGAATCTCAAAAACATTCGTTTTCCTCCAGACTGATCTGCCAAATGCCATGATTTTACACCAAAGTGGACTTCCACTGTTCCATAAGTTCTTGAGTCAAGATTCCACCATTGATGAGCTCTTCAACCCTTTCCTTCAACTGTCTGCATTTTTCTGTTGAATGCCCAATTGCCCCCATGTGATAGTCACATTTGCTATTCGGATCATAGCTCTTGGCCAATGGGTTTGGGGCTGTTCTCAAAGGTAAAGGGGTCAAATATTTGTTTTTCACTAGAAAAGGCAAGAGATCAGAAATCGAGATGGGAATTTTTCCTTGGTTGATTCTCGATCTTTTTCTGTTGTTTATTGGTTGTTGGACAGGTCGAGCTCTAGGATTAGTCCCAAAGATAGGTGAGTGAGAAATTACTGGGGAGTAGGAGTTTGCTTGGAATCCTGGTTGTGGGATTGGTGAATAAAGATAAGGATCACAGGAAACATTGTTCAAGGTTGGATGGTACGATGGGTACGGCAAATAGGGATGATGCGGAGTGGAGTTTTTGGGAAATTGCCCCTCAAATGTCGCAGCTTGCACTTCTTCTTCCATTTTTTCTGACTTGTTATCAGCAATGTCATCTATCTTGATCTTGCCCCTCTTAACTTCATTCTCAATCATCTCTCCGGAGGCTACCATGTCAGCAAAATTCTTAGTAACACTCCCAATCATCCTATCATAATATGGTGCCTGGAGGGTACTAAGAAACAGCGCTGCAGTCTCTTTTTCGGTGAGGGGAGGCTGGACTTGAGTGGCAACATTTTTCCATCTCTGGGCGTATTCTCTAAAGCCTTCAGTAGCTTTCTTCTCCAAGATAAACGATCTGGGGCCAGATCCACAATATGCTTATATTGGGTGACGAATGCCCTTGCCAAATCTTCCCATAAGTGAACATCGCCCCTGCCCAACTGTGTATACCACCTAGCAGCAGATCCTTTAAGGCTATCTTGGAAAACATGGATCAACAGTTTGTCATCATGCACATGTGCTGCCATCTTTCGATAGTACATAGTGATATGGGCTTTCGGGCATGTAGTCCCACCGTACTTCTCAAATTCTGGGGCTTTGAACTTTAAAGGAATGATCACACCAGGTACTAGAGATAATCTAGTTGCATCTAAAGATCCATGAAAATCCACTCCTTCAACAATTCGAAGCCTTTCTTCTATAAGCTCTATCTTTCGTCGGGAACATGAACCTTCTTTCACTTGTGGCATCCCTTGATCTTTGTGACTATCCAAATTGCCAATATGAGTTGGTTCGAGGGGGTTCATTGTAGGAGTCTCATGCACTTGAAACCGACTAGGGTCGACTGAAGATGGCATATTAGGGCATGCATAATCTTTGGTGGGCATTGCTTGTGGCTCCTGAGACGTTTGGGTTTCTCGTGAGCCACTGTTAATTGGACAAAAAGAATCCTCAGCATTTCGCAATTGATGCCCCTCTTGAGTAGCTAGTCCTCCCATCGTTTCTTTTCCATTATTCCACCTTTCCAATTAAGCTGCCATATGTGATAATTGTTCTCTTATCTCTTGCTGTGCTTTTTCCATCCTTTCCATTCGAATCATCTTTGTTTCTTCCATGGTCCAAAACTATCTCTGAAGCTTTTCAATGATCAAGCTATATCTACACCAAATCCTGTCACAACTAAAATTAGATGTCATGCTTGCCATGCTAATGTGAAGCTTTTATTGTATTGAAATGGTATATCTACATGTAAAAGAAATTTCAATCTTGTTATTATTTTACAATATCACAAGTCACACACCAAAAGGAAAAAATTATAAACAAAATTTTTTTTTGACCGTTTATTTACTTTCTTCATTTTCATTTTTTCATTTTTTTTGAGGAAACAATTATTGCTAGCCTTATTATTTTCTGTCAAAATCATGTTATGCACATATGAATGAAGTGAATGCAAACTTATATAAAACCTTGTAACATTCATATTCACATAGGAATCGTTTACAATATTCAAAAATTCCTTACTAACTCTCCCTTATTCTAATGCCCTCAACATTCAAGGTCTTTCAAAAACAAATTTCACCACAGCAACTGTCCTTTTCACTCTCTAAACTCTAATCAAGCCTTGTGGTTCCTTGATTAAGCTCCTAACTTATATCGAGGACTTTGCATCAATCAGTCCTTTCTCCTTATATGAAAAGTCGATTGGTCTCCACTTGTTGATGATTCAACATGTAGTCATTCTGGAAACAACATCGATCCTTGAGAATGAACCAATTTAGCCTCTCCAAAACTTTCAAGCATCTGCATTATCTTAGCTAGCTTTCCTTTCATCACCCGTATATCCTGTCCAAACTCTTTTCGATTATTCTCCAAAATAGTAAATCTAGCTTCTAATTGTTCTCCCATGTCTTTGACTTCCTTTAATCCAAAAAGACAAACACTCTCCTTATTATGTGATGTGAATGCATTAATGTAATGAAATATGACATGCTAAAACTTAAGAATAAAAGAATCAAAATTTTTTCTCATTTAAATTCAATGAATTCTTTTTTTATTTTGAATTTTGGTGATTTCTCTTTTTTTTTTGTAAAGAATAAACTTTTCTTTTTCTCCTTTTTATTTAAAAAATATCTTATTTTCACACCACAATTTATTATCTTTAATTTCCCTTTTTATTTAATTTATTTTTAAAGGAATGTGACAATGCACTTACCTTTTATTTTCTCATCAAAATTCCTCTTTCTTTTTAATGTCTATACATTAGTTTAAAAGAAATAAAAAACATTATTGTTATTTTCCAAATATTATTAAAAAATGAATGGATGTTTTCATGTTATTTTTGACAAAGGATAGAAACCGAATAAGTCTTTGTTTTATTCTATAAAATTGTAAAAATGTGAAATTTTATTTGAAAACAAATATCTTTTGATTTTATGAGAGCATGAATTTGAAAAATCGTTAGAGTTATGATACGAAGAGAAAAGTAGTAAAATGTTCCCTCATGTGTCCTAATTTTAGGATAATTTCTACAAAAATTGGACATGACTCTAGTTAGGATTGGCTTCTTAGGGCCTTTTACATGCTGGGTTGGGATATGAAGATCTAAAGGTTCCCAAATTATATCTCACTGCCATCTACAGTGGACTAGTAAGATTTAATTTGAGTGGGAGTATTTCAATTGCCATTGCGGAGGTGATTACCTCACGAGAGCAAAGGTACTCTACTCCCTCCTAAGAAGGACTGAACCCGGGTATAGAGCTCATGTTATGCAAATGCATGTGCAAGTGTGTGCATGAGGGAACATGTCAGACTCAAATTAAATTATTATCTCTATCCTAAATATCTCAACAATTTATTAACAACAAGTATATACAAATATAAAACATAAAATAAATAACATAAAAAACAAATGCAAACAAAATTATTTTCAAAATCCAAGTGAATTAAGTTTAAATATCATTCAAGACTATTAAATTAAAACTTTGGATAACACATGATTAATGAATGGCTTGACCCTCAAAAAGCCTCCCCAGCGGAGTCGCCAAGCTGTCGTAACGGCTTCGCGCTCGACGATTTTGAAAAACATTTAAAAACAAAAGGGAGTCGCCACCAATCTTTTTTGACTAGGTGTGATTGGCCACCTAAAATTTTTATCTTTTTAACAAAATCTCAAAATTAATTAAGTTTTATTAAAAAGATAATTTTGGTCTGCGAAAACAAAAATTGGGTTCGGGAGTACGGTTACGTGTGGGGAAGGATTAGCACCCCCACGACGCCCGTTAATAAACGGTACCATAATAATCATGTGTTATCCTTTGATTTTAATGAAATGGCCTTGAATTGATATTTAAAATTAATTCCTATTTTATTCCATTTTGAAGCATTTTATTATTTATCAAAATTATTTTTCCAATTTTTTTAAAAAAAAGTTAGATTTTATTTATCGAAAATGAATGTGAACCCTTTTGTATTGAATAATTAAATTGAATACTCCAATACTTTTGGCAGCATTTGAAATAATTTTCCTCACCTAGAGATTTCTTAAGAATCACTACTTGTGACTTCTATAGAATCTCATCCTCGGTAGGATTCACACCCATTTCGAAAATTATTATGAATGCACATGATGCAAACAAATAAAAATGATGCAAATGAATTTTTTGACTTTGAATTTCATTATTTATTTGTTTAATTATTTATTTATATTTCTTTGTTTTTTTTTAAAAAAACTTATTCATTTTCATTTTTATTAAAAATTCAAATTATTGAAAAATCATATTAAATATTCCAATACTTTTGGCAACATTTAATACGACTCTTCTCACCTAAGGATCAGCTAGGAATCATTACTTATGACTTCCGTAACATCCCATCATCGGAAGAATTGTTTATTTAAATTTAAAATTTATTATTAATTTTCTTTTAAAAAAATTATTTTTAACAAAAATTAAATTATTGAAAAATCATACTAAATATTCCAATACTTTTGGCAACAATTAGTATGACTCTTCTCACCTAGGGATTAGCTAGGAATCACTACTTATGACTTCCATAGCATCCCATCATCGGACATTTATTAAATTTAGATTTTATTATTAACTTAAAAAGAACTTACTTCATTTTTATTTTAATAAAAATTTAAATTATTGAAAAATCATACTAAATATTCCAATACTTTTGGCAACAATTAGTATGACTCTTCTCACCTAGAGATCAGCTAGGAATCACTACTTGTGACTTCCGTAGCATCCCATCATCGGATGAACTCCATTTGTTTTAATTTTAACCTTTATGCATATGATACAAGCATACAATATATGACGTACATAGATTTTTACTTTCTCATATGGTTTGTTTATTGTTTATTATCATTTTGTTACTTTATATTATTTGTTTTATTTATTTTTGTTTATTTTAATTTTGTTATCATATGTTTTTAAGATAAAAGCTTATGTATTGAAAAAAACCACACTAAATATTCCAATACTTTTGGCAACATTTAGTGGAATTTTTCTTACCTAGGGATCAGTTAGGAATCATTACTTGTGACTTCCGTAACATCCCATCATCGGGCATTAGCTTTTACCTTTTATGAATTATTTTATCTCCATTGATTCTTGTCTTTATTTAGGTTTATTAACTTAATTCCTTTGACTATGGTTTTTTTATTGAAATTCTATTACCGCTTATTTAGTTAATTTAATTACTTTTGAAATTTTATTATTCTCAACTTTTATTGGTTTGATTATTTTGTATTTATATGTTCCTAAAATCTACATTCTTATTAATCCTTTCTAGCTATCTCCATTACTTCTTTTGTTTTTATTAATTTTCATTTAATTAGTATTTTTCAATATTCCTTATTACAAAATATATTATTATATATTTTTAAAATAAGCATAAATTTGAATATTGAGAAATTAAATCAAATATCCCAATACTTTTGGTGACGTTCGATAAATTCCTCTCACCTAGAGATATTCGAAGAATCACTACTTGTGACTTTTACGATATCTCATCATCGGACTTCATGCTTACTTTATTTATTTATTTTACTTTTGTATTTTTATTTTATTTTTTAGCTTCTTAAAATATTCTTTTATGGTAAATTGTTTAATAATAAAAAGAAAATTATATAAAAAAAACAAATTAAATATTTTACTTATTTACACATTTTATATATCCTATGTACATTTTGAAATTATATAGATTTCCTAACTTCCTAAAAAGATTTTTATATTGAAAAAAATTTATTATATGTATAAAAGAAATTATATAATTATGTACTTTATATACTTATTCTATGTACTTTATATACATATCTATATACATTTCTTTATTATATATGATTTTATATTTATTTACATGCTTATTTACATATTTATTTTAAATCATATATATATGTATATCTCCTATAATTTATTTACATATTTTATTTATTTGCTTTTTTTTCTTATATTATATATATTTTAAAACTATATATTTATTATTAATTCTATGATTAAACTTAAAATTATTAGCTTTTAAAGAATTTTATATACAACAAATATTCATTTTTGTTATGCAAGAAATAAGTTATTTAACAGAATAAATAAATAAATAAATAAACACTAAATAAATAAATAAAAATAAAATATATATACCCCAAATGGATTGGGCTTGGAACCCAAATAAATCTTCAAAAACCGGTCTAAGATCAGGCCCAAACAGCAGGCCCAAGTCAGTTAATGGGAGCGGGTCGGAACGCGGGTCGTGGATCCGGATCGAGCGAGACACGCGGGTCGCAGGAAAGGGACAGCCGGGTCGCGCGGATCTCGAATCCGGGTCGCGAGTGGCACGTGGGTCGTCTGGGTTCACCAAAACGCACCGTTTGGTGCTTTATATAAAGTCCTCTTTTTTTTTATTCCTTCATTTCCTCCGGCTTCTCAAAAAAAAATCCCAAATTTCTCTCAAAATCCTCTCAGGCTCCCTCCACCTTCCGACCAACTGCCACCGTGCCGGCCGCCGTACGCCGCCGTACTCCGGTCATCGGTGGTTTCCCCGACAGCCCTAAAACACTCTACTTGTGCCCCTCTCTTTAAGTCCGGCCTCCGTTTGGCCTAAAAACCCTCCAACCTCCTAGATCTAGCTTTTCCGAAAGCCATTTTTCCCTTTTTGTTTGTGTTTGTTTTTTGTTGTTTTTTTTTTGTATATTTCTGGTTGATGGTTTCAGATCTGCTTTTTGGCTGTGGTGTTGTGATTTCTTTTTTGGTTTTTGTCTTGTTTTTGCAGGTTTTAGATCTAGGGTTTCCAGATCTGAGATCCTAAGCATCTCGGTTCTAGGGTTCCGGATTTGGGTTTCTGTGGTGGTAGATTTGTGGTGATGATGACGGTGGTGTACGGTGATGGTGAGGGTGTTTGAGTGGTTCGGTGGTGAGTGGGAAAGGGGATCTGGGATAACTTTTGGGTAGTGGTAAGTGGCTTGGTGACTGTCTGGTTAGCTCCGGTGGTGGAGGCGTCTCGGTTGGGGTAGGGCTTCTGTAACTATTTTAGGGTTTCAGGGTCTCCTAGAAAGATAACAAAAACTCCAACAATTTTTCTGTCTGGTTCCTTTTAACCGGATTTTGGGAACACTCTATTGTCTAGGGTTTCAGAATTGATCTTTTGGACCTTGTTGTTGTCTTCCAGTTATCAAAGAATTGGTCAGAGATGGGATTGATACCTGGGGAAGATGAAATTTGGTGATGCCTGAGACCTAGGGGGAAGGTGGGAGAACCGGCGGTTGTGGCAGAGAATCTGGATGATGGATAGGTGATAGGAGCGGTACCGGCGGCTGGGGCAACAAAACAAAAAGCAAAAATAATAATAATAATAATAATAATAATAATAATAATAATAATAATAATAATAATAATAATAATAATAATAATAGAAAAAGATAATAATAATAATAATAATAATAATATTAGAAAAGACAATAATAATAATAATAATAATAATAATAATAATAATAATAATAATAATAATAATAATAGAAAAAGATAATAATAATAATAATAATATTAGAAAAGACAATAATAATAATAATAATAATAATAATAATAATAATAATAAATAAATAAATAAATAAATGAAAAGATAATAATAATAGAAAAGATAATAATAATAATAATAATAATAATAATAATAATAATAATAATAATAATAATAATAAATAAATAAATAAATAAATAAATGAAAAGATAATAATAATAATAATAATAATAATAATAATAATAATAATAATAATAATAATAATAAACAATAATAATAATAATAATAAATAATAAAACAAACACGTGTGATAAAAAAATACAATAACAATAATAACATACATAATAACAAAACAAATAATAAAAATAAAAATAAAAACAAATATATATAAAAATACTAATAATAAAAATGAAAACAAAAAATAACAATAAAAATAAAAACAATAAAAAATAAAAACAAATAGATAAAAATAAAATACTTATAATAATAAAAATAAATTTACTCATTTTGATGGGCCTTGAAGCCCAATGTTTTATTTTGGATTTTGAAAGTCCAATTGAGTTTAAAACTATCAATTTAGACAAAATTTGGTGTCTACAATTTTCACCGTAATTTGTTAGTACGTGAAAGAATTATCCCTCACAAACCACATTGAAATAGAGTATGGGACCATTAAGATAGGTTCCACTGACTTTCAGTAATCACGACAAACAAATATTGAATAATTCGTCATCTGAAACACCGACTTCGACTAATTCATGTATGACAAACTTATTGCATGGCCCATCATCAACTCGATTGTGATTAGGTTTTAGTACTTCGGTTGGGATAAAAATCCAGATAAATGCTTCATTTGGGATCAAAGCTTTCATGAGATTGCCTCCAAAGATTAACCATTTAGGTACGTTAGTTAAGTGTAGATATAATGATAACAAAAACTAAATTTAATTTCACACTTGATAAGATTCGAACTAGTGTCACTAGGTAGGTCCTATAAGCTCAAATGTGTGCTTTGAACTAAATATTGTCTACACAAAATAAATATATGAAGATGATTTTTTTTGTAAAATTTTATATTATGAAATATTAATAAAAAAGTGAATGTTAATCTTCGAATATGAAATTCTATGGAAGTCTGAGTAGTATCCATAAAAAAAATTTTAGGTGAAAAAATTTATATAAATGTCATCAAAATATTGAGATATTTAAAAAAAATTCAATATAAAGGACTTCCATTTACTTTTTTTTTTTGCAATCTAAATGTAAAAAAGGAAAATTTTTTTTAAAAAATTATAAATTAATTCATGAGCACCATGTTTTGTCGTTTGGATCACATGTAAATATTAATCATGAAGGTACACATAAGCGCCTGATTACGTGACTCCAAAGAAGCCGAAGTAATTGTTGGATTATGCCCTTAGAACCATTCATTAGATGATTGACTTTGGCATTTTTTTATGTATCATGACATTTTATTTATCATAGTTCATTATTATATTTGTCTTATAACTGCGTAATATAATCTTATATAATAATGTCCTTAGAATAGTAATAACACACTATTCTTAAAGTATCCCTAGTCAAGTATTATTGTGAACAAGGATAACAATGATACGATAAGACTAGTATGTGGTTGACTGATGACCATTGTCATAGATATAGGATATCAAGTCATCACATAGGTACATGTTAGAGAACTATGTACTGGATCGACCCTCCATGAGAACGCTACATGGATTGTTATATGAATGTCATAAGCGATTCTCATAGTGATGATGGTGTATGTGATCCTTTGACTTGAGATCATCAGAGATCCCAACATAGAGAATTGCATACTTTAATGCTGCTAGATGTCATTCGTAACAGGATGGACTATAAAGGTAGTAATTGGGTATGCCTTGATCTATGTAGAGGGATGTTGAGTGATCAAGATTGGATTTATCCCTCTTATATAACAAGAGTGATGTCTTGGGCCCTTTGATAGAGTGAGACTAAGAAATGCATGGCCGTGCTCGAATAAGTCAATATGAGATATTGATTTTATTTGTTTAATTAGTCTACTCAGGAATCAAGAAACGCTGATTAGACTATACAAGTGTGACACATTCCATGACTTGTGTCTAATCAAGACATCATAGGATAAAGGGATTAAACTACACGGTAACATCTATCACGAGTAAGGTTATGTCGAGTCATTGACATTCTCGTTACATGGGTAGCAATGATGTGTTGCTAGATACCGCTCATTGCCTGTGACAATTTTGTCATTGCCATTGTTTTGAGAACCTATTGGGTCGCACACTTAGAACGGATCAATGAGGAGCTTAATTAATCCTATTCTGAATTGGATTAAGGATATAACTAATCCTATTCTGAATTGGATTAGGGATATAACTAATCCTATTCTAAGTAGGATTAGAGTTCTGTTTGGCAGTAAATTTTAGGGTAAAATTTACTGCCTATAAAAGGGATGTTTTTCTAAAACATAGCCGTACTTTTAAAAAAAAACAGAAAACAAAAACATTCCTTTTAATCGAGGCTAGCAATTCGGTTATAAGGAATTTAAAAGCTCTTTAAGGCTTCTGATCGTGAGACGTTCAAGAGTCGTGAGATCCGTTCGTGTGGATACCGTAGAGGCAGGAACGAAAAGTTGCTGCTTGTGACTCGACCAACGACAAAAATTCAGAGAAAACGTTAGGTAATATCTCGAAACCCTAATCAGGCAACTCTCCGAATCGATCTTGGTGGAGGCCGAATGATTTAAATTCCGCTGCGTGTTGTTTCGGTTTCCTTCAGTAATGATTCAAAAAAATCCTTAGCAGAGGCATTAAAAAAAATTTCAATGCACGATGTGTTTTTTTTAAACAATCAAATAATGTTTTATGAAATAAAATTTATAAAAAATAATTTTGATGGTAATAATATATAATAATTAAATTGTTTTTAAATTTCAAATTAAGATAATTTCAAACTATTGAATAGGATATGTTTAATTAGTATTTTTTTCAAGGACATTACTTCCGATCCCCAACTCTATTTAATTTTTTAAAATAAAACGTGTTTCGGCATATCAAATGAAGATTATTTTGATCAAATTAAGATATTTTCGTCTTTGTCTACATCACTACATGCCACGTAACTATTGACTATTTTTATTTTCATTCTTTTTACGGTAATTTGTTAATGCGCGAAAGAATTATCCTTCACAAACCACATTGAAATAGAGTATAGGACCATTAAGATAGGTTCCACTGACTTTCAGTAATCACGACAAACAAATATTGAAGAATTAGTCATCTCAAACACCGACTTCGACTGATTCATGTATGACATACTTATCGCATGGCCCATCATCAACTCTATTGTGATTAGGTTTTAATACTTCGGTTGGGATAAAAATCCAGATAAATGCTTCATTTGGGATCAAAGCTTTTATGAGGTTTGTTAGTACCATTGTTTGGAACCCAATAGGTCCATTGGCCCATCATTAGTATCATTACCAGAAGGCTCACTTCATTGAGTTTAATTACGCGTGGCCCACTTAACCTCTGCTCGCCATAATAGTTTGCTGATCATTTATGAACGAGCCATAACGGCTCGCCGATCATTTATGAACGTAAATGCTAGTCGTCATAATTGCTTGCCGTTACGTAATTGATTATTAATGAACGTAACCGCTCACTTAATACTCAACAGGCATAATCGTCAATAACTCCCATTTAATGGGAACAACCAATTATAGTATCTGCTACATCCAGATTTGCCTATAAAGAGCACAAAGACAGAAGAGACAAGGTATGCAAACTCATATTCATCTTCTTTAGTTTTGATATTCTTTTAAACACTTTTCTGATTTAAGCATAGGAGAAAGTCCCACTGGGAATAAACCCAGTGGCCCTTGTTTTGTAGGTTGATCCAAGGAGGAAAGAATAGCAGGCCCAACAACCTTTTTGGCATCAACATTTTGGCGCTGTTTGTGGGAAAGAAAAAGAAGCCATGTCAAGTTCTCAAACATCCACTCCTGAAAATATTCAATCCTCTTAGCCACCATTGCAACCGGCGGTACTAGTCCCTGAAATCACAACCAACAATGCTCAAAACACTGAAGCAGTCATTGCCACACTACCACAAAATACTACCTTACTTCCCGCTGCAGTTTCATTCCCTCAACCTGCAGCAGGAACAACTCACCTATCACCTCTATTCTAAATGATAACTACCGAACAGTATAATCAACTGCTCGCCCAAAACCAAGCTCTGAATGCCAAGTTAGAGCATTATGTTAAAATCATTGAAACCCTAACTGTCACATCCCGATTTCCACTTAATCCTTTACAATATCTTATGGAAGCCTTAATTTGTGGGCTTATTTTTTTTTATATCCCTTTACTTCACATATTCATTTGTAGGTGACTGTATAGGTCACAATTCAGTTTTAAGCGATCCTTGATCACTAAGGTCCCATTTCTATTTCTCTTTAATTGATTCAATTATGATATTCTTCTTAAACCATCAAGCATTAGTGATTTATATATACTTTATTATTACACATATCAACATGAACACCATCTTGAACAACCATCAAACCATTTCATCTTGATAGTAAAATAACATAGCCTACATCCCGGACTTTGTTTACACAACCAATCAAAATATAAGAAAATACACTGTGCCATATTCAATCTGTGTCTATCTAGTGTGCTGGAAGCTATATACCTGAAGCTACACATGGGAATCACTCCCGAGGAGCTTCCCGAGTCAAAAGCATCACGATAGTAATCCTCAATCTAAAAGGGAGGGAAGGTATAGGGGAGTGAGTCATAAACTCAGTAAGTAACTATAGAAGCAACTTAAAAATCATAACCTGCATCTCTCAGTTTTCAAACTCATAAATCATACACATTTAATAAATCAAATTCGGATGCTGCAGTATAAAACATAACTGCATTTTAAAACATACACAATAGCAGTCTCATAGAAGATTTAAATCTCATTTTCAAACATTGATAAATCAGATCCAATATGCTGCATTATAAAACATGTTCTTAAATCATGAGGCAAAAGCCAATCATCAATCGTCAAAACATCATCATAGATCATACTGTCCAATCGATAAAACAGATCATAATACCAAGAGATAAGGCATAGCATCATCAAGATACTTAGAGCTAACACAATAACGATCTACGATAGCTAACCGCAGCAATCTCCCAAAAAGGGATGCTGCCTATGCATGGACCAATCAACCCTGGTTCATTGATCAGATGACACCGGTACCTGTCCAAACGTAATATATAGGACAAGCTAATTGTTCTCGAGAGCTAGTCATCGAGACACAGTGCTCTAAGTCAATTAAGAATGCCTATATAATTCTCAAGGTACAGTGCCCTAAGGTTTCAATACCTCAGGTCTAAAATAGTATCCAATATCAATCTTTTTAAATCAGCCCTCCAGGACTTCGTATCAAAATCATAAAGCATAAATATACAGGTAACAATCTTGGGCTCACTAAGCTTTTAAAGCACTTTAAGTTATAAAACAAAATTGGTAAACCGTATCGAACCAAAAGCTTAGTTCAGTTTGAAAATTCAAAAGTGTCATCATATTAAAACAATAATAAATGAAACCAAACATAGATTTGGTGAGCCTTTAGCATGCTTATAAAACATTTTCAGAAAACTAAATCAATTAGTCAAGGATAGGCTCAATGTGCAGCATTTTCAATACATGTCAAAACAAATCTCATTTGCAGCATTTCATTTTGTTGCAATACCAAATCAGAATTTAAAATATCATACAATTCGGATGCAAGGTAGTTGCTTAGGCTTACTTACAGTACTTCCTTAGCTTACAAATTCAATCTTCGCTAGCCTATCAAGTTCCACACAAGCTATGTGAACTCTTAGTCAACTTCAGTTCTTAGCATTACCCTCTACACAACACATGGCAGATCGGTTTACTCATTACCCCCAATGACATGCTAGGATTAAGAGTTATACAATTCAATAAGAAATGACACAAAAAAGTAATTCTGTTTTGACCTTAGTGCACAAACTATCTCATATTTCAACATAGGGAATTCCAATTTGTAAAAACCCAAAACCATATCAATCCTGACTTATTTACCTTTCTGGAAATGAAAAGTTTGCAATCAAAGTCAATTTGGACTATTTTCTAGGCATTTTTTTTGGTTGACACTAGACTGTTCATCCACTACAGTGAGTATCCTGCATTCATATATACATATCTTAAGCTACATAATTTCAAATTCAAAAATTCCAAAACTAGATAAAAGCTAACTCATTTCCCTATCCAGAAATGTATGGTTCATAATTTAATTCTTTCTAGATCAACATCAGCAAATTTCCAAAGTTGCACTATGTTCTAGCATTTTTCAGGCATATCCAATTGGTGCAAACCCAGAACCATAATAATCTTAACATAATTACCTTTTTGGAAATGTAAGGCTTGCAACCTAACTCAATTTAGGCTATTTTCTACAATTTTTCAAAATCAGAACCATGATTCACGTTTCTAGACAAAGTATCTTGTACTCATTTGTACATATCTCAAGTTATAGAACTGCAAATCAAGAAATTCCAAAACTGACTTTCTCCTAACTTAAAAGGCTATCTACCATAATATTTTCAGAAATTATCTCAATGTAGAACCATTAAACTGATCATTTAAACATGAGATCCAGATTAGGATACTCAAACAGATTCTCACATCATCACCAACACATTCATTATTCATCTCTACCCTATTTAGTCATGCATGTTATCATAGATTAATTCTCATATTCCACATTCATACTCAATATTCAAGCAATATAAAGGTAAAGTCTTAGCCCACTTACCCAATTTCCAGCAGCAACTTTTAACCCAAACAGAAACTATCTCCAGATTTAGGATTTCTCAATCCAGTAGCTTTCCTTCACAAATTTCCTTCACTTATCAGTTAGCAAAGCCTTCATAACCGAGAGCCAAATTCCTTTCTCCTCTCTTCCTTTCCTTCTGTCCCTTTTTCCTTCGCTTCTTTCCTTGATCGGTGTTCCTCAACCCTGTCTTCCTCTCGATTTCAGCCTTTTCATCACTTCAAAATACCTGACAATGGCCATTGTGTTGCAGCTAAAAACCACAGCCCTTTTCTAATCGAGAGAAAGCTGCCTCTTGATGCTTTCACTCTTTCCTTTTTATCCTTCAGCAGCTATAGCGTGGACTACTTCTTCTTGTCTCTGCTGAATGCTATTTCCCTTAGTGGGATTAGGTGGAGTCTTGGCTTCTTCAAGAAACAGATCCAAGCTGATCCATGTTTGAGGAGTTGAAGGAGGTGAAGAAGGGAAAACAAGAAATTGTCCACTGTGTTAGGCAAACTGAGAGTCCCCTCATTGAAAAAATTTAAGAAGAAGTGGTTCCCAACAACTTCAAGATCCCAAAAGAAAAATATGATGGCATCGGTGATCCTCAAGATCATATATTATGCTTTGAGACGACCTTAGACCTCTATGGAATCACTGATGCCGTAAAATGTAAGACTTACCCAACTACACTCAAAGGATCAGCTAGATCCTAGTTTTATTCTTTACCGGCCAATTCAAATACTAGTTTTAATTAGCTCAGCAAGTTGTTTGTTAGGCACTTCCAGGCGAATAGGAAACAAAGAAGAACTTCGGTGAGCCTCATGTCAGTTGTTCAATGCCCCAAAGAGAAGCTAAGGGATTACATCCGTAGGTTTACTACTGCCTATGTTGATGTCAAGGATCCCAACGACAGCTTTGTAGTTTAGGCTTTCAGAGCAGGGGTGCTCAACAACCACATCCATTATTCATTATGTGATGAACAGTTGGTGGCGTTACACGAGGTGTTGCAGAGAGCCAATATGTTGGCTGAACCAGAGGAGATCAGGGAAAGAAACCTGGAAAGAGCCTATGTAAAACCAGAAAGGAGGAACGATCAGCCAAAATTTAAGTGAGCGGGAAGACTAAACAATAAATTGGAGGATAAAGAAAAATCACCTCAGAGAAGGTTCTAATCTTATACTCCTCTAACAACAACTAGAGAAGCAATCTTGAACGCGATTGCAAATGAGCCATATGTTAGGCAACCACAGCCCGGGTGACCCAATCTCAATGCTGATAGATCGAAGTATTGTGCCTTCCATAGGGACCATGGACACATTACTGAGAATTGCCAGAGGTTGAAAGATGAGATAGAATTCCTAATCAGGAAAGGACATTTAAGAGCTTATGTCAACGACCAGGGGAATAATCAGTGGGATGAAGACAAGGTTACTGGTAAACACCTAATTACAGTAGTAAATAACGACCATAGTTGGAACTGAAGAGGAATGGGCGACATCCGAAAACAAGAGAAGAGCCCATTTGAGGAGTGTCATGTCGATTGATGTGCTACCAAAGAAGCCTAGATCTGAGTGCAGTTGGCAGATTAACTTTTCAGAGGAGGATGTGGATATCTTGCTTGATAATGGTAATGACCCAATTGTGATTTCAGCTTTGATTGGAAATTACCAAGTAGAGAGAATCCTAATAGATGATGGAAGTGTAGTGGAGATATTGTCCTAGAGTGCCTTTCTAAAGATGGGACTAGATGAGAACCAGTTGAAGCCAGCAGGACCAATGTATGGGTTTGCTAATCAACCCATAAAAGTTAAAGGGGTAATTACTCTACCAGTAACATTGGGGCAAGGAGAACACACCTTAAATTTTATGGTGAGCTTTGTTGTAGTAGACCAGCCATTAGCCTACAATGCCATTTTTGGGCGACCTATAATGAAAAGAACTAGCATGGTTACAGCTGTTTATTGCCTAACCATCAAGTTTTCAACTCTGACCGTAATAGGCTATGTGAAAGCCAATCAAGCCCTGACACGAAGATGTCATCTTCGATCTATTCAACTAACCACCAGAGGAGAACCATCCACTTCTGGAGACATCTTTACCATATAGCAACAGGACCATGAGCCATTGCCGCTAGAAGAACTAGATCCAAGAGGAGAGCAGGAACAATACCAACCTCTAGAATAAACCAATGAAGTAATTATTGGGGGCAACCAAGATAGAACAACTCGAATGGGGAGTCGATTGTAAGAAGAAAAGAAGGAGACATTGAAGTCATTGCTCCAAAAAATGTTGATATATTTGCCTGGTCAGTAGCTAAAATGTCGGGAATTGATCCATCTGTTATTTGTCACAACCTGAATATGGATCCAGTAGTAAAATCGATTAGATAAAAGAAACGAAAGCCCTTAACTGACAGGATTGAAGCTGCATGGGAAGAAACTCAAAAACTGTTAAAGGCGGGCTACATCAGAGAGGTCAATTACCTAGATTGGTTGTCTAATATTGTCATGGTGAGGAAAGCTAATAGCAAATTGAGGATGTGTGTGGATTTCACCGATCTAAACAAGGCATGCCAAAAAGATAGCTTCTCATTGCCTTCAATTGTAGATTAGTAGATGCCTTTGTAGGGCATAAGGTGCTAAGCTTCATGGACCCTTCTCGAGTTATAACCAGATCCTGATGAACCCTAGCGATCAAGAGAAAACGACGTTCATCACGGAGGACGGTATCTATTGTTACAAGGTAATGCCTTTTGGGCTTAAGAACGCAGGTGCAACATATTAAAGGCTCGTAAATAAAGTGTTCACCGATCAGATTGGGAGATCAATGGAGGTATATGTTGATGACATGTTAGTGAAAAGCTCAAATTTGAAGCAACATATGGAGGAGCTGGAGAAAGCATTTTCAACATTAAGAAGATACAAAATGAAGTTGAATCCTACAAAATGCATATTCGCCTATGAGGTTAGGAAATTCCTCGTATTTATGGTCTCCAAGAGAGGGATAAAGGTGAACCTAGAGAAGATCCAGGCGATCCTGAACATGAAGCCTCTAAGCTCGCCAAAAGAGGTTCAAACCCTAAATGGTCGAGTAAATGCATTAGACAGGTTTGTTTCAAAATCTGCTGAAAGATGTTTGCTTTTCTTCAAAATTCTTAGAGGTACCTTTAGATTCAGATGGGGTGAAGACTGTCAGAAAGCTTTTGAAGAACTGAAATAGTATCTGAGCTCGCCACCTCTCCTCGCTAGTCCAGAACCTGGGGAGGATCTTTTCCTGTATGTAAATGCATGGGCAAAAACTATTGCAGCTGTATTAGTCAAGGAGAAAGAAGGAACTCAGTTACCTGTATTCTATGTTAGTAGAACTTTGAAAGGTGGTGAACCAAATTATAGCCATGTTGAGAAAATAGTCTATGCAATAATAGTTGCTGCTCAAAAATTAAGACCTTACTTTCAGAGTCACCATATTGTTGTAATAACTAATCATCCTTTGAGAGATGTTTTATAGAAACTAAGTTCCTCGGGAAGAATGGTGAAATGGAGTATTGAACTAAGCGAATTCAGTATAGAATATCGACCTTGGAAAACAATCAAAGCCCAGGCTTTGGCGGATTTTGTGGCAGAATGCACATTCACTACTGCTACAGAAACTAGCAGTGAGAAAATAAGCAAAGGTGATTTGGCAAGCCAATAATAGGAGCTGTATGTTGATGGCTTATCAAGCAGAAAGAGTGCTGGCATCGGGATAATTCTTGTAGGACCAGAGAAAGAAGAATTTCAGTACTGTATCCAATTCGAATTCCCAGTTACCAACATTGTTGTCGAATATGAAGCACTGCTGGCAGGAATGAAGCTAGCCAAAAAAATAAAGGTACCTCATCTGCTGATATTCATAGACTCACAATTAGTTGTAAAGCAAGTCCTTGGAGAATATGAGGTAAAAGATACTACTTTAAAACAGTATCATAAAATAGTTATCGATCTTTGGAGGCAGTTTGAAACTGTGCGAATATTACAAATACCCAGAATTGAGAATTTCAGAGTGGACAGGTTGTCTTGAATGGTTTCAGATGATAGCCCTAAAGTAGAAGGAGTAATGATAGAATATCAGCATGCACTTAGAATATCAAGTTCCCAGCAAGTTCTTGAGCTATCGATTGATGATTGGCGATTGCCAATCCTGCAATATTTGGAGAACGGACCAACTAATTTGAGTCGGGTAGAAGAAGCCAAAATCAAGAAGCAAGCCTCCATATTTGTTATAATCGATGACGAACTGTATAAGAAATCTTTTTCATTACCCTATCTGAAGTGCTTAGGTCTAGAGGAAGCAGAGTATGCTCTCAGAAAAATCCATGAAGGTATATGTGGACAGCACCTAAGAGGTAGGGCCTTAGCCCATAAAGCATTGAGACATGGAATTTACTGGCCAACATTGAAGAAAGACGCTGTTGATATGGTGAGGAGATGTGATGCATGCCAAAGATTCGCCCAAGTCAATAGGTGACCGCCCGAGAACTTAAATTCAGTAATAGCACCTTGGCCGTTCACCCAATGGGAATTAGACATACTAGGTCCCTTCCCGATCGCCAAAGCCAAGAAAAGATATGTAATAGTTGCTTGTGGATATTTCACCAAATGGATTGAGGTTGAAGCAATAGCTACCATAACCCAAGCGGCAGTAGAAAAGTTCATCTGGCAGAATATCATTTGTAGGTTCGGTCTTCCCCAAACTCTGGTCATTGACAATGGTTTGCAGTTGGTGGGTAAGAATGTCTCAGCCTTCTGCGACAATTTACATATCAAACTCTGTCCTGGATTGGTATCACATCCCCAAACAAATGGCCAAGTGGAATCTGTAAACAAGAAAATACTGACTGCTTTAAAGAAAAAGTTAGATGACACAGCTAACGCTTGGGTAGAAGAATTGCCAGGGATACTTTGGGCGATCCGAACCACAGCTCACTCGGCTACAGGAGAATCACCTTGTTGCCTCGCCTTTGGAATAGAAGCAGTAATCCCAGTAAAAATTGGGGTCCATACACTAAGGACATCCAATATAATTACATAAGAAAATGAAGCACAACTCAGGGGAAACTTAGATTTATTGAAAGAAGTCAAGGAAGAAGCAAAGGTTAGGACATCAGCCAGGCAACAAAAGGTCGTCCAATACTATAATAGAAGAGTTGACAAAAGTACATACAAAGTAAATGACTTGGTCCTATGCAACTATGAGGCAAGCAAACCTACAACTAAGAGGAAAAAGCTCTCTCCCAATTGGGAAGGACCGTATCGAATTCTAAAAGTGCTTGGCAAAGGGGCATATAAGCTTACACATCTTAATGGCGAAGAGGTTCCAAGAACTTGGAATGCACAACACTTAAAGAAGTATTTAAGTCCCCGGTTCGGGAAATGCTATTATAACCCCACGAATGGGCGATCATTCTTTTGCTTAAGTCCCTGGTTCAGGAAATGCTATTGTAACCCCACAAATGGACGATCATTCTTTTGCTTAAGACCCCGGTTCGGGAAAAGCAATTGTAACCCCATGAATGGGCAATCATTCTTTTGCTTAAGTCCCTGGATCGGGAAATGTAGTTGTAACTCCATGTTTGGCTTCATCCCCAATTCAAGAAATACAAATTCCATGTTTGGGATTACCTTACTTAAATCCCAAACTGGGAAGTGACCCCACAATGGGCAGTCATTCATTTGCTTATGTCCACAATTCGGGAAAAACTACTACAATTCCATTTTTGGGCGATCAAATTCACTCGATCGCCGATTCACTAATGTCTTGGGCGCTTGTTCACCTTCGGATACCACCCGTATACTGAACATTTGTTCGCCTAAAACTCGACACTAGTTTTGGATGCCAGTCCAATAGTCGCCATGGCCTTAGGGAACGTATGTAAGAGTCTTGCTCACCCGAAACCTCATCGCTAACATTTTGGGGCACTTACTCGCCCATTTCTCGAGTTTCCACTCACTCTCGGCCTGAGAATTCAAAAGCCGTTAAACCCCTTGAAAGAGAAAACAAAATCTATGGCGAATACCGTAATCACCATTCACCAGGGGGCATAATGTTATTACCATTGTTTGGAACCCAATAGGCCCATTGGCCCATCACTAGTATCATTACCAGAAGGCCCACTTCATTGAGTTTAATTACATGTGGCCCACTTAACATCTGCTCGCTATAATGGCTCGCCGATCATTTATGAACGTAACAACTACTAGCCATAATTGCTCGCCGTTATGTAACTGATCATTAATGAATGTAACTGCCTACTTAATACCCAACAGGCATAACCGCCCATAACTCCCATTTATGGGAACAACCAACAATAGTATCTGTTACATTCAGATTTGCCTATAAAAGGCACAAAGACAGAAGAGACAAGGTAGGCAAACTCATATTCATCTTCTTTAGTCTTGATATTCTTTTAAACACTTTTCTATCTTAAGCATCAGAGAAAGTCTTATTGAGAATAAACCCAGTGGCCTTTGTTTTGCATGTTGATCCAAGGAGGAAAGAACATCAAGCGCAGCAACCTTTTTGGCATCAACAAGATTGCCTCCAAAGATTAAGCATTTAGGTACGTTAGTTAAGTATAGTATGATAATTGAACCTGTTTCAGACATCTTTGTTGGCTCTATAGGCTATACCAAGAGGGGGGTGAATCGGTTTTTTGCTAACCTTAAGTTCGTTTTTCGGTTCCTCTAAATTCTCTAGATTAGATTGATATTTTCTAAGTTCTCTAGGCTACTCAAGCATGCAATATAAATTCAATTCAATAAGCGCAATATAATTGCAAGTAAAGAGAGTAGGGAAAGAGAGATTTACACAAGCGATTTATAGAGGTTCAGCAACTTGCCTACGTCCTCTACCTTGAGACGCTCCCAAGGATTTTCCCCAAATTCACTATCCTTGAATTTGTATTACACTCCCTCTTTTTTAAGGCTAAAGAGAAACCTCCCTCTTTTTCTAAGGCTAAATAGAAACCTCCCTCTTTTTTTAAGGCTAAAGAGAAACCTCCCCTTTTACAAGGAATGAGTGTGTTTACAAATTGTGTAATCAAAGAAGGACCTCTAGATAGGCAAATGATTACAGAGATTAAGCACAAGCAAAAGCCTATACAAGATTTGTGCTAAGCTATCCAAAGAATATGAGAATGATGGAAGATGAAGACTTTGTAGCTCTTGATTTGTTGTTGAGGCTTGAGGATTTGAGGAATATGAGTTTTGGAGTTGCTGAGTAGTTCCTCTTGCTTTCTTTAGCTTCTAAGCCTCTATTTATAGTCCCTTGGATGTATTCTAGCCGTTGGGTGGAGCCAAAACTCGAATATGACCGTTGTCTCATAGAAACTAGCCGTTACAGGCTATTTTCGGGCAAAGGGATCAATCCCTTCCCATAGGGGATCGATCCCTTCATTCCAGAATGCTTTATTCTGGGCTGAGGGACCTTTTCTTCCACCAAAATGCTTACTGCCATTAGGGGATCGATCCCTTCCCTTAGGGGATCGATCCCATGCTTCCAGAAAGCCTATTTCCTGCACGTTTGGGTTAGAAATGATGTGGCCTTTGATCCTAATCCAACCCAAAACATATTGGCATTTTTGTAGGAGTTTTTCTTGACTTTCTCTGATGAAAACATGGTCCAAAAATTCATTAAGTAATTTTCTAAAGTATTCAAAACATTTTATAAAGTATTAAGACCAATAAGAATGTATCAATAAATCATGGTCGTAATGTTTGATATGATCACTTAAAATGTATTGAGAAAATCATGTGTGATAAGGCAAATTTATAATATGAATTAAAACATTAAAGCTTACTGAAGTTTTTGTCATTTCAAAATATATATGTCAATTTAAAGCTAACAATCTCCCCCTTTTTGATATGACAAAACTTAATGTAAATTTGCTTTGAAAATTCTTTGATAAAATACTCCCCCTCAAATAAAGCAGGATTTTATAAAGCTCCCCCTTAATGTAAGCATGGTTTGAAGAGAATTTTCCAAAAGAGATTTTCAAACTTTTTCTCCCCCTTTATCTCTCCCCTTAATACCTTAATATCTCTCCCCCTTTTTGTTATAGCAAAAAGATGAAAAAAATAAAAGGTATGCTCCCCCTTAAAATTATGGCTATGTGAGAACAAATAAATATGCTCCATCCAACAAGAAACATGTTAGTACATGGGACTCATAGTACAAATAAATAAGTCAATATTCACAAAAAGTATGGAATATTCATGCAAAGAATATGACTTATGATCCTATACCAATTGTTTATAAATAGTTTTACAAGAAGTTCCCAATTGGTAATGAAGCAAGTTGTGTATAAATATCTACTAAGGTATATGACTTGCTCATTTCAATCCTATTAAGCACCTAAGTATATCAATTGTTCTCTAAAGTCCAACTAAGGTGCATGTCAATACATCATGATTATGAGCTGAAATTATATAACATATCATATGCAAGAGCTCGTAAATCATTTTCAAGTAAGATTGTGCATAGAATTAAATCATACATCAATTAATCACAAATTCTAGCACACAAGTGTTTCATGCAAAAATGTCTTATATGAATTCTTCTATATTTGTCATTTCAAACTAAAGAGCACAAGAAAAATTGTCAATTTAAAGCTCATACCAATTGTCAATTTAGTTTTGGCTTACCAATTGTTGAAAATATGGTTGCCAATGATACTAATTGTTATTTCAATCTAAATACCAATTGTTACTGATGGTTGACTTAGATATTTTGCATGAATCCAATATTTATATGTAGTGTGTTCATGTCAAGAAAATAATCATTCTAAATATGCAAGAACACAATCACACAAAATTATACCATATGGAAGATTCAAAAATCAAGATATTCGAGCAAACACATTTTCTTCCATGGTTTCAAGCACAAAAATCCTATGCTCATTTTCCAATTCAAGTCCTTAAGCAATTATGAGCAAGGAAAGATTTAAATAATAAATGCATGGACATTAATCAAGGTACATATGCTCAAGTTTGCATTTATCTTTGAATGTTGGTGTTGTCATTAAAGCCTAAGTTCTTTAATAATTTGGCCATAAGAAAAATTTAAGTACATGGATGATAAAGTTTCATGCATTTGAACATTTAGGATCCATTTACCATCACAAATTATAGGCTAATGACCATTACCAATTGTTGAATTTACATTTGAAATCAATCCACTAGATGTATAATTATCATGAAACCTAGTGTGGAATAGATAAGTCAAGCTAAGAGACATAAGTCAAGCTAAGAGACATAATCCTATAGGCATGCTTGACTAAGATGAACAAAAGGAATGAAGAATATTCATTATGCACAAGTTCATCAAATTCTCAAATATATCCATAAATTCTTGAAATAATTCTCAAAATTATGTTTAAGCATTAATTGAAAGTATGTTTCAGGATGATTTCAAGATTGATGCAATTCATGACCATCTTCAATGAGAAAACTGATTTTGCACTTGTGAGCTCAATGAAAAATGATATTGATTGTTGAAAGTGATACCAATTGTTGGAAATAATACAAATTGATGGAGTTGAGGCATGACATCAATGAAAAATGTTTTTTCATATTGAAAGGATCATAAAAAAGAAGTTAAAACAATGAATTTTATGCTTATATAAAAGATAGTGTGAAACAAACAAAAGATCCTACCAAATTTCGGTTTTACCATGCAGGAAAGGCCTTTCTGGCTTGGGGGGATCGATCCCTCATACGTTTTCTACGGTTTTTGACAGAAAATCCAACCTTTGAGGTGCCAAAACTTGGTTTTTGAGTATTTTAAGTCCAAGTAAAGGTTTAAACATTTGTAAAATAGGATTTTGGACTTTTATGAATGAAAAATACGGATGAAAAACCATTTTACAAAGGATTTTGCAATATTGGAAGAATTTTCACAATAAAATGCATTTTTGGCCTCAAAAGAGGTCATTTTGTGAGTTATGCATGTTTTGGCAAAACCAATGCATTGAATTACGTAAATATGTCAAAACAAACTTGTTCACATAGATTTTAAGCACATATATCATCAAATCATCATACTTGTGAACATTATGCCATGATTTCCAATATACAAGTTCTTCATTAATGCTCATGACATGGCATTTTGCATAAATGACATATTTGGTAATTTGAGGCAAGTAAATACATTATCAACATATAGAAAACTTGCTCAAAATGCAGAAATCCAATAATCATTTCAAAATAAAAAATCATGCCTTTCATTCATTCAACTCATAAAGCATCAAAGATCATTAACAACGTGCCTCATTAAATCAAACAAACAAATTTAGCAAATAAGAGTTTTGAAAAGATAGAATTTAAGCTTACAAAACTCCTTTGCATGAGAGTGCTTTGCCTTGATGTGTTGGATCCACCATTAGCCATTCTTTGAGAAATTATTGTCACCTTGCTAAGGATGGATTCCCAAGCTCTTTCTCTTTCTCGTTGGCACAAGCAAACTCCATGAGGATGTGTTGAGCATTTAAACTCCATTGTTCCATTGTATTCCCATGCTCTAATACTCCTACATTAACCACTTTCAAGTATGCTTTGGTACCCAAATTTTCTTGGGTCCATGAGAGTTAGTGCAAATAATTTTTGATCCTTTTGGGATCCATTTCAAGCACAATTCATCATTATTCATAGCATGCTTTGGCACCCACATTTTTCTAACTACTTTTCCTCTAAATGCAGTTTTTCTATATGTGCATGCTTGTGAGGTGTGTGCTATTCTATTGCAAAGTGAGCATGTAAGAGATGTATTATGCATAGTATTTTTGCTCACAAGGAAATTCTTTAGATGAGTTTCTTTATGTATTGCATTATATCCTAACCCATCTTTGTCAAAGAAAGCTCTTTGGGTCTCTAACATATGATCTAGCTTTTGTTGACCCATATAAAACCTAGAAAATGAGTTATGCAAATTTAAGTTCTTTTTATTCAACTCATTTATTTCTAGATTTGCTTCTTCTAACTTCTTCTCAAATTCAAGTTTGGCATTTAATAGCATTTCATTTTCTATTTTCAATTTAGGAATGATTTTCTTATATTTGGAGTTCATGCATTGAAAATCATTTGCTAATTCATTAAAGGCATTTTGTAGTTCACTAAAGGTATAATCATTATCTTCACTAGAACTACAACTAGCCTCATCATCACTAATGGCCATAAAACAAGTGTAGGCTACCTCATCATCCATGTTTTCCTCATCGGAACTATCACTATCGCTCCATGCAGCCACAAATGCTTTCTTCTTTGATTTCCTATCCTTTTCTTTCCTAAGTAAGGGGCAATCTAACTTAGTATGACCCGGTTCATTGCACTCATAACACACTAAGGGGTCTTTTTCTTTCCTACTTGATTCTCCTCTCATTACCCCTCTTCTTTCATGTCTCCTATCATTCTCACTCTCTTTCATTCTCATAAATCTATTAAATCTTTTGGCAAACATCGCCATTTCCTTTTCTTCCTCATTTCCACTGTCATCACTATCGTCCTCATGAGTGGAAGACTTAAGTGCTACTCCTACTTTCTTTGAAGGCTCTTCATTTTTTTTCAATTTCATTTCATATGTAAGTAGGGAGCCCATAAGTTCATATAGAGACAAGGTATTTGGATCTTTAGACTCTTCTATTGCAGTTACCTTTGCCTCCCAAGATTTTGGCAAGCTATTCAAAATTTTCTTAACCATTTCTACATTGGAATAGCTCTTGCCTGATGCCTTGAGTCCATTGATTATGTCATTAAAGCTAGTGTACATTTCATTCATGGACTCATTTTCTTTCATCCTAAAAAGCTCATAATCATGTGTGAGCATACCTGCTTTGGTTTCTTTCACTTGATTGGTCCCTTCATGTGTGACGGTCAATTTGTCCCATATTTGCTTAGCATTTTCACATAGTGACACTCTATTATACTCATTGGGACCTAATGCAAAAAAGAGGGTGTGCATAGCCTTGGCATTCAATTGTGCCAATCTCATGTCATTGGTGTCCCACTCATCTTCACTCTTAGGGACATCTTTTCCATATACTTTCTTCATAGGAGTTCTAGGACCATTTACTATAATTCTCCACACCTCATAATCATTTGATTGTACAAATAACATCATTCTAGTTTTCCAATAAGAGTAATTCTCACCATTAAAGAGTGGAGGTCTAACTAATGATTGTCCCTCTTCTCCTAGGGGTGTGCCTACATTCAAGTGAGCCATTTATGATCGTTTTGCTCGATAGAGGTTAGTCTAAATCAATCTTGAGCCCAAGCTCTGATACCAATTGTTGGCTCTACAGGCTATACCGAGAGGGGGGTGAATCGATTTTTTGCTAACCTTAAGTTCGTTTTTCAGTTCCTCTAAATTCTCTAGCTTAGATTGATATTTTCTAAGTTCTCTAGGCTACTCAAGCATGCAATATAAATTCAATTTAATTAGCGCAATATAATTGCAAGTAAAGAGAGTAGGGAAAGAGAGATGGGAAAGAGAGATTTACACAAGCGATTTATAGAGGTTCGGCAACTTGCCTACGTCTTCTACCTTGAGACGCTCCCAAGGATTTTTCCCAAATTCACTATCCTTGAATTTGTATTACACTCCCTCTTTTTTAAGGCTCAAGAGAAACCTCTCTCTTTTTCTAGGCTTAAGAGAAACCTCCCTCTTTTTCTAAGGCTAAACAGAAACCTCCCCTTTTACAAGGAATGAGTGTGTTTACAAATTGTGTAATCAAAGAAGGACCTCTAGATAGGCAAATGATTACAGAGATTAAGCACAAGCAAAAGCCTATACAAGATTTGTGCTAAGCTATCCAAAGAATATGAGAATGATGGAAGATGAAGACTTTGTAGCTCTTGATTTGTTGTTGAGGCTTGAGGATTTGAGGAATATGAGTTTTGGAGTTGCTGAGTAGTTCCTCTTGCTTTCTTTAGCTTCTAAGCCTCTATTTATAGTCCCTTGGATGTATTCTAGCCGTTGGGTGGAGCCAAAACTCGAATATGACCGTTGTCTCACAGAAACTAGCCGTTACAGGCTATTTTCAGGCAAAGGGATCGATCCCTTCCCATAGGGGATCGATCCCTTCATTCCAGAATGCTTTATTCTGGGCTGAGGGACCTTTTCTTCCACCAAAATGCTTACTGCCATTAGGGGATCGATCCCTTCCCTTAGGGGATCGATCCCATGCTTCCAGAAAGCCTATTTCCTGCACGTTTGGGTTAGAAATGATGTGGGCTTTGATCCTAATCCAACCCAAAACATATTGGCATTTTTGTGGGAGTTTTTCTTGACTTTCTCTGATGAAAACATGGTCCAAAAATTCATTAAGTAATTTTCTAAAGTATTCAAAACATTTTATAAAGTATTAAGACCAATAAGAATGTATCAATAAATCATAGTCTTAATGTTTGATATGATCACTTAAAATGTATTGAGAAAATCATGTGTGATAAGACAAATTTGCAATATGAATTAAAACATTAAAGCTTACTTAAGTTTTTGCCATTTCAAAATATATATGTCAATTTAAAGCTAACAATCTTAATTCTTTACATAATAGAAACTTTAAAATTAGTTTAGTTCTTATTTTTCAATCAGGAAACTGGAGAAAAGCAAAGACAGAACTAGCACTGTATAAATAATTTCATTTTTCACTTAAAAGTTTAAAAAAGAAAAAAGAGAAACATTTTCTGGTTTGGTTGTCAATTGTCACTTTCATTTTAATTGGAAAACCAATTTTCTTGCCCAAGCAATACGTTATAATTGTAGTCACATTGTTTTTTTTTTTTTTGAAGTCATTGTAGTCACGTTGATATGACTTAAAAACAGCATTTTTTTTTTGTATTATTCACAATTGTAGCTTTGAAAGATTGTAGTTGAGTTGACTCTACGATCACATTCTGCAGTATACCCCAAAAGACAAGTTTAATTAGTTGCACTACGCTCCTGTCCATTCAGTTGTTTCTACTAAGGCATTTCCTGCTAATAGAAATCAACCAATCATTGACAAAAAAAAAAGTAAACAGTGTATTGTTATAATATAGAAAAAATCTATTAATGGATTACAAGCCCAAATGTGCCCGCTTGATTAGTGTCGTTTTTGCAATTATCATGAAAATTAAGATAATTTTGTGAGTCAAGTTCGATCGAACTAGATTTGATTGGTACTTAAATGAGAGGGCCAAAAACAACTCGCTCAAATTCGTTCATTTAGTCCCAATAGTATTTAAATTTATTAAAAATGTATACTAATATTTTTATATTTTTAAATAATAAAATTAAATAATTCCGATTCAAGCCAAGTTAATAGACTTTTGCCATTGAATTTGAACCATCCAATTGGACCCCAAGAAAATTATTGCCCGTTGATCATAAATAGTGAAAAAATTTTATACGTCAAATATTAGATACATTGTCTTCCACATTCAATTTTTGTCAAGCCTTAAAACTAAATCAAGTACGATCATCACTAGAATAGGTTAATAGGCTGAATAGAACTCAAAATAAAATCAATAACAACACCAATGTGGATAGCATAAGTGGTTAAGCTTATATTGTGAATGTAAAGTATTTATTAGGTTGGAATTTCTATAATCTTTTATTGGTAGATGATTTGTAAGTTTTAAAAAATTCACATATAAAAATTCAATCAATCTGTAAATTTTAGTAATAGGTTGATGGTATGCTTCAACCTTAAAGGTGTAGTAATCTCTCTTACTCTAAAACTTTTTGTAAAAAAAAAAAACCAGTTTCTATAAAAAAAAAATCACTAACAATCAAACATGTACGTGTTTTACACTATAATTAAATCTGCTCAATTTTGTTTAGAAAGTTTTTTTTTTAAAATTTTTTTCAGTGTAACCAGCTGCATCAAACACTGATTTAAACGTGGAAGTGCATCTCAAATTTCAACATTTCGTGTCCTTTGGCCATTCTTTTTTTCCTCAACAGATCAGATAAGCTCATTGTAAATATATGTGAAAAGTTCCCCCATTGTAAAAAAAAAAGAGGGGAAAAAGTTCTCCCATCCAAGACCAATTAGAAAGTTTTTTTTTTTCTTCTATATAGCCACATACTTCAAAGATTAATTTAAGTGTTGAAGTGCATCCCGTAATTCAAAATTTTGTGTCCTTTGACCATTCTTTCTTAGTAGATCAGATAAGCTCGTAGTAAAATACATGTGGAAGATTCACCCCTGTCAACAATTAATATTGTATTTAAGTTACAAAGCTTTAATTAAAAATTGTAAAAATAATGAGCACAAATTCATTTTTTACTCAAAAATATTGTTTCGAGTTAAAAGCTTTTTATTTTATATTAGAAGTGGGGTTCGGAATTATTCGGATTAGAACCCAAATTTTACAACATGTGATAACTCTTCATTTAATTATTGGATCAAGTGATAAAAACTTTAAGTGTTTTTTTTTGGTACAAAAGAGGTTGAAACTTGAAAATAAATTAAAAAATTACAGGTGTTCAGATTTGAATACTAAATTTACATGAAATCATCTCTTATAATATTGTGATTGAGTTGACTCAAGACTTGTATGATCAAATTCTATCCCAAAAAACAAGTTTAATTAGGTGCATTGCACTCCTGTCAATTCTGTTGTTTCCTATCAAGCATTTCTTCTTTTTTTTTTGTGTGTAAATCACAAGTTTCCACATCCATTCTAACAGTTGGAAATTAATTTTGTTCGGAGCTTAGTCATAGTTAAGGCTCTTCACCCCTTCCTAAAGATGTGTTTAGTGGGTATTGAACCCGAAAGCTCTTCTTACAAACTCAGCTTGCGTTACCAACTAAGCCACAACCTATGGGTTTCCTATCAAGCATTTTGTAATTATAGAAATCAACCAATTATTGACTAAAGAAAAAAAATGTAAACTGTATATTGAATGTAATGTACCAAAAATCTATTGAGGAATTTGTCACAAATCCACATGTGCCACCTTGATTAATGTCATTTTTGCAATTATCATTAAAAATGAAACAATTTTATGAGTTAGGTTGGATGGAACTATACTTGATGATTGGTATTTCTCGATGTCAGGCCCAGAAACAACTCCAAATCCGTCCATTTAGGCCTAATAGTATTTAAGATTATTTAAAAATATAATAATTAAGTAAAAATATTAATTAAATAATTCCGATCCAAGCTAAAAGATTTTTGCTGTTGAACTTGAACCATCTGTTTAGACCCCAAGAAAAATATTGAAATTGTTAGATCATAAATGGTGAAAAAATTGCGTATGTCAAATATTAGATATATTACATTCTACATTCAAATTTTATCACACCTTAAAACGAAAACAAGTCGAATCATCACCGGAATAGCTTAATAGGTTGAATTGAACTCAAAATTAAAGAATAAATCAATAACAACAACCAACCACGAATGTTTTTTTATCTATAATTAAATTTGCCAATTTTGTTTAGAAAGCTTTTATTTTTTATTTTTATGTAATCACCTACTTTAAACATTGTTTTAAGCATTGAAGCATGTGTCAAAGTTCAAACTTCGACATCCTCCAGCTATTTTTCTATCCTCTAACTATTTTTCAATAGAAAAAAAAGCACATGTGGAAGATTTGCACATCCAACACCAAAAAATTATCAACGATTAATTTTGTATATAAGTTAAAAAGCCTTAATAAAAAATTTGTAAAAGAAATGGGTACAAATTCATTTTAACTCGAATATATCGATTTGAGTTAAAAGCCTTTTATTTTATAATAGAAGTCAAGTTTGGGGCTATTCGAAGCTTGGAATAGAATAATGGATTGTAAGTATTAGGATTTGAACACCAAACTTTCTAGATATTTCTTTTTAAGAATGTTTTTTTTTTGGTTCGTAGCCAAAGAAACTGATTATCATTAATTGTAATAAAAATGAACCTGAAATAATTAGGTTAACAATCATACCACAATAAACCAAGAGCAAACCAGAACAGTCAACTAAACCAGGGAAAAAAAAGATTACAGCTAGATAAAAGCCTGAAACAAAATCAGTTCTTAACGCTTAAATCAACCAATGCAACGACAAAAGAGAATTCTTCATTGAAGGTGTGAACAAACTCTACCATTCCTATTTCTTTTATCAGCCCATCCAATTCATAAAAATCCTTCCAATCCTTCCATTACCGAGATGAACATTTTCCAAGTTAAAGCAATTTTGGTGTCTGATAGGTGAATAATATGGATGGTAAGCTGGCAGAGAATGAGCTGGATAACTGAAGTGACAGTTGTTAGTTATAGTGGTTGAATTAGAATGGAAAGGTAGCTGTTGATTCATTCATTCTGTTAGAAGTAGCTTTGAGTATGATTCTAGTATATATAAGGAGTTGTAAATGAATGACATTCAAAAAATAAAATACACCAAACTCTTCTTAAAACTTTTCTCTGCTCTCTCTTCTTTTGTTTATATTCTGTAGGATCAATTGGTTCAGATCTTGTTCTTCTTCTTTATCGAGACGCCTACACTTGATTCATCTCTCCTACACTTGATTCATCTCTCGGTGTATCTACATTAGCAACTGCATCAATTGGTATAGAGGTTTGATCATGGTGGAAAACACAAGATCTCATAATCTAAGGAGATTGGAGAAAATGGTGAAAGAAATGATGGCCAAGATTCAACTACATGAGAGTACCATCTCAGCTCTCAACTTACAAAACACATAGATAATGGCCTAGATTCAAAGTGATCATCATGGAACTCATGCTTCCAGAGGAAGGAATCATGATCATTACTTCTTAACAAGACAGACAAAGATTGATTTTTTGAGATTTTCTAGTGAAGACTTGAACGGATGGCTGTATAGATGCAAGCAATTCTTTGAGATTGACAATACCCCATTAGAAGCTAGGGTTAAGTTGGCTTCTATCAACCTTGAAGGAAGAGCCATTCAGTGGCATCAAAACTGGGTATGGTACAAAAATGAAGGTGAAATCATCCTTTGGGATACTTATGTGTAAAGCTTACAAGAAAGGTTTGGAGAGCACAGCTGCAAGGAACTAATGACTGAATTGTTGAACCTTAGACAAACAGGCACAGTAAATTTTTATCACGACCAATTTGAAGTATTGTTGGGTAGAGTCCAATTGAGTGAAGAATATGCCATATGTTTCTTCATTAACGGATTGAAACCTATGAGTTAATAACAAATTAGAATGTTTTCGCCCAAAACTTTAACCCAAGCATACTTCTTAGCTTAACTCTAAGAAACTTCTTTCAAAACTATACAGCAAGAACTTAACCCTTCCAAGAAACCTCCATTATTGCCCACCCCTGCCTCTTCCTCCAAACTAACACCATGAACACTTCCAACACTACCTTAACCAAACCAGAATTACCCACAATCTTACAATCAACCTATTAAGCCCTAAAATTCATCAAGACTTAGAAGTAGTAATGAGTTGGATGAAAGGAGTGCCAAGAGCCTTTGTTTCTAGTGTGATGATAAATTTGTTCTAAGGCGTAAATGTCAACAAAAACAATTATATTTTTGGAAGTTATAATATAAGGGAGGAAGAGGCAGAACATGAAGTGGCTATTGAAGATGATGATTCTGTTGGGGTTCACCCATAGATATCTGTCCATGCTATTCATAGAATGAGTTCTGAAGCTATTAGACCATGAGAGTTACTGCTTTTGTTAAAATGAAACCCTTGCATATTCTTATAGACTCAGGAAGTACTCATAACTTCCTTAATTTGGAAGTAGCTAAGAAGTTGGGATTCAAAATAGAAACAATTGGGAAAGCTTCAAGTCACGAACCAAAAACATCATTCACAGCAATATTGTCCGATGCTGGTTTGGGAATGGCAATGTTTAGCCTAGGCAGGAGTGTATTCTGTCCATTGCCAAGAATCTTGTGCAGATCTGACATTCTGTCACTGTGGGATTGTTGATTCTTTTCTGGCTATAGACTTGTTCATGTTTTAAAAATGTCCCTTCCTCTCTCCTCACCTCCCCAAGTTTACTCCGTCTTTGTAAACAACATTTCCCCTCAGATTCACTGGAGATGGTTGAAGCAAATCTTCCAACATCATGGAAGGGTTGTTGACGTCTTCATCCCACAAAGAAGGAGTCAATCAGGAAAGAAATACGGGTTCGTTCGGTATGCAAGCCTCAAGGAAGCAAATAATGCAACAGAAAAATTGAATGGTGCTTGGTTCATGGACTATAGAATGACTGTTAATATGGCTAAGTTCAATGCCAGGTGTGCCTACTGGAAAAAGGTGAACGTTCATGGTCAATCAGTAGACATCCTAAAGCCTGCCGGTAATGACAACCACAGAAGATCCTTCAAGCAAGCTTTGTTAAATGAAAACCCCCAGGAGAATCTTGTTACAACGCAAGCCTATCAAACCCAGTCCCCTCAAACAAAGTCATGTAAAGGTGTAGTTGAGGATGATCTAATCCACAACCTGGAGAAATGTGTGATTGGGATAGCCAGAGACTTCTATGAGCCACATACCCTAATGGAGAATTTCAAAATACAAGGTGTCTTTGATGTCTCAGTCCGAAAAATCTCAGGTAGACAATTCATAATATCTTTCGAGGAGGAGGAAACAAAGCTCACGATGGAGAAGCTTGGTTGGTCTTGGCTAAAAGAATGGTTTGTTGATATTTTCCAATGGTCAGAAAATTTGGAATTTAAATACAGAACTACTTGGCTCACGATATATGGAGTCCCATTACATGCATGGTCTTACGGTACATTCAAAAGCATCGCAAACATTTGGGGTGATCTGCTATCTATGGATGGTTCAACTCTCAAATACAATGATTTTAGCAGGGGAGTGGTTCTTGTTATGACAGACCAAATGGAGAAAATTGAAGAAGTCATCAACCTGGAATGCGGAAACAAATCCTTCAAGGTGCGTGTTTCTGAAGTTGGCTCGGATATGGTCTCTCTATTCCACTGCTGTTGTACCTCATCAAAAGCCAGTACTTCAAACACCATTGCTAAACCTCTCATGAGCTCCTCTGAAGAAGATGATGACGCAGATCTCGAGACTCCTCCACCAAGCCTGAGTAAAGATCCAATGATCTGTGGCACCTCTGTCAACCACCACTCACTTTCATCCCCCGAGAAACCAAATGCTTGCCTGGTCACATCCAACTCCACATCAAGTACATCGCCCCTTACCATTATGCCAGGAGTTGAAACAGGCCTTGATATCTTCCTTGTCCAAGACGGTGAGGAAATGGTCCCTGACACAGTAGCAGATACCAACTCTGCAGATGATAGAATAACAAAAGGTCAAAGGCTGACGGATCCATCCAATAAGGAGGATTCTCCAAGTACAATAGACAGAGGCAAAGAGATTGTTGACACACAACCTACGGTTTTTCAATCTGACAAGGAAGTTGAAAACCAAAGGGAGCCTGAAGATACAGAAGCTGATGATATCGAGAATTGCAGTTCCAACGAAACTCTAGCTGGCTATAGAGCACTAATAACCAAAAAAGGTAAATTTTCCATCCGTAGCTCTCGTAAATTCAAATCTCTTGAGGAAGTGGATAACACACTGTTTATCAAAACCACTAAAAAAGGGAAGAAAAAAATCAAAACTCAAAAAAAGAAGCTGCTAAGAAAGGGCGAGCTGAAACTATCAAAACCAGCTAATGAATCACTATCTGATGGGGACTTCATAAATCGTAAGAAAGCTTTAGAGAAAAAGGCCCGTGAAACCTGGGAAGTGGGCAAGATGATGGGATTCCAGTCTAATCTTTGTGATAAACAAGTCATTGAAAGCCTCTGTATGCTAGAGGAGAGGGACTAACCCTCCAGCTTTATTGGTGTTTTGTTCCCTTGTGCATCATGAGAATCCTTACGTGGAACATTAGAGGTCTGGGAAGTAATGTTAAAATCGGAGTCCTCAGGAGAATTTTGCATGAAAATAATGTTGAGATGCTGCTTCTTCAAGAAACAAAATTGAAAACAGTGTCTGATCAGTTTATCTCAAGATTTTGGTGGGGTAACAATTTGATTGGCTTTTTGCAGCCTCAAAAGGTCTCTCAGGAGGTTTACTACTGGTGTGGGATAAAAATTTCTTTTCTTTGCATGGCTTGAGTTGATTACTCATTGCTTCATGGTAAATTTGCCCATAATCAATGCTCCAAAAGGTTGGGTTTATGCGCAGCTTCTACTGGTTGATTTGCTTCGTTTAAACTTTGCCGATCGGTCTTCTATATCAAGGCACTTTAAAGTTTCTGCTTGTATTGCTGCATGATTTCCCAGAGTTTCTGTGTAATTTTCACTTCAGCTCCTGTGATGTAATTCCAACCAGCTGCATTCAGATGCGAAATATTTTCCTTAGTGCCTTTCCAGGCAACAAGCAGCTACCTAACCCTTCTACACCAAACTTAAAGATTGATTTATTGCCTGATGTTCACATAGCTCCACATATATTCTCGAGGTTGATGCTGCTCTAGAAGCTGAGCAGATGAAATATGATGTAGATGAGTATCTTAAGACAAGACAGTAGGGGTCTTCATTCTTATCGGAGCTGAAAGAGAAATTACTACTGCCACAAAATGGGGCAGCAGCACAAGCTGGAATCCGATACGATGGGCTGTTTATAAACTCCCTCGTCCTGTATGTTGGAATGCAAACCATCCAGCAATTATCGAAAAAGAACATGCCTGCCCTTGAACAACAGAGGACTTGCAATGACCCAAAGGAATTGTATCAGTTGAGTCATGTGTCAGACCTTTTCCAAACGCTGATTATGGAGCTGGATGCCTTAGGCCACTACCTCGTCCTCAATGCAATTGCAAATCAGCTCCGCCACCCAAGCAGCCACACACATCTCTATTCCTTCGCCATGCTATACTTGTTCAATGAAGCAAAACAGGACTCACCTTTGATTGTAGAGTCAGACTCTGAAGTTGCTATCTCATGGTGCAAGAATCCCTCCAAGCGTCCATGGAATCTATGGTCTACTTTCTGTGAAATTGATGCTCTGGTTCAGTCAATAGGATCAGCATTCTTTTCTAAAGTTTTCAGAGAGGCAAATAGTTTCGCTAATGCCTTGGCAAAAGCTGGGGTAGCTAGAACTGACTTTTTCATGGCCTGGTGGCAATACCCTGTTTGTTTCAGCCTTTGTTTGATTTGCTGTTTCTTTTTGATGTATGCTGTCTCTTTGTTTCTTTTTGATGTAGGCTCGTATTCGGGGTTATTTGCAATCCGTATGTAATGGCAAACCTGGAGACCACCTTATCCCAGGGCCACTTTCATATCAATAAATCTTTTGCTTATCAAAAAAAAAAATAGAAACAATTGGGCCCCTGAGAGTGGATATGGTGAATGGGAGCAGCTTAGCATGTTCTGCAATTTGCAAAAGGCTGATATGGACTTTACAGGGTACTCAATTCATTACATATGTGTTATTATTACCACTAGGCAGTTGTGACATGGTTTTAGGAGTGTAGTGGTTACAAACATTGGGAGAGATTAAGTGGGATTTTAAGAACTTGAGAATGGAGTTCACTATTTAAGGGAGAAAGCATGTACTCAGAGGTGGGAACCCCACAATACAACTCAAAGCTGTATCTATTAAAAACTTAGACAAGTTACTGATGCATCCTTCTGAGTGTTCTTCTATACAGCTGTGTAGCTTGCAAGTTAGAGGAGAAATTCAGTGTTCTAACTATGAGATGCGAGGAGATAAGATGGAAAGCACACCTGAACCTGTATGGCAATTGTTGGAGAAGTATAGCAGCTTGTTTCAAGCCAACCCAACTCCTTCCCCATAAGAGCCATGATTATATTGTCGTAACGATTTTACGCTCGACGATTTTGAAAAACGTTTAAAACAAAAGGGAGTCGCCATCAATCTTTTTTTATTAGGTGTGATTGGCCACATAAAAAATTTATATTTTTAACAAAATCTCAAAATTAATTAAGTTTTGTTAAAAAGATAATTTTGGTCTACGAAAACAAAAATCGGGTTCGGGAGTATAGTTAAGCGTGGGGAAGGATTAACACCCCCACGACGCCCGTTAAAAAACGGTACCATAATAATCATGTGTTATCCTTTAGTTTCAATAAAATGGTCTTAAATTAATATTTAAAAATAATTCTTATTTTATTGCAATCAATTTTATTCTTTTAATTTTGAAACTATTTTTTGTTTGAAATAAGTGAAAATCTTTTGTATTGAAAATTATTCCGAAGTACCCCAATACTCTGGTAGCATTTCGGATAATTTACTCACCTAGAGATTTTTTAAGAATCACTACTTGTGAGTTCTATAGAATCTCATCATCGGAAAATTCACACTTGCTTCGAAAATTATTATGAATGCACATGATGCAAACAGATAAAAAATGATGAATATGAAACTTAAAAGAAATTTTATTTATTTTGATTTTATTAATGAAACTCTTGATATTGAAAAATTTAGCTAAATATCCCAATACTCTAGTAACATTTAGCTAATTCCTCTCACTTAGGGATCGGTAAAGAAATCACTACTTGTGAGTTTCATAACATCCCATCATCGGACGAATTTCATTTAATTAAATTTAATTTTTATTATTAATTTCCTTTTTGGATTTTCTTTTAAAAACTTATTTATTTTTATTTTTTAATAAAAATTTAAATTATTGAAAAATCATACTAAATATCTCAATATTCTGGTAACATTTAGTGGACCCTTCTCACTTAGGGATCAGTCAAGAAATCATTACTTGTGAGTTTCATGACATCCCATCATCGGATGAATTTCATTTAATTAAATTTAATTATTTATTTTTCTTTGTTTTTTATAAAAAATAAATTATTTATTTTCATTTTTAATTAAAAATTTAAATTATTGAAAAATCATACTAAATATCCCAATACTCTGGTAACATTTAGTAGACTCTTCTCACCTAGGGATCAGTCAAGAAATCACTACTTGTGAGGATCAGTCAAGAAATCACTACTTGTGAGTTTCATGACATCCCATCATCAGAATTTATTTTAATTTAAATTTTATTATTAGTTTCCTTTTTATTTTCTTTTTTAAAAAATTATTTATTTTTATTTTTGACAAAAATTAAATTATTAAAAAATCATACTAAATATCCCAATACTCTGGTAACATTTAGTACGACTCTTCTCACCTAGGGATCAGTTAAGAAATCACTACTTGTGAGTTTCATAACATCCCATCATTGGGCAAATTTCATTTAATTAAATTTAAGTTTTATCATTTACTCAAATTTAAATTTCATTATTATTTTTTTAAATACGTTTTCTAATCAATAACAATAATTAATGAAAATACATATAAAAGAAAATTTTTCAAAAAAAATTTATTTTACAACATGAATTAATAATAATAATAATAATAATAATAATAATAATAATAAATAATAATAATAATAATAATAATAATAATAATAATAATAATAATAATAATAATAATAATAATAATAATAATAATAATAATAATAATAATAATAACAACAACAACAATACTAATAAAAACAATAGTAATAATAATAGCAATAATAATAATAATAACAACAATAATAACAATAATGATAATAAAAACCAAAATTACTAATATTAAAAGAAATATACCTAAATATTTTGGGTTTTAGAAAACCCAAATTTCCTTTAAAATTGGCCCAAGTTGGACAGCCCAAGAAAAGGCCCAAAAGGGGCTGGAGTAGGCTTGGACTATGCTGGGCCAAGCAGACCACGGACGGGTCGGACATGGGTTGCGCAGATGGACTCGAGTCGGAGCGGCACGCTGGTCTTCCTTTAGCGGGTCGGGTGCGCGGATCCTTTGACCGATCTGGGTCGGGCGTGACTGCTGGGTCTTTTTTCCCAGCTCAAAAAACGCAGCCGTTTTGGCTACCTAGGCCCTTTTCCAAAACGCACTGTTTGGTGCTTAATATATAAACAATTTCTCTTTTTTTACCAGATTTCTACTCTTTTCTAAAAAAAAATTCTCTCTTCTCTCAACTCTCTCTTTATTTCTCTCTTTCACAAGGGCCGGTCGCCGTCGACCGCCACTAGTCGCCGTTGACCGCCACCGGTCACCGTCGCTGGTGGCCAAAAATGAAAAAGATTTCTCCTTTTCAGAACTCCTTTGTCGCCTCTTTCTCATCCTCTAACCCGTTGCCTTTAAAACACCACGAATCCTCCTAGATCTACCAATGAGCTCTCGGTTTATCAACCCAAAATGGCTGAGTTCCGACCGGGCATCGCCGTTCTCCTCCCAATATGTAGTTAACCTTGACATAAGCTATCTAAACCTTTGATTTGAGACTCCAAATCCCAACAAAACCCTCAAAACCGAAGCCCAATCCTCATGGTTCTAAATTTTTTGTGATTTTGTTTTGTGGCTTCTTCACTATTGCAGTGAGGAATGTGGTTGTTTGTGTGTGTGTGTGTGTGTGTTTGGTAGTGGTTCCCGGTGGTGTGAGGCGGTAGGCCATTTAGGCGAAATGGGGGTGATGTTGAGGGCTTTGGGGTTCTATGTGGTGTTGGCAATGGTGATTAGTGGCTCTGGTCGGGCCTCGGGTTTGGGACGAGAAGATGATGGTGGCTTGGACGTTGGCTGTTTGTGATTGTCTGGGTTTTTGGTTGTTTAGGTTTGTCTAAGGTGGGTTAGGATAGGTGATAGGCAGTGGCTTGAGTGGTTTTTGGTTAAATGTTGCGGTTCAGGTTCAATGATGGTGTTTCGGTTGTGTGGCTGGGTGAATCCGAAAGGTTGAGCGATGGTGAGGGTTTGGTGTCTCGGTGATGTTGTTTGGAGGGTCACGGGTTTAAGTACTTGAAGAGGGGCGACGGGGTCATGAACAGGGTTGCCATGGATGGTTTTTAGAGGCAGTGTTGAGAGAGAAGAAAAGAGCCAATGGTCGCCCCCCTCTCACTGAACAATAAGTCTGAATTTTAATCTCATTCGGGTGTACCATTTCAGTGGCGGATCTTGACATTTGAATTTGAGGGGGCCAAGTATAAATCAGTCAAGCTATTTGTGAGCTATTTAAGTTTGACATGAGTGACTTGACTCGATAATTACTCGAATTTGGCTCATTTATTTTGAGCTAAACTTACGATTGAGTTGCTCGAGAAACTAGTTGAGTTAAATTCAAATATTTTAATACTTGAACCGAACGACTTATGAGTCTAATCGAACTTTTTTTAATATATATTTAATATTTTATTATTAATTTACTATTTGACTCTTATTATATATAATTAAAAATTAACAAAGTGAGCCTATCAAGTTCAGTTCGAGCTTGAGCTTCACAAGTATTTTGTCAAGTTGAATTCGAGCTTAAATAACCCTCAAATTTTCGAGTCAAACCTAGCTTAAGTTTGATACTAAATCATCTTCACTCAATTACACTTCAAAACCCAAGTAAAGTTTTAAATTACATCAATTTTGCATGAGTTATGTATACTAATTATAAAAAATAACAAGTTTGTAAAATTATAAATCTTATAAATTTATAAACAAAAGTATAATGAAACAAAATACAACAAATAGATTATAATTTCATCTAAAATTGTGAACGATTTTTTTTTAATTTTCAAAAATTGAATATGAACTATGGAATAAGTGAATTATATATGGGTAAACTTTCTTGATCATTTCCTTTGAAAATTTAAAATTAAATATATATAAATAAACTAAATTATATCAAACAAAAAATATATAATATATCTTTAAAATAATAAAATTGAATATGTTTTTCTTACATTTTACAATGTGATCCCAATCTAATTTTGGTATTGAAAAAAATTGTCAGATTTTTTAAAGAATAATTTTTCATAGGTAATCAAGACAAGTGAATATAATATTATGCTATAAAAAAAAATTTAATTATTTCAATTTTTTATTAAATAAAAATAATTTAAATAGTATCCAGCATATACTTACAAGTATATAAAAAGATAAAATGACATACAAACCTTGTATAAAGAAATATTCAAATCTTTGGAGGGGCCAAAACTATTTATTATAAATAATATATTTATTAATTTATAATTATATTATACATATTTTTTTTAGAAGTTTGGGGGGGCCAAGAGAGGCTTACCATCCGCCTCTGTACCATTTGGTCTGGTCTTAGATTTTCAATCCAAAGGTTTTAGCAGTTAGCTTCAGTCACCAACGTGACTGTTATGGGGAAGAAGGGATTTGGCTGTCAGGGAGTCATGGGATGAAGGATTGGCTGCAGAGTGATTGATGGACAGGGATTGTGAAAGGGTGGAGGAGTTGGTGCCGTGCATGGCACCAACTTTTCTCATTTTTGGTGCTTTTCTCTTTTTTTTTTTAAAATTTTTTTCTTCTTTGTTCTTTTTTTTTAATTTTTTTAATTTATATATATATTTAATTTACAAGATTACTACAAAAAGGAAACTTAAAGATAAATAAAAATCAATAAAAAGTCATGACCCATTTGGAGCTAGGCTTTCGAGCTCACATACTACATTGAATTTTGGATTGGACCTAATCAATTAAGCCCAAAATTAACATTGATAAATATGAAATTAAATCCAATCACTTATCCATTGAATTCTAAAATGAATTTAATCGAGCTTAATAACAAAAATGTCCAGCAAATTTAATGAACTTCAAAACTCGATTATTACTAATTTACCAGAATAAAATTTATGAATCCTGACAAAATTAGATGTCTATAGCTGCCCCTCTTTGCTCATTGCTGAAAATCAGGAATAGAGCAAAGACAATAGACAACAATTTTGTCCGGCTTATGAACCACTTCTTTCCTTTTCTTCTCTATTCTTCTTTTTCTTTTTTTTTTTGTGTTGTCTTTTTTTTTAAAATGTGCTCCTCTTGCAACAGAGGCATTGAAACTTAAAATTGTTTTTTCTGGAATGTGCTCCTCTTGTAGCAGAGGCGATGAAACTTTAAAATTCTCTTTTTTTTGTTTGAAATGTGCTCTTCTTGCAGCAAAGGCGATGAAACTTTAAATTTTTTCCTGAAAATGTGCTCCTCTTACAGCAGAGGCAATGAAACTTTAAAGTTTTTAAATGTACCTTAAAAGATTTCACATTCGAATACCTAAAAAACTTTGTTTCGGAGATTCACATCCGAAGGTTCGATTTGGAGATTCACACCTAGAATTTGAAATTTGATTTGGAGATTCACATCCAGAATTTGAAATTTGAAATTTGAAATTTGATTTGGAGATTCACATCCAAAAGTTAGTTTTGGAAATTCACATCTGACAAGTTTGACTTGGAGATTCACATCCAGAATTTTAACTTTGATTTGGAGATTCACATCCAAAGATTTAACACTGAGATTCACATCCGAAATTTGATTTGATTTGGAGATTCACATCCAAGATTTTAACTTTGATTTGGAGATTTACATCCAAAATTTTCTCTAAGAATTTAGAGATTCACACCTGAAATCTTTGATTTGGAGATTCACATCCAAAGATTTGATCCGGAGATTCATATCCAAATCGAATTTCCCTATCTTAAAATTCCTTATCTTGATTTTTCTTCAATTTCATCTTTAAATCTTCTGTTTAATCTCATTTCAAGTTCAATCTCGAGCCTCCTCTTTAAAATATAGCATTGAACCTTCATATTTTTCCTTTTTTTTTTCAACTTCAAAAATCTTATTCTTTCAACCTCATATTCTAATCTTGCATTTTCTTGACAAGGATACATTTAGGAACTCATTTTGAGGATTTGCATTGAAAATTCCAAACGTAAACTTTAATATAGAGATTCGCATCTCAAATTCAGAGATTCTCATTCAAAGTTTTGAGTTGGAGATTCACATCCAAATATCCATTTTAGAGATTCGCATCCAAAATTTTAGGGATTCTCTTATGAAATTTTGAGTTGGAGTTTCACATCCAAATATTAGATTCGGAGATTCACATCCGAAATTTAACTTAGAGATTTGCACATAAAAATTGAAATTTGGAGATTCACATTCGAAATTTTAACTTTGTATTGGAGATTCACATCCAGAATTTTAACTTGGAGATTCACATCCAATATTTTACCTTGGAATTTAGAGATTCACACCTGAAATTTTTTGAATTGGACATTCACATCCAAATATTTAGCTTCTTGATACATCATCCTTTTAAAACTCTTCACTTTAAAAATCTTATCATCTTATCCTAAAATTTCAAAATCCCGCTTCCTTCCTTTTTTCTTGTGTTTTGCCTCTCTTTTTTTGACCAAGATTGTACCAATTTGTTACTTAAAGGTGAAATTTTCATTTGTTTTTTTTTGAACGCATGTGATGAATGCAATGCAAATGTCGAGAAATACGAAAAAAGAAAAAGGGAAAGAGAAGGAAAAAGAAAAGAAAAAAAAATCAAAAGTTGCAGTAACAAGGTTCACAAGACCACCATTCTCACCTTTTTTGAATCTTTTCAAGACATAAGCTTCCGTACATCCTGTACATCCACTAAATCCACGAAACACCATTAATTCTTGTTCATTTTTCACCATTTGATCACACATTCATATTTCTTCGGCACACTTACAAACCTTCCCATGGTTCTTATCTTTTCCTTCTTTGCCCCATATCATTTTCGACTTTCCTCTTTTGTAATGCATTGGGCTTTCACAAACATTGTCAATCACTTATTTATCGTCATTTCAATTTTATAATGGATGCAATGCCATCACATTTCTTTCAATAATCATGAGTATGTATATTGGTTAAAAGTTGAAGGAAAGACATTTATGATGAAGTAAACAAGGACAAATTTAACAAAGAATAATAAGCAATTTCCAGAGGCCAAAGGAAAGTAATAGTATCTAAACAATGACTATTCAATCAATTTTAATAAACTAATCTAAGATTTTGCCAAAATTCTATTTGATTGACATTCTAATCATTTTGGTTCCATCAATGCTTTGCCCCCCACTTCATGAAATCTTCAAGCAGTATTGCTTTCCCTTATAAAAGGCTATCTTCCCAAGATTTTAGCCAAATCTTCCGTTCTTCTTTTGACTCAAATCGCCCTTTAAGGTTTTCAACTTAAGCCCCTTCTTATTCTCCTTCCTTTTTTTTAGCTTTTTCTTTTCCATTTTTCTTTTTTTCATTTTTTTCATCATTTTTCTTTTTACATTTTCATTCTTTTTCAAGGACCATACTTATCCATAATCAACACACTTATCAAGCTCCAAATCATAAACTTGTAACATGTCTAGGCTCAATATATGATTCCTTAACTCAAGCATTCAAATTCGATCAAAATGGACTTTTTAAGGTACATAATGTAGGCCATGGTTCAGGGTTTTGAAAGAATGGATAAACATGCCCAAAATACGTGTTTCAAGGGTTTCAAGCCATAGGATCATTTCTCATCATATTAAGAATTCTAGCATTCTACCCCATTCGTTGTTTATTCTTCTTTGGTTTCTTGTTTCCCTTTCCATTCTTTTCCATTCATCTCTCTTCTTTTTTATTTTTCTCTTTTTTTTTTGATTCTCTCTTTTCCTCATTTTTTGAGGAATTCAAGCATAAAGATATCTTTTTCTTTATCTTGCCCCTAAGATTTTTAATGACTTGAAATTTTTCGTGGGCAAATCTCACTTCATTTTTCTCAATTTTGCCCCCCAATGTGGAGGGTGATCTTTGGCAGGTTTCTTTAAAAACATATATAACTATGAGGCTCAAAAGGGGTAACAATGGATAATTTTTCTCATATGTGAAAGGTTAACCAAAGATGGTCATTTCTCATTTCAAATGTAAATTCTCTTATTAAAGAATTATTTATTGAGCCAACACAACCTTGTGGAAAATCTACTATTAAATTGCACATCAATTCTGACTTTCCTTGTGTACACTCCATCTATTGACTTCAACATTCCCATCGATCATAGGGGACAAAATGGTCAATACAAATAGAATTTTAAAGTTTTATCCAAGATTATTATCATAATCAACTTCATATTCATCATTTAACAACAAAATTGGGCAAAGTATGAAAGTTAATCAAAAAAGGGTAAAATATAGGCAAATGCACAAAAAACATAAGATTTCGAAGGGGAGAGAAAAATGTAATGAAAATACATCAGTTACTCCGTTGAAATGACAAAAAATAAATAAAAGTCAATACACAAAAAGCGCTTTTCAGTTCATGAGCATTACAAAAAGAAACAACTTTACACCATCATGAATGACCAACCAAAAAGTCTTCTTTTGCAATCATACTGTAGCATGGTTAACCCGTTCCTTCTTTTGTCCCAAAATCCAACAAACCAGATCTAATCAAACTTTGCACCTTATGCTTCAAAGCAGGACAACTTTCTAGCAAATGACACATATTTCCACTATAATAGTCACATCGAGCATTTGGGTCATACCACTCTGGATATGGAGGTTCCAAAGGTTTTAGTTGGACTGGGGTAGCAAGCTGGTTCTCGACAAGGTATTGAAACACTTCAGTGCAGGACCAAGGAATCGAGTCAATGTCGATCCTCCTCCGTTTGTTTCGAGATCCTCTTTGGTTACTTTAGGTAGGCATAGGTGTTTGGAGACCCATTTGCCAACTAGATTGGGGGATTGACTGACGGGTATTCACACTTGAAGAGATTTTATTTGTGGTGGGGTAGAGGGTTTGGTACATTGGATAAGGATGATATGGAGCAAAGTCTCCCACATGTTTCCCCTCATAATTTCTAGCATGAACATCTCCTCCATCCCCCGATGTATCACATTTTCTTACATTCATGGCATCATCTCCTACAAGCTTGCCACTCTTGATTGCATTCTCTATTATTTCACCAGAAATTACCATATCTGCAAAATTCTTGGTGGCATTATCGACCATCATTTCATAAAATGGTGTAGGGAGTGTATTGACAAACAAGATGGCGGTTTCTTTCTCTGTGAGGGGAGGTTGAACCTGGGCCGCTACATCCCTCCATCTTTGAGCATATTCTTTAAAGCTCTCCTCATGCTTCTTCTTCATGCCTTGTAAGGACAGGCGATCTGGTGCCAAATCTTCAATGTGCTTGTATTAAGCGATAAATGCCCGAGCCAATTCTTTCCATGAATGGATATGGGCTCGATCTAGTTGGGTGTACCACCTGGCAGCTGATCCGGTAAGACTATCTTGAAAAATATGCACCAATAATTCATCATTCTAAGCACAAGCAGCCATTTTTTGGCAATACATCTTGATATGAGTTGTTGGGCATTTGGTGCCATCGTACTTTTCAAATTCTGGAACCTTGAACTTCGGTGGGATAACTACGCCCGGTACCAAACAAAGCTCGCTTGCATCCCAAGAACCATATAAATCCATCCATTCGATAGCTCGTAACCTTTCTTCAAGGAGATCTAACTTCATTTGAGGCTCTAAGTTCTCTTTCACTGTTGATGCACTCGTCTTTAGTTTCTCTTGTTCTCTAGAATTATCTGAATCATGGACATAGATTGGGTCTAATGGGTTCCTCCTGGGGTTTGGAATGTCGTGCCTCGAAAATGGCATATGCTGTGAAGTATGGAATTGAGTAGTTACTTCCTGTGCTGGTTCCTTTCCTTTACTCATTTTGGTTATCATCTCCATCATTACAGCCAACTGCCCCTTCATCTCTTCTTACGCCTTTTCTATTTTCTCCAATCGGCTAGCCTGTCCTTCTTCCATGGTCTATACTTGAGAGTCCCGAATTGCTTTGTAACCTTTGATGGTCGAGAGGCCTTGAACCTTATTACCACAATTTTCTAATTAGAAATTCATATTACTATTTTACCTTTGTCTAAAAAAGAACTTTCTTTTATTTCTTTCAAAAAATTTTGGAATAAACACTTTTTTTTGTTTTTTTTAAATGAAGAATATTAGCATATTTACTGAAGTATAACAAGTGTATGATGTGAATTTTATGAAAATCATGTTATCTGTATATGCATGTAAATGATATGTATCACAAAAATCTATTCTTTTTATCTTAAAACATGAAATGGAACAATTTTTCTTCCCTTTTTTATTTTTTATTTCGTTAACTTGCATAACTTTCTTGATTTACATGTTAGTTATTTAGGTCCTCACTTTAATCAAAACTTAGCAAGGAATAATTTCAATAATCAATCAATAACACATGTGCATAAATTTGATAAAAAGAAAATTGAAAGAATAAACAAATTCAAGATTGTAACAGACTTGGTCATTTTCTTGAAGATTTATCTACAAAATGTGATGCAACAATGTAAAATGCATACCAAAATTCAAACTAAAATTTGCCCCTTACTTAACACATTCACTTATTAACTTAAGAGGTTAAGTCCGAAACAAGTAAGAGGAATTGAAGAATAACCTTGATTCAAAACTCTCTCTCTTTCTTTTTTCCTTTGTTTTTAATTTTCTATGAGAAAGAACATATTCTTTTTTTTATGAAATGCTATGTAAAATATTTAAGACATGACACAATAACAAGGCATGATGAAGGACATGTTTATACAAAATGTATTTTATACACAATGCAATGGTAATGAAGATCAAATTTTGTTTTATTTCACCTAACTTTCATGATTCTAAAATGCAAATGACATGACTATCAACATATATATACACAATGATGATGAAATGAATTAAAATGATATATGTCCATAACATGCTTGAGAAAAACGAATATTTGTATTCACAATACCTAGACACTAATCTTATTATTCCTTAATCCAACATGCAAGAAAGATGGAATTCCTATATAAACCTGAACATTCTTCTCAATTTTTCTAAAATCATTTTTCTTTTATCACCAAACAAATTTTTTTTAATTTTTCTAAAAATTTTCATGTTTCTTACCAGATTTTTTTTTCAAAATTATTTTTATATTTCATCTTTATTTTGGATCAAATTATTCTTGAAATTCTTTACAAAATAAATTCAAGGATAATTTTGTTGACATCCTTTTTTTATTATTCAACCAAATGTTTTGCAAGGAGATAATCAAGAAAAGGAAAGAAAAACATTTTTTTAAGCCCCCCCTTTTTTTGAGCATTTTTAAACTCTCATTAAAATTTCTACACAATCCAAACAAAATTTTTTTTCATGTCAACTTATTCTTTGAAAATTCTATGCAGGAAAGTCAATTATTCATCTCTCCTTTTTTTTTACTTCAAAAAGAAAGAAAGAAAATTTCATTCATTCTTTCATTTTATTCTAACTGATTTTTGAAGAGATATTAATTCATTTCCTACTCAAAATCCCTTTCACTTTTTCCTTTTTTATGCCTTTATCTTAAGAAAATTTTCCATGAATAATAAAAAATAAAAAATTTTAATTAAAAAAACTTAATTGAATTTCTTCTTATTGTTTTTTGTCTTTTATGCCTTTATCTTAAGAAAATTTTCCTAGAATAATAAAGAAAAAAAAATTTTAATTAAAAAACTTAATTGAGTTTCTTCTTCTTATTTTTTGTGAAAAAGACAAGAATCTTATTTTTCTCATTTTTTTAAGAAATTATTTCATTTTTTATTATAAAAAGAAAAGTTTTCGTGTTTTTATGATTTCATATTTTCTTTTAAAGGAAAAGGAATAAAAGAAATTAAAACCTCATATTTTTTTTGCTTTTGTAGATAAAAAAACATCTTGTAACTAAAAATACATGAACCTCTTTTTCTTCCTCTTGCTTCGAAGAACAAATTTTTATTAGTTTCTATTTTTAAGGACTTATTTCAAAAAAAAATAAATAATTCCCTCTTTTTTTTAAAAAAAGAAGAATTATTCACATTTTTAAAAGAAAAATTACACTTTTATTCTATCATTTTCATCGCATCTTTATTTTTTTCAAAAGTAAGTGGATTTCCTTTTTTACAAGATCTTTTCCAAAAAAATTTTTTTACTTTATTTTACAAAAATTCTTTTTTTAAAAAAAAAACAAGGACTTAAATTATATACCATTCAAACCAAAATCTATAGTACCTTTATTATAGAAATGAGAAAAGGGGTCGAATATGCTCCCTCGTGTCCTAATTTTGGGATAATTTTTACAAAAATTGGACATGGCTCTACCTAAGGCTGGCCTTTTAGGTTTTTCTATATGCTAGGTTGGGATATAAAGATCTAAAGGTTCCCAAATTATATCTCACTGTCGTTCACACTGGACTAGTAAGATTTACTCTGAGTAGGAGTTTCGCTTGCCATTGCGGAGATAATTACCTCACGAGAGCAAAGGTACTCTACTCCCTCTTAAGAAGGACGGAACCTGGGTATAGAGCTTATGTTATGCAAATGCAAGTGCAAGTGTGTGATGAAGGAACACGTCAGACTCAAATTAAATTATTTTCTCTATCCTAAATGCCTCAACAATTTATTAACAACAACTATATACAAATATAAAACATAAAATAAAATACATAAAATGCAAATGCAAACAAAATCATTTTCAAAATTCAAGTGAATTAAGTTTAAATATCATTTAAGACTATTAAATTAAAACTTTGGATAACACAAGATTAATGAATGGATTGACCCTCAAAAAGCGTCCCCAGTGGAGTCGCCAAGCTGTCGTAACAATTTTGCACGCGACGATTTTGAAAAACATTTAAAAACAAAGGGGAGTCGCCACCAATCTTTTTTGACTAGGTGTGATTGGCCACCTAAAAAATTTATCTTTTTAACAAAATCTCAAAATTAATTAAGTTTTATTAAAAAGATAATTTTGGTCTGCGAAAACAAAAATCGGGTTCGGGAGTACGGTTACGCGTGGGGAAGAATTCGCACTCCCACGACGCCCGTTAAAAAACAGTACCATAATAATCATGTCTTATCCTTTAGTTTCAATAAAATGGTCTTAAATTAATATTTAAAAATAATTCCTATTTTATTGCAATCAATTTTATTCTTTTAATTTTGAAACATTTAAATTTTATTTTTTGTTTGAAATAAGTGAAAATCTTTTGTATTGAAAATTATTCCGAAGTACCCCAATACTCTGGTAGCATTTTGGATAATTTACTCACCTAGAGATTTCTTAAGAATCACTATTTGTGAATTCTATAGAATCTCATCATCGGAAGATTCACACTTGCTTCGAAAATTATTATGAATGCACATGATACAAACAGATAAAAAATGATGCATATGAAACTTAAAAGAAATTTTATTTATTTTGATTTTATTAATGAAACTCTTGATATTGAAAAATTTAGCTAAATATCCCAATACTCTGGTAACATTTAGCTAATTCCTCTCACCTAGGGATCAGTAAAGAAATCACTACTTGTGAGTTTCATAACATCCCATCATCGGACGAATTTCATTTAATTAAATTTAATTTTTATTATTAATTTCCTTTTTGGATTTTCTTTTAAAAACTTATTTATTTTTATTTTTTAATAAAAATTTAAATTATTGAAAAATCATACTAAATATCCCAATACTCTGGTAACATTTAGTGGACCCTTCTCACCTAGGGATCAGTCAAGAAATCACTACTTGTGAGTTTCATGACATCCCATCATCGGACGAATTTTATTTAATTAAATTTAATTATTTATTTTCTTTGTTTTTTTATAAAAAAATAAATTATTTATTTTTATTTTTAATTAAAAATTTAAATTATTGAAAAATCTTACTAAATATCCCAATACTCTGGTAACATTTAGTAGACTCTTCTCACCTAGGGATCAGTCAAGAAATCACTACTTGTGAGTTTCATGACATCCCATCATCGGACATTCATTTTAATTTAAATTTCATTATTAGTTTCCTTTTTCTATTTTCTTTTTTAAAAAATTATTTATTTTTATTTTTTGACAAAAATTAAATTATTGAAAAATCATACTAAATATCCCAATACTCTGGTAACATTTAGAACGACTCTTCTCACCTAGGGATCAGTTAAGAAATCATTACTTGTGAGTTTCATAACATCCTATCATTGGGCAAATTTCATTAAGTTTTATCATTTACTCAAATTTAAATTTCATTATTATTTTTTTTAAATACGTTTTCTAATCAATAATAATAATTAATGAAAATACATATAAAAGAAAATTTTTCAAAAAAAAATTTATTTTACAACATGCAGTAATAATAATAATAATAATAATAATAATAATAATAATAATAATAATAATAATAATAATAATAATAATAATAATAATAATAATAATAATAATAATAACAACAACAATACTAATAAAAACAATAGTAATAATAGCAATAATAATAACAATAATGATAATAAAAACCACAATTACTAATATTAAAAGAAATATAGCTAAAAATTTTGGGTTTTAGAAAACCCAAATTTTCTTTAAAATTGGCCCAAGTTGGACAGCCTAAGAAAAGGCCCAAAGGGGACTGGAGTGGGCTTGGACTATGCTGGGCCGAGCAGACGACAAACGGGTCAGACGTGGGTTGCGCAGATGGACTTGGGTCGGAGCGGCATGCTTGTCTTCCTTTTGCGGGTCGGGTGCGCGGATCCTTTGACGGATCCGGGTCGGGCGTGACTGCTGGGTCTTCTTTCCTAGCTCAAAAAACGCAGCCGTTTTGGCTGCTTACGCCCTTTTCCAAAACACACCGTTTGGTGCTTAATATTTAAACAATCTCTTTTTTTTACCAGATTTCTACTCTTTTCTAAAAAAAATTTTCTCTCTTCTCTCAACACTCTCTTTATTTCTCTCTTTCACAAGGGCCGGCCGCCGTCGATAGCCACCAATCACCGTCGTCGGTGGCCAAAAATGAAAAAGATTTCTCCTTTTCAGAACTCCTTTGTCGCCTTTTTCTCCTTCTCTAACCTGTTGCCTTCAAAACACCACGAATCCTCCTAGATCTACCAATGAGCTCTCGGTTTATCAAGCCAAAATGGCTGAGTTCCGATCGGGCAGCGCCGTTCTCCTCCCAATATGTAGTTAACCTTGACCTAAGCTATCTAGACCTCTGATTTGAGACTCCAAATCCCAACAAAACCCTCAAAACCAAAGCCCAATCCTCATTGTTCTAAATTTTTTGTGATTTTGTTTTGTGGCTTCTTCACTATTGCAGTGAGGAATGTGGTTGTTTGTGTATATGTGTATGTGTGTGTGTGTGTGTGTTTGGTGGTGGTTCTCGGTGGTGTGAGGTGGTAGGCCATTTAGGCGAAATAGGGGTGATGTTGAGGGCTTCGGGGTTCTGTGTGGTGTTGGCAGTGGTGATTAATGGCTCTGGTCGGGCCTCGGGTTTGAGACGAGAAGATGATGGTGGCTTGGACATTGGCTGTTTGTGATTGTCTGGGTTTTTGGTTGTTTAGGTTTGTCTAAGGTGGGTTAGGATAGGTGATAGGCAGTGGCTTGAGTGGTTTTTGGTTGAATGTTGCGGTTCAGGTTCAATGATGGTGTTCCAGTTGTGTGGCTGGGTGAATCCAAAAGGTTGAGCGATGGTGAGGGTTTGGTGTCTCGGTGATGTTGTTTGGAGGGTCATGGGTTTAGGTACTTGAAGAGGGGCGACGGGGTCTTGAACATGGTTGCCATGGATGGTTTTTAGAGGCAGTGTCAAGAGAGAAGAAAAGAGCCAATGGTCGCCCCCCTCTCACTGAACCATAAGTCTGAATTTTAATCTCATTCATGTGTACCATTTGGTCCGGTCTTAGATTTTCAATCCAAAGGTTTTAGCAGTTAGCTTCAGTCACCAACGTGACTGTTTTAGGGAAGAGGGGATTTGGCTGTCAGGGAGTCATGGGATGAGGGATTGGCTGCAGAGTGACTGATGGACAGGGATTGTGAAAGGGTAGAGGAGTTGGTGCCGTGCATGGCGCCAACTTTTCTCTTTTTTGGTGCTTTTCTCTTTTTTTTTTTAATTTTTTTCTTCTTTCTTTTTTTTAAATTTGTTTATTATATATATATTTTTAATTTACAAGATTACTACAAAAAGGAAACTTAAAGATAAATAAAAATCAATAAATAGTCATGACCCATTTGGAGCTAAGCTTTCAAGCTCACATACTACATTGAATTTGGGATTGGACCTAATCAATTAAGCCCAAAATTAACATTGATAAATATGAAATTAAATCCAATCACTTATGCATTGAATTCTAAAATGAATTTAATCGAGCTTAATAACAAAAATGTCCAGCAAATTTAATGAACTTCAAAACTCGAATATTACTGAATTTACCAGAATAAAATTTACGAATCCGGACAAAATTAGGTGTCTACACACATGATTACTCTTAAAGAAGGAGCAGATGCTATAAATACTAGGCCTTACAGACATTCAACCTTACAAAAAGATGTTATTGAGAAGATGACTCAGGAGTTTCTAGCAAATGAATTGATTTAGCCAAGTAAAAGTGCATTTTCATATCCTATAGTGCTAGGTAAGAAAAAAGATGGCACTTGGCGCATGTGTATTGACTACAGGGAGCTCAACAAACACACAATTAAGGATAAGTACCCTATACCAGTGATTGAAGAACTATTAAAGGAGTTGCATGGTGCTCATTGGTTTTCCAAGATGGATTTAAAATCAAGTTACCATCAAATCCAAATATGTGCTGATGATGTTCACAAGACAGCTTTTAGAACCTATGATGGCCACTATGGGTTTTTATTGGGTTAACCATTGCCCCATCTACCTTCCAAAGCTTGATGAATGATAACATCATACCCTTCCTAAGGAAATTCATACTAGTTCTCTTTAATGATATTCTGATTTATAGTCCCACTTTGCAAGACTATTTGATCCACCTTGAGCACACTTTTCATCTATTACAACAACATGAGCTTTTAGCCACGAGAAGTAAGTGCTATTTTGCTCAGCCATCTGTGGAATACTTGGGCCACTTCATTTCAGTTGTTAGAGTTTCTATTGATCCTAGAAAGATAAAGGTAGTTTAGAAGTAGCCAACACCTAAGAACATTAGCCAACTTAGAGGTTTTCTAAGCCTCACCAGTTATTACAAAAGATTTGTTAGAGGTTATGGTGCTTTGAGTAAACCTCTAACGACGTTACTTAAGAAGAACTACTTTCAATGGAGTGAGGAAACAGAGTTAGCATTTCAAAGATTGAAACAAGTAGTGACAGAACCACCAGTACTATTTGCCTTACTAGACTTCAACAAATCATTTGTTATGGAGACTGATGCACCTAGCACAAGTATAGGAGCTGTTCTAATGCAAGATGGCCTCTCTTTAGCCTACATCAATAAAGCACTAGCAACTAAACATCAAGGGCTGTCTGTGTATGAAAAGGAGCTTATGGCAATAGTGTATGCTGTCACTAAGTGGCATCACTATTTGGTTAAAAGACCCTTCGACATCAAGATAGATCACTAAAGCCTCAAACACTTACTACGGCAAAGAGTTACTTTTCAAGGCCAACACTCATGGTTATTTGAGTTGATGGGGTATGACTATGATATTTTATACAAAAAGCGGAAAGAGAATATGGTGGTTGATGGGCTTTCCATAGTGCATTTAGGGAGTTTAATGGCTTTAGCCATTTCGAGTATTGAATCTAATTTATTTGAAGAAGTGAAGGCTAGTTGGGAAATTGATCCTGTCATACAAGATCTTATTTCCAAGTTGAAAAATATAATACAAATGATTCCCCTTATGTTTGGGATAGGCAGCAACTCATAGAAATGACAGATTGGTTGTTGGGAAGGATACAACTCTACAATTGAGAATTATCAAGTTATTCTATGACGGAGGGCTTAGAGGGCATTTTAGAATGAACACTATAACCAAGAGATTTCCTACAATTTTCTTTTGGAAGAGTATGCTTAAACAGATTAGGCAAGTTATCAAGTAATGTGATATTTGCCAAACATTTAATTATGAAGCAATAACATCACTAGGTCTCTTACCAGTACTTGACTTAGCTTGGTCTCACATAAGCATGTACTTTGTGGAAGGTTTACCAATGTCCCATGGGAAGAGTGTTCTGTTTGTATTAGTGGACACTTTATGTGGTTAAAACATCCATACACAGCTTCTACAATAGCTTAGACACTTCTAGATAATTTCTTCAAATTAAATAGTCTACCTCAAGTGATTGTCAGTGATAGGACCCCATTTTTCTCACTCAATTTCAGCAAGATATATTCAGGATGCAAGGAATATCTCTTCATCTTTCTTTTGCATGTCACCTCAGACAGATGGCCAAACTGAGGTGGTAAACAGATGTTTGGAAACCTACCTAAGATGCATGGTTGGAGATCAACCTAAGTCTTAGGCAAAATGAATCTCTCTAATAAGATGGTGGTATAATACCACATTCCACTCTACCATCCAGAGGACACCCTTTGAAACTTTATATGGCTACGTTCCTCCCATACGCCTACCTTACTTACCCTAAAGAATTAACACTCAACAAGTGGATGTACAGCTACAGGACAACGATAATATGTTAGAACTTCTCAAAGATCATTTGTCTAGGGCTCAAGCAAGGATGAAACAACAGGTTGATAGGCACAAATCATAAAGGATATTTGCAATAGGAGACTGGGTGTTGGCGGACAGACAATACCACAAACTCAGCCTTCGATATTTTGGACCTTATAAAGTGATTGATCGAATTGGTGAAGTTGCTTACAAGTTAGAGCTGCCTCAGCATTCACAACTACATAATGGGTTTCATGTCTCATAGCTTAAGAAGAAAGTGGGTTCTGCTGTAGCAATGGGGTTTGATTTACCTACTTTTCGTGAAACACCTACACTAAAGCCTTTAAAAACTTTGGACAGGAGAATGGTCAAACGTGGTAATCAACTAGCAATTCAAGTCCTTGTGCATTGGGCTAATTCGTTTGTTGAAGATGCAACTTGGGAGTTCTTGTATGATCTATAGTAAAGGTTCCCTGATTTTTGGCCTTGAGGTTAAGGCTTAGCTAATGGGGAGGGGATCAATAGGTGAATAATGTGGGTGGTGAGCTGCAGAGAATGAGCTAGATAACTAAAGTGACAGTTGTTAGTTACAGTGGTTGAATTAGGAGGGAAAGGCAACTGTTGATTCATTCATTCAGTTAGAAGTAGCTTTCAGTTTGATTCTAGTATAAATAAGAAATTGTAACTAAATTACATTCAAAATAATGAAATACACCACTTTTTTTTAAAACTTTTCTTTGCTCTCTCTTCTCTTGTTTGTATTATGTAGGATCAGTTGGTTCAAATCTTGTTCTTCATCTTTATCAAGATACCTACATTTGATTCATTTCTCGGTGTAGCTACATTAGCAGCTGCATTAGAGTCAGATTCCACCACCTGCTTTTTATGCTTAAACCCAAAATAATAGCAAGTCATTAGCTTCCCATTTCTTTTAATTAAATATAACTTCGTTCCTTGACGGCCACAAAGACCAGAAGGATGAGCCACGTGTTGATATCCTCTTAATAATGATTATATGAACCATTTGAATTAAACCCCAAATGTAATATTCCATACTATATAGTAAATATCCATAAAACATATATATGGCCAGTTGGTTGGGTTATCTGTGATGCCTTTATAACATGCACTCTTCACAGTTATTAAATTTTAAATAAAATTCTATTTATAGTTGATATTAATATGTACATACAAAATATCATTTCCAGTACATTTCACAAGTTCTACATCCCCTGTACATAAATTATACAAAAGTAGTACTGTACATAAACGTCTGAACATATAAAGAAAATAAAAATATACCTCCAGGATCAAAAAACTGCTACCTTAGGGTACCAAAAGCACAGCCAATCCATGGAATAATATATCACTACAGGTAATTTGTGAGGTGGAAAAATAAGGGGGTGAGCTAACATGCTCAGTAAAAAATTTGTACGCAAGAACTGATACTATAAAATCTATATGTATAAAAACATTTGATTTCTAACAGTACACTAAAAGACGTTTTAAGAAGGATACTACAATCAGCTAGGTAACCGAATAGAGTATGGGAGGTACTTTGAAGTACCTGTCATGTCCTAGCACCTAGTTGCGACTATAGAGAGTAAACAGTTGAAGATGATATGAATAAACAATATAAGTCACTTAAAATCATTTCATGTATTTTTCAGTATATAAACAATGTATAAACAGTTCAAATGAGATACTTCAATAAACAATGCTGTATAAAAGTCTAGTAATCAGTATAGTATACACTTTAGAAATCCACAATACAGTTGATATATAAAAAATTCACTTCAGTATTAGTAAGAAGTTTAGTCCAGTAAAACAGTACAGTACAGTGAAGACCAGGCAACACCCAATAAATATCATGCCATAATAGGATCCCAACAAGGGAGAAACAGTAACAGTAAGACATATGACTATAGCCAAGTGGGTCCACAGTGTACACTTGCCAGTGACACCTGTAGAAGCTGAAGACTTGGCATGTCTATTAGCAATAGTACAGTAATAGTAACACTAACAGTAACAGTCAGCATGATATGGAGCCTAATAGTTTCAAAACAGTTTATAAACAATAGAAACACTATTTAAGAAATCAATTTCAAGGATAAAATCTTTAGTCGGTCCATAAATGTATATATTAGAAAATATAATCAGTTCTGTAATAAAAATTCATAAACTATTCATATTTCGGTATTTTTTCTAAAAATGTTCTATTTATCTGTAGAACAGTTATAAGAACATGCTGGTACCCTCACGTATGTAAAATTTAATAACATGAATTTTTAAATATTGTTTTTTGATATTTAATGAAAATATGCAATTTCAATAAATAAGATGAATTTCACTAAATAAATTCTTTATTTTTAATATTCAAGATGTTAAAAGATAATTTCACAAAAGTTATAGAATTTTCGGTAGTATAACGGTTGTTTCTAAGCTAACCCTCCTACATTGAAAACACAGTATATGAACAAGCTGGTGTCCACAATTTCAATAATTCCAAAGTAATTGACTTCAAAAAAATTTCATAAAATCATTTTCAACCACAATATGCATTCACAGTATCCCTACGTCTTCCATACTCATCCCTTACCTGTTAATTTCTACCGTAGCAGCTAATAGCACCACGCAATAAAGTTTACTTCTGGGCTGCAAAATCATTATACTAACATCATCATTTCACCATCCTTTAATTATAATAATTTCTTCCTCATTAAAATCTACTACATTGTCTATAGTAATCATTAAACCAGTCTAATTTACACCAGTGCTAAAGTGCAACTATGCCTAAATCAACTCCGATTTTAACTCCGATTGCACCAATAGTCTTCTCCTAATTTATACAATATTATAGAACCTAGAACACATCAAATTGAACATAATATTCCTCTCCTCTTATCATGGCTGAAACTCCCATGTAGAATTTCACTTAATTTTTCAACAATATATCCCTTAATTCATACTTTATCAATAATTTCCATCTCTCCTACACCATTTTCATGCATAAAAACATCATGATTCATAAGTTCCTCATCATGGCTGAAACCCTAAGGGGACAATTGACATGGTTTTGATTCAATCCAAGGCTAAAATCATGTTTAACAACCTTAATTACATTACTTTCTATCATTAAAACTTAAAGAAAATAGAAACATAAAATTACCTTATGGTGGCCGAAACTTGTGGGATGCCAATCACCTTGATTTTGTCAATTTTACAACAAGATATTGGTATGGGCTTGTAGAGGATTAAATTTGGGACAAGGTTGTAGAAGAAAGTTTTATGTTTTAAGCTTGTTTAAATGGCGTTTTGGAAGCTTTTCTTATTTCTCATTGTCATAATGATTTTCCTCCGGCAACTCGATCGCTAGATGATTTTGAAAAACACAAAGCGGAGTCGCTACCAGTCTTTTTTGGCTAGATGTGATTAGCTACCTAAAAATATTTACCTTTTAAATAAAATCTTAAAAATGATTATGTTTTATTAGAAAGATAGTTTTTGGTCTGCGATAACAAAGTTTGGGTTCGGGAGTTTGGTTACGCGTGGGGAAGGATTAACACCCCCACAGTGTCCGTTTAAAAACGGTACCACTTAACTATGTATTATCATTTAATCTTAATAAAATGGTTTTAATTAAACATTTGAAAAAGAACTCCATTTATTTTGAAATCATTGATTTATTTACTTATTATTTGAAATATTAAATTTTATTTTTATTTATGTTAAATTTTATTTTTTATTCGAAACAAGTGAGAATCTTTTATATTGAAAATTATTCTGAAGTACCCTAACATTTCTGATAGCATTTCGAAAAATTTTTTCACCTAGAGATTTCTTAAGAATTGCTACTTGCGATTTCTATAGAATCTTATCCTCGGGAGGTTCACACTTATTTTGTAATTCGATGAATGCATATGATGCAGGCAAAATATGAATGATGCATATAAAATATCTTTTATTTATTTATATTATTGTTATTTTGAAATTTATTTATTTTAGAAAATCTTATTTATATTGAAAAATCATACTAAATATTTCAATACACTGATAACATTTAGCAGATTTCTCTCATCTAAAGATCAGTTAGGAATCACTACTTGTGAATTTCGTAACATCTTATTAACATAATTATTATTATTATAATATCTTATTTATTTTCTCTTTTTATATTTATTTATATTTATTATTTTTTCTTTATATTAAAAGATTTTGATATCGAAATAAAATCACTTAAATGTCCTAATATGCTAGTGACATTAAGGATTTTATCTCGACCCTAAGGATTATCAAAGAATCACTACTTGTGATTTCTATGAAATCCTATCATCTGAAAATTCTTTTAGAATTTTATATTTTTGGTTTATTTATTTGTTTCATTTTAGAACTTTATTTATACTAATCTACTTATTCTAAAATTTATATTCATTATAATTATTATTTTTATTATTAAAATATTATTATTATTAAAAAATTTGATATTGGGATAAAATCAATTAGATGTTCTAATACGGTGGTAACATCCAAAGATTTTTCTCGATTCTAAAGATTGTCGAAGAATCACTACTTGTGCTTTCTTTGAAATCTTTTCCTCAAAAATTTTTTTATTAAAATATTTTATAAAGTATTTTTTACATTTTTATTTATTATTTTTTTTGAAAAAAGATTAAAAAAATATAAAATTGAATATATGTGCCTAAATATGCCTTTTCCAAGGAAAGACCCTTAAATATATCATTTCCAATACTACCGAACATAAACCAAAATAAAAACAATACAACAAATGAATAAATATGCAAACACATACCTTAAAAGTTCCACATAGTAGCAAAACTCCTATGAGCCGTCAAGCCTCTTTTTATATATGCTCTTGTTCATGTTCTGTTTATACTTTTCAACAGAACAAAGTCTATAGCAACTCCATAACAGCAACATATGGACGACACTATAGGCAAGAGATGCAGCAGCAGAAACTTGTAGCCAGCAGTGGGTTCGGGCAGGGATAGTGCAGAAGACAGTGCAAGGTTGGAATCGTGAATGGTGCAAGAGCGATTGGTGGAAGCAAATTGCAACAAAAAGGCTTGAAGAGGGAGCAACGTGCAGGGCTTGAAGATGATGATGGCTGAAACGGGACGAAGCAGCAGCAAGGGCAGCAAACAAATAGCAGCGGCTGGGCACAAGAGGCAAAGGAAATGGCGTTATGGTCTGGTGCAGTGGGAGTTGGCGTGGATGATTGGACTGGTTGCAAAAATTGGAGTGGCGGTTTTTATGAAGCAAAAAAAAAATGCCGAGGAGTGTCCTCTCCGTTGCTTGTGGATAGTTCTTTTATAATCCCCTATGTGTATCGATTAGGAAAGGATTAATTGCCCTTTAATCTTTGATTTCAGCTTTCCTTCAATTTTCAATTTTTTTCTTTTTTCATTTTCTTTCTGTTTATTTGCACACCATTGATTAAGGGATCTTGATTTGGGTTGACCTTTCATTAGTTGAAGTTTCCATTTGTGAATAGCTTTAATATTGATTCTGACAATTTCCATTTAGGAATTATGCTCAATTAACTTTTCAATATTGTCTCTTTGATTGTCGGCATTAAGTTCATTGATTGGGTTTTTGTTTTAATTTTGGGATTCAATCAAATTTAATTCATATTAAATCTTTAGTGTTGTACATGGTAATTCGAAATTGGGGTTTCAAGAAAACTCCTATTCTTACCCCTTTTTCATTTTCTTATTTCTTCTCTTTTTTTTATTATATTTCTCATTATTATCTATACAAATAAAACAATATATATAAAGTAAGAACAGAAATGAAATGAAATGAAAATTATGGACCCACAATCCTTTTGGGTTTAAGCCCAAATCCAATAAATTAGGATCGGACAAAATTAAGTGTCTACACTCATTAAGGTTGTTAATGGAGGAAGAGGGGAAGGTTGAAGATGATGAAGTGGCTGGCCCTCTTAGTGCATAGAAATATTTAGAATATTCTTTTTAATGGCAAAATGATCGAAATGCCCTCACTTATTATAATTTTGGACAATTTTGTCCTTAAACTTTCATAATATTTTTAACTATTCAATTTAACTCCAAAATATTTTATTTCATCATGAAATATTATTATTGAATATATTTTAATGAATGGATGGGGTTTTATGAAGGTTTGACTGACCATAAGGGTGGAATTATGAAAATACCCTACCGGGCCAATCGCGTAAATTTATAATATTACCACCAATTTAATCTATCTATTGACATAGCTTGGAACTTATTTATACGTAGATTATCACACTTCAGTCAGTTGGTCAAAAGTCAATTTAATTTAACCATTATTTACGAAAGTTCAACCAGGCTATGTCCTTAATTGTCATTTTCTAATTCGTTGGCACACTTCCCAAAAATAACTTAAATAAAAGATTTTGGGTTCTATGTTCTTACCATAAGTTTATTAGACTCTTTGTATAGTGCCTATCCAGTCTCACATCCATCCGGGCACTGTAAGGTCTGTGGGACCCACCACACTGTTTCCTTTGTTACCTGCGAAATACACAGGAATTGAACAATGGTGAGAAGCCTTACATGTATAACAATAACAAAATATGTGGTTCTTACATCCTCCCTACCTTAGCAAATGGTCCTTCAAATTTGATCGGACCAACCATTGACATAGCTTTGGATACTTTTCTCGCATTAGGCTTTCTAATTCTCATGTTATGTCTTCTTCTAAATGGTACTACTAGAGTACTTTCATCAAGGGAATAGTCTTAGACCATAATACCTTATCCTTCCGATCCAAGATCCGAATTGGTCTCTCCATGTAACTCATATCTTCCTTGATCTCTAATGGTTTGTACTGAATTACGTGAGATGGATCTGGATGGTACTTCCTTAACATTAATACATGGAAGACATTATGCACTCCAGATAGTTTTGGTGATAGTGCTAAACGATAGGCTACATCTCCCACGCAGTTTAAGATCTTGAATGGCCTGATATACGGAGGACTTAATTGCCCTTTCTTTCCAAATCCATAATGCCCTTCAATAGTGAGACTTTTAAGAAGACCGAGTCTCTAACCAAGAACTTTAATGGTCGATGCCTGTTATCAGTATAGCTCTTTTGCCGACTCTGAGCTGCCTTTAGTCTCTCACAAATAATTTGTACATCTCGGGAAGCTTGCTCTACCAAATCGGAAGCTAATATTATTTTATCACCTACTTCTTCCCAAGCAGCTGGGGATCTACACCGTCTACCATAAAGAGCTTCATATGATGCCTTGCTGATACTAAAGTGATAGCTGTTATTATATGCAAATTTAGCCAGTGGCAAGTAATCATCCAAGGAGCCTTTAAAATCTAGTGCACACCCTTTCAACATATCTTCAAGCGTCTAGATGGTGCGTTCGGACTATCCATCAGTCTGCAGATGGAAAACAGAGCTAAAATTCAGTCGGGATCCTATGGCCTCTTGAAATCTCTCCCAAAAGTGTGAAGTAAGCTAGGAATCCTTGTCAGAAGTGCTGCTCACTGGAACACCATGTAGCCTCACAATTTTTCGGACATATATATCGGCTAAGGCACTAAGAGAATTGGTAGATCTAATGGCAAGGAAGTCAGCGGACTTCGTCAACCTATCAACAATCACCCAAATAGCATCATGATTCCTTCGGGTCTTCGGCAAACTCATAATGAAGTCCATAGTGAAGTGCTCCCATTTCTACATCAGAATCGGTAGAGGTTGTAGTAACCTTGCATTCTTCTGATGCCTTATCTTCACTTGCTGGCATATAAGACATCTAGCAACAAACTTCGCGAAGTCCCATTTTATTTTAGGCCACTAATACACTCTACGCAGATTATGGTACATTTTATTAATGCCTGGATGCAGAGTGTACCTAGATGTATGGGCCTTTGTCAAAATCAGATCTCTTAATTGTTGATCTTTGGGAATACAGATCTTGCTTCCGAACCTCAGTATGCCATCAGTGCCAATCCTATAATCCGACTGAGCATCCATTTGCACCTGATTGGCAATCTCTGATTCTATCCATGAAATCTGGTTCAATCTGAAAACTAGCAGTGAACCTATATCTCTAAGAGAAACTCATATTCAAACTCAGGCTCAGAACTGCTTTAGTAGATCGTACTCCTGAATCATCATGTATGATACCATATCGATGTGCTTCCTTGTAAGAACCTTGCCTATCTCATCAGGCCATCGACAAGCATCCCCTAGTCGACCCCCTCGCCCTAGGTTTACTCTTACACGCGAGATAGGCGATCACCCACTCTCACTTACATATTGTCTGCTTCGGCGGTCGTCCACCTCACTGCTTTGCCTCAAGGGTCTTGAAGAACTCAGAAATAATCCCTTAAGCGCATTTCTGAGGCTTGAACCCTAGTACTCTTCAAGTACCCGAGCCTTACACTCATGTTACCATTGAGACAAGTCTAAAGTACCCGAGCCATCGGCGAGCATTCCTGAGTTCTTCAGGACCCTTGAGGCAAAGCTGTGAGGTGGGCGACTGCCGAAGCGGACAATACGTAAATGGGTATGGGCGATCGCCTATCTGGCGTGTAAGAGTAAACATGGGGCGCGAGAAAGCGCCAAGGGGATGCTTGCCGATAGCTTGGTGAGACGGGCGAGGCTCTTACATTCCTGCTCAAAGCATCTTCCACCACGTCTACTTTCGTTGGGTAGTATAAGATCTCATAGTCATAATCTTTCAATAACTCCATCCATCTGCGCTGTCTCATGTTCAACTCACGGTGTGAGAACGGATACTTTAGACTCTTATGGTCTGTATATACATGGAATTTTTCCCTATAAAGATAGTGTAGAAGAGCCAACCTTAGTCCACACAGCAGGAGTCGCCCACAACTCTTACAACGTGAGGTGGCAGTTGCTTAACCTCACCAACGTATTGTCCACTTTGGGAGATCGCCGCCCTCACGGCTTTATTCCCCACATAGGACGCGTCATTCCACGTTCAAACCCAGGACGTCCTCAAGTACAAGGATTCTACATACATGTTACCATTGAGACAAGTCCCAAAGTGGACAATACGTTTGTGAGGTTGGGCAACCGCCACTTCAAGTTGTAATAGTTGTGGGCGACCCCTGCTGTGTGGACTGGGGTCGACTTTACATAGTGCGGCCATATCTTCAGTGTAAACACACAGTAGCTAATTCCAAGTCATGTGTAGGATAATTCTTGTCATGCTCTTTCAACTATTTAGAACCATAGGCAATCACCTTTCCATTTTGCATGAGAACACAACCCAATCCCAATGCGGAAGCATCACTGTAGTTGAGAAACCTCTTGATCCACCGGGAAGGGCAAGACTAGGAGCAATAATCAATCTCCATTTCAACTCCTGAAAACTGTGCCCACACGCATCTGTTCACTCGAACTTAACATCCTTATGTGTGAGACGTATCAATGGAGTAGCCAATCTTGAGAATCCCAATGAATCGATGATAGTATCCAGCTAGACCCAAGAAACTCTGTATCTCTAGCACCGTCTTTGGTTTCTCCCACTGCACAATGGCTTCGATCTTAGACGGATCAACAGACACCTCGTCTTTAGACACATATGTCCCAGAAATGTATTATGATCTAGCTAGAACTCGCACTTACTGAACTTGGCATAAAGCTTTCTGTACTTGAGGGTCTGTAGAACAATGTGAAGATGTTGCTCAGGCTCCTCTGGTGAGCTGGAATATACCATGATGTCATCGATAAAAACAACGACAAAGTTATCCAGGTATGGCTTAAACACCTCATTCATCATATTTATAAAAGTTGCAGGGGCATTAGTCAATCTGAAAAGCATTACCAGAAACTCGTAATGACCATACAGAGTCCTGAATGCAGTCTTAGGGACATCAGCTTCCCAGATCTTCAATTGATGCTACCCTTATCGAAGACCTATTTTAGAAAACACATGTGCACCCCTAAACTGATCAAAAAGATCATTGATCCTAGACAAGGGATATTTATTCTTGATGGTAACTTTATTAAGCAAGCGATAATCTATGCACAATCGCAAGTTACCATTCTTTTTCAGGATGAACAGTACTGGTGTACCCCACGAGGGCACACTGGGGCTAATGAAGCCGTTATCCAATAACTCCTGGAGCTGCTTATTAAGCTCCTCTAACTCTACCAATGACATCCAGTTTGGGGGCTTACAAATAGGCTTTATTTCAGGTACCAAGTCAATAGTGAACTTGATCTCCCAATCTGGTGGTAACCTTGATAGTTCATCCGAAAACACATCAGGGAAATCCATAACAACAGGAATCTCGTGCAACTCTAGACGTTTCCTTTCTACGTCCTTAACAAAGCAATAAATCCTTCAAACATATCAACACAACACTCAAACAACTTAGTAATAATTCTTTTACTTTCATTACTTATCTAACAATTTTACAGTATAACGTTTAGGATGAAAGAAGGTAATAAAGTGAGTGTAATAGTCTAAGCTATCATAGTTTGCAACTAACGAATCCATTCCTAAGATTACATAAAAAACATACATATTTAACAAAATTAGGTTAGCTATCGTTTCCTTCTCTCTTACTGTCACTTTACAATTTCTACAACACTATTAATCATTTGCGATTCTTTAAAAGGTGTATTTATCTGTAAAGAATATCTTAAGGGTTTAGGTTCTATAAGTATTTTATTAGCACATATAGGAGACACAAAAGAATTTGTAGAACCAGGATCAAATAGTATAAGTACTGAAATATCAAAAATATAGATCTTACCCTTACTAACATCTATAGAAGTGTCAACAGCCTCTTGATCTAGTGTGTACACTCTGTCTTAAGTCACAACCTTCTTACCCTTCTCTGCCACTGTCGCTCGCCTAGGCTGTGAGGGTGTCACTTTCTCTGGTTCACTCGACATTGGTGCTACTGGTGGTAGAACTGTAGTGGGAACGGTAGATGTAACTGCCTCTCTCAACATCGGGCAATCCCAAACCAGATGCCTCGTCTGTCCACATCAGAAACAGGCCCTAATAGGCAAATAGTAGGGTTGAATACTATGCGACCTCTCATAATGAACATACCAGTTGTTGTACTCCTCTAAGTAGTGGTAGGGTTAGTAGTAGGAACAGTAGAAGTAGACTTAATTGGTTTATCCTCTGAAATCTAGATGTTCATTGTCTTAGCCTTCTTAGGCTATTATCTCTCGGATCGATCTTCGGAACCTCTCTTAACCTTTTCCTTTCCTTTCCCTTTACCCTTAGACCCAGTATCAACATGGAACTGCTTATAATCCCTCTCGCATAGTTGGGCTTGTTGTACTGCCTCATCATATGTTCGGATATCGAATGGGACTAATCAAGTCCGAATAAAATGTCTAAACCCATCATAAACCTGTCAATCTTATGCTCCTCACTCATCCAGGTCTGAAGATCAAAACGGCTCAAAATGGTGAATCTGGACTCATACTGATATATAGTCATACTCCCCTGAGTCAACTCCAGAAACTCCTGCTGCAATTTCTTTTGTGCATTTCAGGGAATATACTATCAGAGAAAAGCCTCCACAAATATCGTCCATTTCACCGCTGGATGTTGGGCTAACAATACTGTCTAAGTGATTGAGCTTTGAACCTATTTGAATTATTTTGGAAAGAAATGAGCATGTGGCACATAAACGGGTTTCAAAAAAAACCATGACTTAGCTTTCATGATTTCAGAAACTTTTAAATTTCAGTACTCATGAACTATTTGAAAATTCGAAGTTTTAGAACTTTTAGAAATTTAGACTTTTAGATTATGTTAATATTTTAAGTCAATAAAGTACTATGGACACTTGTCCAACAATTGTTATAGACAAGTCTCAGTCACACTGGATCAATGCAACTGAGGTTTTTGAATCTATGGCCATAGATAGCTCTTTAGCCTAGAAATGTTCGATACACTGATTAGCTGCAGTGTGCTTAGATAAGGCTGTATTGATGAGTATGATATAATTACACCATAACTCCTCTTGAATTCGATTTTGAATATAAGTTTATTTGAATTGTGTTTGAACAATATGAAAACCTTGTTTTTGAACTTGATGGCGTATGTTTTGTGAAAGGCTTAAGCGATGCTAAAGTCTTATTATTAGAACCTAATCAAGTATGATTCTTTTTATCAATTTTGGATTTGTGTTTTGGGCTGTGGTGTTCCATCAGTTTCAACTTGAGACAACAGACCGAATATTGTATTGAATCGTAGATTTCGAACTTTGGACGATAGTCCGTGTATTGTTTTGAAACGTTGATTGACCATGTATATTTGAAAACAAATTTAAACTTTAAACACTTTTATATTATACATGACGTGCATAAGACTATACATATTTCGAATTTGCATATGTGAAATGATTTTAGATTGTACATGCTTTTATACATGATTGTATACTGTGCTTCACATGATTTGAACAGTACTCTCTTGCTTGTGATTTTACATTGAAAGCCATATGATTTGAAATTGCATAAAAGCTTTGAAAACATCATGCACATGTGGTAGTATATTGATATTTGGTTAAATAATTAATGTTGAGTTAAATGATTGTTATTGTGGATGGATATGGATGAGTGATAAGTATAGTGTTTGACGTTTTGTCAACAAGTAACAGGAACGGGGATAGTGAGGTACTTCGAAGTACCCTTCCATCCATATCCCAAAACCCTAGCACACCTCGGTTCTCTAGGTCATGATATGGAGATCAACTATAATGTCTATATTTGGAATGTGTAAGAGGATTTATATTTGTAAGTTTCATACATTGCATTAAAACAATATAATTTCACTTTTGCACTTATATGAGCAACTTACTAAGCCCTCGCTTATTAAATATTATTTAACCCATCTACATATTGAACTTAAATAGTGGATTGTCATAAGCTGCCTTTGAGTAGCCCAGGCCCGAGTCTTCGAGGTATACGCTCGAGATTCTACGATATATACACATTTACTCTTGCTATGATTTTATTTTCAGGCAAATTTATGTACAGTACTATACGATGAGATGTAGACTAAACAAATGAAATATCATTGTTTTATCTTGACGTCTTTCGATATGTTCTTATATTCTCTTTGTTGGATTTTATGGATATGATATGAAACTGATAAGTAGTTGTGGATATTAAGACTGTTGATATAATCTCAATTTGACATGTTGGTGTGGTTGAGTAAATGATTGTTGTGATTGGGACATACAAAATGATTGAAATTTACAGGTGGTTTGAGTCCAGGAAATCTCTTATTTTAAGGAAGGATATTTTCAATTTGTTTTCAAAAAATAAAAATATTGTGAGTAAAATATGATGATCACTTACCTTAAAGAGTTATATAAACTTAACCATAGATTAAAAATTTAAGTTATTAAGGTTGCAGTAATAAGAAAATATTAATGAGTATTGTTTAGTAACTACATTAACATCGAATACAAATCATAATCGAAAAGGAAAATTTTAGTTCGTAAACTTTTAAGATAGAACTTTATGTACAAGTGTACATCACAGTTTTCGGGTCGTGACAGCTTTTGTAATTCAAAGCAACGTGTGGCTTAAGTAAATGCTAATTAATTTTCAAATACTTTGGTTATTCACCTTTCCTATAAATTTAAACACCTTGCAGATTAAAACATTGCAGACCATGATCTAGACGATTGAATAATTTGACAAAAAAATCATCGTTAAAAATCCCATTAATCTGTTTCATAAAAGAAAAAAAGAGAATTTTCCCATAGATGATTAATTAAGAATTTAGTCAACCGCAAGCGAACCACCACAAAAGCAGGGAAATGCTTGAAAAGAAAAGAAAGAAAAGAAGCTAAATTAAAAGCCAGACTCGTGATCAATTAAAAGGAGAAGCTAATTATTGTCGATGATGGCTTTAGTAATTAGATGATATTATACCAATACCATTCTTTTCTACCAATACCTTGCATCATCCTGATCCTCTTATATTTTTTTCCTTTGAATTTGCTGTAGTTTGTTTGAAGCTTGTTGCTAAATGCACGTCATTCAACCAATTGTACCCACACCAAAAGTTCTAAATCCTTTGGTTATTCACCTTTGCTATTGTCGTAACGAGATTAGGCCCTAGACTTAATTGCTAGACATGGTTCAATGGAGTTGCCACCAATAATTTTTTAGCTTAGGTGTGATTGGTCACCTATTCTCATTTAAGGATAAGGATTGATCTTCATTTCAGATTTAAGGTTCGAGGGTCGGTTATGCGTAAGGAAGGTGTTAGTGCCGTCACAACGCCCATCCTAGAATGGTACCTAATTAATCTTGTGCTATCTTAAGACGGTTTTGTTTGAATAATCTTAATTTGTCATATTTTTATTTTATTCCAAATAATTAAATATTAGTAAATTTTCTAAGAAACTCTCCATCATTCTGGCGGAATTTCTTGAACATTTATCCTCATCTCATGAGTATTCAAGTAGTACCATTTGATTTGCTTGAAAAGGCTCCGTTGTCAAACTAAATCTTTTCTAATTTATTTTTAACCTAATCTTTATTTAATTTATCTTTCTCTATTTATCTTTATCTAATTTTATTTATTCATTTTATTGTTTTATTTATTTTAATTTAATTTTCATTGAGTTTTATTTATTTAATTGTTTTTAATTTAAGAAATAAAGTCTATATCAAAAATTTCTCTTAATCTTCCATCATTTTGGTGAGACACAGAGAAAAATTCTTACCTAAAGAATTCCAAATGTCAACCATTTGTAACTCTTTGGACTCTTATCATCGGAATAATCTTTATTGATTCTTTATTAATTATATATATTATTTCATATTGTATTTTTGTATTTCTTCAATTATTATTAATAATCTTTGCTAATCTTATATCCATCTATTATTAAAATTAAATTTATTTTTATTTTATAAACATTTTATTATTTATCTTTTATTATTATTATTATTATTATTATTTTAATACATTATGAAAATAAATATTGATTATTAATATTGAAAAATTTTCTTAAATCTTCAAACATATCGGCAAAATTTAAGAAAAGTTATCTTACCTAGAAATTTTCAAATGTCAACCACTTATAAAACTTTGGAATTTCGTCATCGAAGTTATTTTTATTTATTCCTCATTTTTTATTAACTTATTATATTTTATTATTAATATTATTTTTATTATTTAAATTATTATTATTATTATTATTATTATTTCGAAAAATAAATATCTATTATTGAAAATTTTACTTAAATATTCTATCATTTTGGTGAGATTTAAGGAAAATCTTCTCATCTAGAGATTTTCAAATGTTAACCATTTGCGACTCTTTGGAATCCCATTCTTAGAATAATTTTTATTTAATTTCAATTTATTATTAAATCTTACGTTTTTTTATTATTAAAAAATATTATGAAAATAAATCACTAATATTGAAAATTTTACTTAAATCTTCCGGCGAGATTTAAGAAAAATCTTTTGTCACATCTCGTGACCACATTTTTCACATTTTTTATACATTTTATACAGTTGGGCTGTCTGCGATACTTTACTTTTCATATTCATTTAACTATTAACTATAAAATTAGTAATATCAATTACATCCCTTATCTTAATTTTTAAGAAAGTAGTACTAAAAGAAAGTTTAAATACAGAAAATAAATGATCATAACTCATATTATAAATCAAACTGTCACAAGGTCTCCAAATGCGTAGCTCGAAATCCTCAGATGTTAGATCTCATAGTCACCAAAAATCTGAAATGTTAAAATTGGGGAGTGAGCAAACTATGGCTTAGTAAGAGAGTTATATGCAACACTTGATATTCAGCTACCTATATGCTGAAAATAATTTTTCACTTTCTTTAAATCTTCCTAGAGGCTCTAGGCTCACATGTAGGAAGGATACTACAGTCAGCTAGGGATCCGGATGGAGTAAGGTAGGTATTTTGAAATACCTGTCCTGTCCCGAAACCTAGAAGCAACTGTAGAGAGTATTATATTCGTTGTTCTCAAAATGATATAATTTTCGTTTCACAGAGTAAACCACTTATTTCTTTTCACTTCCGTATAATTTAAAACACGTGACAGTTCAGTAATAAAACAGTGGTTTTCTTCAGTATAGTTAAAACACATGACAGTACAGTAGCAAAACTGTAGTTTACTTTCTTTCTCATCAGTACAGTAACCGTATCTTACAGTTCAGTAAAACAGTAATATTCAATACAGTACCATTCAGTAAAACAGTATCTTGCAAATCAGTAAAATAATATCTTAATACAGTACAGTCAGTAAATAATAAACAGTAGCCACCAATTCAGTAAACAGTATACGGTAGCTTTCAGTTTAGTATCATGGAGACCAGGCAACACCCTAAATATATCATGCTATAATATCATCCCAAATAGGGGAAACACATGAGATCTATGGCCATAGTCTATGGGGTCCACAGTGTGCACTGATCAGGTGTCTACTGGGACGCTGATAATAGGATCAATATCTATCAGCACTAACACGTGACACGTGAGCATGATATGGGGCCTAGCAGTCTCAAAATAGTAAACACGTGATATAAACCCCATTTATGAAATCAATTTCACTGAATATAAGTTCAATCAATCCATAAATATTCATAGGAAAAATATTTTCATCTTATGAATAACAATTTATAAAATATTCATACTGGGGTAATCATTCCTGAAAATGTTCTAAATATTAGAGAATAGTATAAATCACATTTTCCATACGGTGAAAACAGTTTATAAAATAATCATTGTAAAATATAAAAGGTCATAACAATCTTTTTTCACCGTAAAACATATACGCACGCTTTTTCGTGCTTTCTATCGAAAACATAATTTTCAAAGTTATCAGGATTCAAATCAATTATTTTTATGATTTATGAAAAATTAAAACATTTATTTTCCAAATCAACACTTTCGTTCCGTGTTTTCTCTATAAACACATGCAGAGACCTTCTAGTCTCAAAATACTGTTTTCCACCTTTAATTACCTTTATGGAATTTTCTATAAACACTTATTTTCACAATTGAACCTATAAATGTTATTTATAAAATCAAGTGAATATTTGGAGAAATATTATTAAAATATTCACTTTGGTCCTTTTCATTTTTCACCTCGTTTCACGTGAAACGTCACCTATTGAGATAAATTTTGGTGATTTCCTTTTTCACTATTCTCAAAAACATGAATATTTTAAAATTAATTATCAGTATATTCATGTTTTATGAAAACTAATCGATTTTTCGATTTTTGTGTTGGAAATCGTTTTTCGGGATGAAAAATCATTTATTATGATTTTTGGTAATTTTTTCAATAATTTTCGGCAGTATAACGGTTGCCGATTGGCTAGCCTCCTGCACGAAAAATACAGTTTAAATCTCAACCAGTAAATCACCACAATTTTCTAACCAATCATTATCAATAGCATTTATAAAAATTAAATGCATAATTTAAAACATGTGTGACAAATATCCTTACAGGCTGCACATGTCTCCTTTACTTGTCTCGGGTCGACGACCGCCTCTTACGTTGTGCCCGTGTTCACCTCTCTCGATTCCATCGTCTCGGTAATCGAGGATGATTTTTCTGGAAATAAAATTCTAAACTTAAGAATTTTTCCATAGTTTATTAAAATCACTCGAAATTAATTTTTTAGAATTCTTACCGAATTTTCGTAATTTTTGAGTTTCCGAGTTTCCCGAAATTTCCTGTAATTTTTGAATTCTCAGGAATTTTTTGAATTTTCAGAATTCCTTTTCTCTCTGTCTCTTCTTTTTCCTCTTTTCTTTCTTTCTCTCTTTTCTTTCTTCCTTTTTCTTTCCTTTTCTTTTTCTTTTTTCTTTTTCCTTTTCTTTTTTCCTTTTTCCTGGCCAGACTGGTCACCTCCCCTCATCACCGGTTCTTCTCCGGCAGCTAGTTCTTCGGCGGTTCGGTGGCCCCTCAGTTGGCCGACGTCGAGGCGAATCTACCTGTGGCCTCTGTTCCGCCTGGATCGGTGGCACGACGACAGATCTACTTGGTTTCTTCTCCTCCTCCATTCTTCCTCCTCCGTCGTGCTCTGCCTCACCGGTGGCCTCCTACCCTTTCCTCTTCCTCCTTCGGTGGTTCGGTAATAGTGGCAGTGGCCAAATCGGCTAGCACCGCCACTTCTTATTTTCCTTTTCTCTTTCGACTTCGCCGGGTTTCGCCTCTATTTCCGTTTATGTTTCTTCTTTCTTCCATCGTCAGCACTTCTCCTCCCCTCCTCGGATCACCGGCCAACGACGGCCCTCATCCCTTTCTTCTCTTTCTCGCCACTGACAGTGGTCGGTTGGCTCACGGGGGAATCGGGATCCTTCTCGATTCTTTCCTCTCTTTTCCTTTTTTTTGTTTTATTATTATTATATATCTATTATACATATAATATATTATATACTATATATTACATATTATACATATAATATATACCATATATTATACATATAATATTATTATATTATATATAGTATTGTACTATATACAAATTATATATATAATGATATATATTGTGTATTACAAAATATATATCTATTATATATATGTATATTTATATACTTTAAAAATAAATAACTTTATATATATTTATATATATTATACCACCATATATATTGTATTTACAATATATAATTATGCAACCTTTAATGTAAAATAATATTTACATTCTCATATATGTATATATATTTATATATATACATAAAATGTTATACTTGAATACATATGTATTATTTAAATTTATAAAATAGTATATATATATATATATATACACATATACATACCAATGTATATTAATATATACTATACACTATACAGTATTTAAACACATATGTATTTATATATAATACATTTATATAATATATAATTATATAAATATATTTTCTATTCCTTTCTCATTTTCTTATTTAATTTAGATTTCAATTCATCCAAATTAAATTTCCTCTTTCATTATTTCTAAAATTCTCATCTTATTTTTATTTCGAATTTAATCTTCTTTCACTCGAATTTTCCCAATTTATCACTTCCTCAATTCACGGAATATTCACTAATATTCCTATCTCATAATTATATTTATTTATTTCCACTTATCTATTTTCTTTAATATTAATTTCCACTATTAAACAGTATAAATTTTGCGGTTATCACATTCTCCCTACCTTAAGAAATTCGGTCCTCCGAATTTAACTTAAGTTAGAAGGTGGTACATTCCGTATACTCACGACTTTTGTCCTTTAGATCAACTTTTACATAATACTGCCAGCATACTTTTAATATCATGATTACTTTTAGACCACTACATGCGGTCTTTCATCATATATTTATACTCCCATAAGTTCATTTCTCAAATCGGGAGTTATTCATTTCATTCCTCTTTTCACATAAAAGTCCATTCACACCGTTGTTCATATTACAGCTGATCTATACTGTTCGTCATCTATTTCTCTCACTTAGTGCCAAGTCGATAAAATTTGGTACTATCATGTACACATGTCAATCAGTTGTATGTAATTGTCCCAGCAGCTTTCACATCTCGTGCACTCGCTCTCTCAATATATCCTCATATTACGCTCGAGCATTTTCATCAGTACGGAGTGGTGCTATCAATACACTTGGGATCTCAATGCCTTTTGCTGTTTTCTATTAGTATATGGCAACTCAGAGACTCCCATCACATGTAATGCTGACTGAAACTATACATATACATTTACACCGTTTCACACTCATTCTTCGACTAAGGCACTAGAGAATCTAGGAGTTCGATAGTGAAATAGTGATTCCATTTGGACAATCAGTCTTTAATCTCTTCCACATCATAATATTTCTTTTGGACTCTTTATTGTCCACAATATTCATTTTCTCGTTTATTTCATCAAGGTTGCATCTCACTTGCAGACTTTACTATTGATCATCTCTTATAGAAATAACTCATGAGACCATCATCTGCTCTTCATATAGTATGGTCATTACATCTCTTTTCATAATTTGGATTCTACCATTGAATCCTCCAATTATCCATTTAATCACCACATTATCTAAACAGTTCCACCATTTCTATCATTTCAAGGTGGTTATGTGTATATCATTTTTGTTCCATTTCATAACTGGCAGTAACATGGTAAATCATATATTTACTTCTTTGAGTATCATTTATTTTCACCTGTCAGTTTGGATCGATCTTTCATCTAACTATAATCATGTGATAACCAAATGAAATCACCTTTAGTCTTAATTTCGGGAACTACTTTAGGTTCCCTACTCATCATGTTACTTACTTTCTTATTTCATTTTCGTTTTCATATTTTCATCAATTTAGTCGGTTTTCTCAAGTGGTATGGTATTCTACAGTAAAATCTCTTAACATTTTGCATACCATCTTTTCTCCTCACTTGTCCATTTTCTGACTTTTATTTCTCTAATTATGTCTCATTAGTAGAGAAGCTGTTCCATCACTCTTCTATAGATTGGCAGTAGTATCTAGCTAGACTCATTAATCTCATAACTCAATCATTCTCTTTATTATAGAGAAATCCACTATCATTCTGTCATCTCGAGATTTCCTATCTCTCAAAAGAGACATTGTCTAGCCAAAACTCTTATTTGTCAATCTTAACACAAGTCCACAATCTTTGAGAGTTTGAAGGGTCATACCACCATGCTGCTCATATTCCGTTTGTATCTTTAACTATTTCGATACCTCATCACTTTATTTTTATATGAATGCCTCATTCATTAGGCTTATATACCTCCATAGGAACTTGTAAGTATTTTATGGAGTTCTAGTCATTATTTCATGGACCTTAGTCTCCAACTTTTCTCTAATGGCGCTTTATACTGAGGCTAGTCTTATGGACTCCTCCTGTATCTCTGATCAGATCAATAAAGCATCCATTTTCATGTAGATGATCACTTGTTCTTCATAAGAACTTTATTAAGTAATTAGAATTTAATATACCATTTTAATCCATCTATATATCACGGTCATTTGTGCTTCTCTCATTTGCACTTATACAGATACTTCATTAACCTCAAATCACACTATCTGTATTTCCATCAAACACACCTATACAAGTGAATTTCATTATTCACACATTTTCCAAAGTAGTTGTAAAGCTTTTCAGATTCTTTCTATATTTTTCGATATAAGCTTAGAAATTAGATTTCATATATCCAATCGAATCAATGTTGCTCGATTTCTCTAATCTATATAACTCTGAAAAATTTATCGGGAATCACATCTGATACTTTCTTTAGTCACACATCTCTTATTATTTCGGACATTTCATCTCATGTCCTATCATTTTCACTATATATTCTCAAGGTAGAAACATTTAATATTCAAATCATTTTGAAATATTATCCACCTTGATTTCATTATCTACTCATGTTTCATCGCATATTTCTCAAAGTGATTAGTAATGTTGTAATAAGTGTAACCATTTAATTAACCGTACTGATATGGATTTCATTATTTGTACTATTCACTTTCTCAGTCATTTTCTATATTCATTTCACTTTTCATAATATTCAACGATCCCGTAATAAACATCCAATTCAATACAAATACACTCTTAATTCAGGCCCTTACAGTCAATAACCGGGCCAATCATCTTGCGACTTTCCACTATACACTTATGGAATCACATCATGTAAGGCCTCGGCCCGTCCGCCGTCCGCCTTTATACATCTGTACTGTCCTCTTTGGCGAGCCTACTGGCCCCCTCGAGGTTTTGTCATGAGGCCCAACCCATTCACTAGGTCACTCACAATTCGCGTCCCTAATCTAAGTGCAAGTGGAATCAGTAATAGGGATCGTTATATTCATATTACATCCTCTATGCCATTAATGACTCCATTACCACAATTGGATTCAAGATCGACTTGGTTTTATCACTGTGCAGAACATAGTCCAACATAAGGGCATTTTCGTCATTTCAACTTTATTTCTTTCTCCTCAGTATACATTTAAACCAAGAATCTTATTATCTATATGCTGATAGTATCCTTTCTCATACTAATATCAGCAGTTTAAGATATGGTTTGATTTCGACAGAGAAGTCCACTAAGATCTATAATTGGATCATTTTGCTTGTAATACAGCCTTACCCCATCATTTACTCTGTCAAATTAGTCAATTCCAACTTCTGTTGATCTATTATGACTCGATAAAATTTTAGAGGTAGGGGTATTTTGGTCAATTTTTGGCCAAAAATTTCTCTCTCCTTAAAATACCTTCAATCGGTGATCTTAAGGTCTATTTAATGATGATATTTCATTCTCCTCCTTTATATCATCACTTTTAGGTCTCAGTTCGATCCGGATCGAAAAGTACTAGTGGGGCCCTCACCAAGTCCTTTCGGTTTCTTACCGAACAGGCCTTCATTTAGATTATAAGATCACCAATATTCTGGTAATTTCTGAGCCTATTTTCCTTCTTTAACATCTTTAGTTCATAATGTTCACTCCCTTCTAAACACTTAATTCAATTTGCAATCATTTATTTTATCTATGCATTTAGACTGTACAGTACTACAGAAGATGTTAACATTTCTGACACATTTTCTCTTCAAAAGTATCAACAGACATCAGGCCAACCATGCTCTGATACCATTTTATCTGTCACATCTTGTGACCCCATTTTTCACATTTTTTTATACATTTTATACGGTTGGGCTGTCTGTGATACTTTACTTTTCATATTCATTTAACTATTAACTATAAAATTAGTAATATCAATTACATCCTCTATCTTAATTTTTAAGAAAGTAATACTGAAAGTAAGTTTAAATACAAAAAAAATTATCATACCTCACAGTATAAATCAGGTTGTCGCAATGTCTCCAAATGCGTAGCTCACAATCTTCAGATGTCAGATCTCACAGTCACCGAAAATCTGAAATGTTAAAATTGGGGAGTGAGCAAACCACGGCTCAGTAAGAGAGTTATAAGCAACGCTTGATATTCAGCTACCTATATGCTGAAAATAATTTTTCACTTTCTTTAAATCTTCCTAGAGGCTCTAGGCTCACATGTAGGAAGGATACTACAGTTGGCTAGGGATCCGGATGGAGTAAGGCAGGTATTTTGAAATACCTGTCTTGTCCCAGAACCTAGAAGCAACTGTAGAGAGTACTATATTCCTTATTCTCAAAACGATATAATTTTCGTTTTCACAGAATAAACCACTTATTTCTTTTCACTTTCATATAATTTAAAACACGTGACAGTTCAGTAATAAAACAGTGGTTTCATTCAATACAGTTAAAACATAATGACAATACAGTAGCAAAACTGTAGTTTACTTTCTTTCTCATCAGTAAAGTGACCGTATCTTACAGTTCAATAAAACAGTAATATTCAATACAGTATCATTCGGTAAAACAGTATCTTGATACGATTCAGTCAATAAACAGTAAATAGTAGCTACCAATTCAGTAAACAGTATACGGTAGCTTTCAGTTTAGTATCATGGAGACCAGGCAACACCCTAAATATATCATGCTATAATATCATCCCAAATAGGGGAAACACATGAGATCTATGGCCATAGTCTATGAGGTCCACAGTGTGCACTAATCAGGTGTCCACTGGGATGCTGATAATAGGATCAGTATCTATCAGCACTAACACGTGACACGTGAGCATGATATGGGGCCTAACAGTCTCAAAATAGTAAACATGTGATATAAACCCCATTTATGAAATCAATTTCACTGAATATAAGTTCAATCAATCCATAAATATTCATAAGGAAAATATTTTCATCTTATGAATAACAATTTATAAAATATTCATACTGGGGTAATCATGTCACATCCCGTTACCGTATTTTTCACTTTATTTTACATGATTCCTTCGGTTGGGCTGTCTGTGATACTTCACTTTTACTAACTGTTAAGCAAATGTACAGTACATTGTTTATATTATACACATCCCCTATCTTAATTAATCAGATAAGTAGTACTGTAGATATGTCTAAATACAGAAAATAAATGATCATACCTCATATAAATCAGTCGGTCTGTCACATTGTCCTTTGTGTACAGCCGTGATCGACAATCAGTTGATCTCACAATCATTAAAACCTGAAATGTTTAAAATTAAGGGGTGAGCAAACCACGGCTCAGTAAGAGAGTTATATGTCACACTTGATATTCAGCTATCTATATGCTGAAAATATTTTTTTTCTTCACTTTCTTTAAAATCTTCCTAGCTGGCTCTAGGCACACATGTAGGAAGGATACTACAGTCGGCTAGGGATCCAGATAGAATAAGGTAGGTATTTTAGAATACCATACTTGTCCCGGAACCTAGAAGCAACTGTAGAGAATATCAATTTTGTTGTTTCAAAACGATATAATTTTCGTTTTTCCACAGAGTAAACCACTTGTTCCTTTCCACTTCAGTATACTTTAAAACACTTGACAGTTCAGTAATAAAAACAGTGGTTTACTTCTCTTCTCTTCTCTTCTCTTCTCTTCTCTTCAGTACAGTAAAAACAGTACAGTACAGTGATTTGCAAATATCAAATCATTGGATAATTACTTCTTCGATTTTCTTTATCTTAGAAATAATTCTTATGTTACTCTTTTAGAATAAACATTTATTTCTCTTTTCAAATCAATAACCGTATCATACTAAAGCCTCATAAGAAATGCATTTAAAATAGTCATAGTATCGATATATGCAGAAAACAAATGCCATAATAATGCATTTCATACTTTAAATCATTGTAAGAATTCTTTAATGCATATATCTAAAATTCATACTTGTTTCAAACATGCATCATACTTTAGAAACTTAACATCATAATTAATAAAACTTTTTATACAATTCATGGAGACTAGGCAAAATCATATAGCCAGTATGCGGTCATGACACTTACTTCTTCCTCCGAAGAGGGAACATAATACCTATGGCCATGGTATGGGCTGTAGACCTGATCAGAGTCGTACAGCAAACATATACATACACCACGAAGGACCAACATACCCACAAAGAATGTAATCATACACAATGTGGGCGAGAACATGCACGACGTGGTTAAACTTATGCCACAATGTGGCAGACATGACAGGCAATAACATAAACTATAGGAAGGCCTTAGTCTCAAAACTTACTTACATACAATTGATATAAAATAGTAAGGATCGGGCGTGCCAGGGTCTAAGTTAACCTGGGGGGTGCCACTCCGATACCTTTTTCGGAAAACATATACTTAAATCATACAACTGATATAAAATAGTAAGGATCAGGCGTGCCAAGGTCTAAGTTAGCCTGGGGGGTGCCACTCCGATACCTTTTTCAGAAAACATACTTATAGCATTATTGAAAAATATACATAAAAATCATAAATTCGTTTAGCTAATTATCAAAAGACTATGGAATTTAATTTCAGAACGAAATTCATGCTTCAAACATTTCTTTATAAATTGCGATGAAGACAGTTTGAAAAATCATCACTGAACATGTAAAAGGGTAAAATTGTCTTTTTTCACCATAAAACATATATGCACGTTTTTCCATGCATTAAATTGAAAACATGATTTTATAATTATCGGAATTCAAATAAATTATTTTTATACTTTATGAAAATAAAATATTTATTTTCTAACTTTAAATTCTTATCTCAATGTTTTCTTTTAAAAATAAGTGTAGGGACCTTTAGTCTCGAAATCATAATTATTCATCCTTTCTTAACCTTTATGGACTATTCATAATTAATTATTTCCATAATTAAACCACAAAGGTTTTCTGTAAAATCAAGTGAATATTTAAGAATATTTGTAAAAATATTCACTTTAGTCTCTTTTTCATTTTCATTTCGTTTCACGTGAAATATCACCTATCAGAATAAATTTAGGTGATTTCCTTTTTCACCATTTTCAAAACATGAATATTTTAAAACTAATTATCAATATATTCATGTTTTATGAAAACTAATCGATTTCTCGATTTTTATGTTAGAAATCGTTTCACGTGAAATCAAATCTTTTATTTTGGTTTTCGATGATTTTCGGTAAATTTCAGTAATTTTTTCGATAATTTTTCGGCATTATAACGGCTACCGATTTGGTTAGCCTCCTGCATGAAAATACAGTTTATATTTTCAACCGGTGTTTCATCACAATTTCATCCGATAAACCATCACACTATAAAACCGATAATTATCAATAGCATTTATAAAATTAAATGCAATTTAAAAACATGGCCGAATATCCTTACAGGCGGCACATGTCTCCCTTACCTGTTTCGGGTTGGCGACTGCCTCTTACCGGTCGCGCCCGTACTCCATCTGTTCCGATTCCTCATCTCGATCATCAAGAGAATTTTTCTGGAATTTAAATTCTAAAATTTAGAATTTTTCTACAATTATTTAAATAAATAAATTATTTAAATAATTTAGTACTTTTCGGGATTTCTTACCGATTCCCGTATTTCTCGAGATTTCCCGTAATCTCCGAATTCTCGAGAATTTTCTAAATTCCCGGAATTCCCTTTTTCTCTCTCCTCTTTCTTCCTTTTCTTCTTTTTCTCTTTTCTTTTCTTTTTCTTTTTCCTTTTTCTTTTCTTTTTTTTTTCTTTTTCTTTTTCTTTTTTTTCTTTTTCTTTTTTCCTTGGTCTGACCGGTTCAGACCAGTCAGACCGGTCAACCTTCCTCCACTGCCGGTTCTCCTCCGGCGGCTGATTCTCCGGCGGTTCGGTGGCTCAGCAGCTGGCCGGCGTTGAGACGAAGCTGTCGGTGGCCTCAGCTCAGCCTGGATCGGCGGCACGGCGGCGGATCTACTCGGTTTACCTTCGGTTACTTCTCCTCCTTCGTCGGCGTTCCTCCGCCGTTCACCGCCTAAACCGTGGCCTCCATCCTCTTCCTCTTTCCCCGGCGATGCTTCGGTGGCAGTGGCGGCAACCAATTCCGCCGGTACCGCCGGTTTCCATTTTCTTTTCTCTTCCGATTTTCCGCCGGTTTTTCCTTCGTTTCCGTTTCTGTTTTCTTTCTTCTTCCGCCTCGGGTCACCGTCGTTCGCTTCTCCTCTCGCCGGCGACGTCGCGCTCCTCTCCTTTCTCCCTCGATCGGCCGACCGACGGTGGCCGGCTTCCTCTGTTTTGTTTACGTTTTCTCCTCTGTTTTAACAGAGGAGAAAATAACATGGGAATCGGGTATATCCCGATTCCCTTTTTCTCTTTTTCTTTTTTTTTTTTATAAATAATATATATAATTATATTTATATAATTATATATAATTATTTTATGATATATATTTCATATAATACCATATATATATATATATCTATACATTTAAAATCAAATACTATATATATTTATATATTATATATTTATATACAAAAATGTATTATAATAACATACATATGTATTTATTTAACATAAAATAGTATATATATCATTTTATAATATATACTATATTTCATATATACATATGTATTTATATAAAAACATATCAAAATATATTTATATAATCTAATCATATAAATATATAATATATGCATTTTATTTCATTTAATTTGGATTTTCTTAATATCCATTTATTTCTCCTTTTTATTTCCTATTTAATTTGGATTTCCATTATCCAAATTAAATTTCCTCTCTTCATTTTTTTTCATGATTTCTCATCTTATACTTATTTCCACTTATCTGTTTTCTTTAATATTAATTTCTAATATTAATAATTTCCAATAAATGGAAAATTTGCGGTTATCACAAATCATTCCCGAAAATATTCTAAATATTATAGAACAATATAAATCACATTTTCTATACGGTGAAAACAGTTTATAAAATAATCACTGTAAAATATAAAAGGTCATCACTGTCCTTTTTCACCGTAAAACATATACGCACGCTTTTTCATGCTTTCTATCGAAAACATGGTTTTCAAAGTTATCGGGATTCAAATCAATTATTTTTATGATTTATGAAAAATTAAAACATTTATTTTCCAAATCAACACTCCCGTCCCGTGTTTTCTCTGTAAACATATGTGGAGATCTTCTAGTCTCAAAATACTGTTTTCCATCTTTAATTACCTTTATGAAATTTTCTATAAACACTTATTTTCACAATTTAACCCATAAAGGTTATTTATAAAATCAAGTGAATATTTGGAGAAATATTATTAAAATATTCACTTTGGTTCTTTTCATTTTTCATCTCGTTTCACGTGAAATATCACCTATTGGGATAAATTTCGGTGATTTCCTTTTTCACCATTCTCAAACACATGAATATTTTAAAATTAGTTATTAGTATATTCATGTTTTATGAAAACTAATCGATTTCTCGATTTTCGTGTTGAAAATCGTTTCTCGTGATGAAAAATCATTTATTATGATTTTCAGTAATTTTTCAATAATTTTCGGCAGTATAACGGCTGTCGATTGGCTAGCATCCTGCACGAAAAATACAGTTTAAATTTCAACCGGTAAATCACCACAATTTTCTAACCAATCATTATCAATAGCATTTATAAAAATTAAATGCATAATTTAAAACATGTGTGCCAAATATCCTTACATGCTGCACATGTCTCCCTTACCTGTCTCGGGTTGACGACCGCCTCTTACGTCGCGCCCGTGTTCACCTCTCCCAATTCCATCATCTCGGTAATCGAGGATGATTTTTCTGGAAATAAAATTCTAAACTTTAGAATTTTTTCATAATTTATTAAAATCACTCGAAATTAATTTTTCGGAATTCTTACCGAATTTTCATAATTTCTGAGTTTCCGAGTTTCCTGGGATTTCTCGTAATTTTCGAATTCTCAAAAATTTTTCGAATTCCCAGAATTCATTTTCTCTCTCTTTCTTCCTTTTTCTTCTTTTCTTTCTTTCTCTCTTTTCTTTCTTCCTTTTTCTTTCTCTTTCCTTTTCTTTTTCTTTTTCCTTTTTCCTTTTCTTTTTTCCTTTTTCCTGGCCAGACCGGTCACCTCCCCTCATCACCGGTTCTTCTCTGGCAGCCGGTTCTCCGGTGGTTCGTTGGTCCCTCAGCTGGCCGGCGTCGAGGCAATCTGCCAGTGGCCTCCGTTTAGCCTGGATTGGTGGCACGACGGCGGATCTACTCGGTTTAGGCTCAGTTTCTTCTCTTCCTCCGTTCTTCCTCCTCCGTCGTTCTCCGCCTCACCGGTGGCCTCCTACCCTTTCCTCTTCTCCTTCGGTGGTTCGATCGTAGTGGCAGTGGCCGAATCGGCCGGCATCGCCACTTCCTATTTTCTTTTTCTCTTTCAGCTTCGCCGAGTTTCGCCTCTGTTTTCGTTTTTGTTTCTTCTTTCTTCAGTCACCGGTACTTTTCCTCCCCTCCTCGGATCACTGGCCAGTGACGGCCTTCATCCCTTTCTTCTCTTTCTCGCTGCCGACAGTGGTCGGTCGGCTTACGGGGGAATCGGGATCCTTCTCGATTCTTTCCTCTATTTTCCTTTTTTTGTTTTATTATTATTATATATCTATTATACATATAATATATTATATACTATATATTACATATTATACATATAATATATACCATATATTATACATATAATATTATTATATTATATATAGTATTGTACTATATATAAATTATATATATAAAGATATATATTGTGTATTACAAAATATATATTTATTATATATATGTATATTTATATACTTTAAAAATAAATAACCTTTATATATATATATATATATATATTATACCACCATATATATTGTATTTACAATATATAATTATGCAACTTTTAATGTAAAATAATATTTACATTCTCATATATGTATATATATTTATATATATACATAAAATGTTATACTTGAATACATATGTATTATTTAAATTTATAAAATAGTGTATATATATACATATACATATACATATACATACCAATGTATATTAATATATACTATACACTATACAGTATTTTAATACATATTTATTTATATATAATACATTTATATAATATATAATTATATAAATATATTTTCTATTCCTTTCTCATTTTCTTATTTAATTTGGATTTCAATTTATCCAAATTAAATTTTCTCTTTCATTATTTCTAAAATTCTCATCTTATTTTTATTTCCAATTTAATCTTCTTTCACTCAAATTTTCCCAATTTATCACTTCCTCAATTCACAGAATATTCACTAATATTCCTATCTCATAATTATATTTATTTATTTCCACTTATCTATTTTCTTTAATATTAATTTCCACTAGTAAACAGTAGAAATTTTGCGGTTATCACATCTTCTTACCTTGAGATTTCCAAATGTCAGTCATTTGTGACTTTTTGAAATCTCATCATCATCAGAATAATCCTTTAAAATTTATATTTTTACTTGTTTATTTATTTCAAAGTTTATATTTTATTTATTTATATTTATTTGTTTTTTATACTTTGAACTTTAGTCATCTAGAAATTATTAAGATACTTGAACAGTCGCAATTTTCTTAAAATTTCACCATTGGTTGAAATTCAATTTATTAAATTTTCAATTATCATTTCGGTACCATTATCTAAAGTTTCTTTTTCAATTAATTTCATTTATTTTACCATTATCTAAAGTTTCTTTTCCAATTAATTTACACAGCACACGATTAACCCCAACTTCAAAATATATACCAAATCATGCCAACACATATAATATATTTCCCATGAGCTAAGCCCATCTCAAACCTTTACCCAGCATATGTACATGCAAAGACCCAAAACAAATAATAGATTTCAAACACTTATTCACATGTGAAGAAAGAAATGATTGGCATATTCAATTATTCATAAGTGGTCAACATGTCAGAGCATGGATAGACGAAATAATATATAAAAGTCATGTTTGGTACATAAGATGATGGATAGGATATGATGATAATTATTTTATTTTATGTTTGGTGCACACATTAAAGGGAAGATTGGATTGCTAGGAGGATTAGTCCTCCTCCTAGTATAGGATAACTCAATCCTCTCCAAAAGGTGAGAATTATTCATAATCTCATAGGATTAGAAATAAATACTCATATTTTACTATTTTATCCTTAGCATTTATATTTAAAAATTAACTTAAACATTTAATAAAATAGTAAAGATCTTTAATTAGTTAATATAATTTTTTCCTTCTTTTTCTTTTTTTTTGTTTTTTATTAAAGAAAAACTATTATTTTGATAAAATAATATTTTCTTGTACACATTTTTTTAAAATTATTTTTTAGAAATAAATTTTCAAACATAAAATTATTATAAAATATATTTTTAACTAGTTTTTTCTTACATTTAAATTTTTATTTTTTTCTTCCTTAATTTTTTTTCTTTTTGCCAAAAAAATGAAAGAAAAATGACTATTAACCATAAATTATTAGAAATTATATATTTTTTAATTCATCAAAATTGAATTATTAAATTTAACTTGTATTTTTCTTTTTTTTTGTTTTCTATATTTCCTTATAATTGACAAAAAAAGAAATAAGATAAAGAAACCATAAAATTAAAGAAAAATATTTAAGAACAGTCTTTTGGAAATTTTAATGTAATTAAAAAATAAACTTATTTCCAAGAAAAACTCAATTTTTTTAAAAAATATATTTAATTTACAATAAAAAATTATTTTAAATTTAAATCATATAAAAGAAATAAAAACAAAGGGAAAAAAAGGAAAAAAATGAAAAAATAAAGAAAATGCTTTTTATAAAAATTCATTTCTTAACAAAATAATTTTTTTAAAAAAGTAATATAAATTTTTTACAAGTAATTTTTTTATTAAAAATCAGCTAACAAATTGGACTATTAATTATAGTATTATAAATAATATTTAAATTTTTAATCTTTCATTTATATTTATAACAAAAAAATTATAAATTTAAATTATCTTACTTTAAAAAAGAATATTTAAAAAAATTATTTTATACTATTTTTAATTTAACACATAACAAATATTGTGAAAGACATAAAAAATCATCCTATCCTATTCTTAATCTTTGTACACATCAAACATAAGATAAGATGATATAATCTAATCTTATCCTATTCATAATCTTATATTATCTTATCATATCTTCATCTTATCCCAAAACATGATCAAAATGAAATAAAACCAAAATGAAAGGACTCATAGCAGAGAAAGTAGATACGCAAGGGAGCAGTGATCAAACAGGATAAAGGATGGCGTGTTGCTGCAACGAAACTGTGAAGGGTGGTACTGATGCGGCGGACAGGGGTGGAGTAAGGGCAGAGGAACGATGAAGATGACGAAACCGGAATCGCTCGGGCAGTGCTCTCTCTCTCTCCTTTCTCCGTGTGTTCTGTTTTGTTTTTTTTCTTCTATGAATCTCAATTTCCAGTCTCTCCCTCACTCTGCCTCCGTTCTCTCTCTTTTTTACTTTTTCCCTCCATGTGTTTGTAACTCCCTGTCTGTCCCCTTTTATTTTTTTTCTTCTATCTTATTTTGGAAAATAAATCAAAGGCTTTATTGGTCCCATGATCACGAGATTTTTATTTTCTTAATTTATTTTTTTGTTTGACCTTTCCCTTTTTTATTTATTTCCTTTTCATTGTTTTTATTTTTGGTAATTGATTTTCAACTTTTATTTCATTTTAAATATTTCTTTTATTTAACAAATATTGCAAGTCAACTTTGTTTGGGTCTTAGGTGAGGTTTGGTACATGGTTTTAATATGGGGTTTAGTTAGGGTTTTGCATGGATTGCATGGGAAGGTTTAAGGGTTTGGATTACTTAGGATTTAAGTCTTTAGGCTTCAAAATAGGGTTTGGTCAAAAAATTGACTTGCATATATTTTTAACTTTTAAAATTGCTCGGACAAAATTAAGTGTCTATAACTATCAATTTAAAAAACTTTGGGCAAAAGCAAAATAATTAGTCACCTTTGCCGTAAATGTAGGAAATGAGATGAACAAACAGAGAATAAGCCTACATAATCTCCAAGAATTGAAGGGAAAGAGAAAGCAAAGAAAAGAAGCTGATTCAACTTTGTGCAACAAGAAGAATATATGAAAAAAAAATTTTTTATAATATTCAGCTCAACATTCATTTCTATAAAATACTTACCAGAATTTTTTAGCAATTTCCTCCGATCTGTAAAGTTACTCTTTGATCTCCATTTAAGTATTCTCTGTTGGAATCTCAAAATGTGAACTGTTTATACATATTTTTGATGGCATAGGGAACTTTGCTATTATGAAATCCAGCTGTTTGAAACCGCTGTCTATTTTTCTTATGCATGTTATGAACATTGCAGATTAAATAAGAATACAACAAGTGATCTGCATCAACAACTATAATTAATGGTAAAAATGGCTATCATATTATCACTTGCTCGTAATTAAGTAGATTGTGCTATTCTTACACTTTTTACATCTTCAATTCTTAAAGGAATCAAATTTGAGGAAAACATTACAAGCCTATAAAGTGAGACAAACTATTTCTACTACAGATAAATGAAGATATACCATACCATACCATACCGACTAACGTAGATATTTAGGGAATTTAAACAAGTTTAATGTTAGGAAAGTTCAACATTTGTGGTGGAATGAAATTCAATTACTTACATCTCAATAATCAAAATGAGTTAAGATCCATACTTTGTTCTTAGCTGCAATTGCTTCAACTCATTTTCTAAAGCTCAATGGTTCACAAATTTAACTCATTTCTAAAGCTAAACAAAAGTACATTAACCAGAGAGAAGTAGGAGAAAATCCTTTTACAAACCAAAGTAGAGCTGAAATCATCAACAAATCATGTAAACATCTTACAACATAAAAGATATTACAAAGTAAACAGACATCATCAGTCTCACAAATAAGAAAGTAACTTAATCCCTCAATGCTGATATAAACATGAATTGATTGGATGGCCTGCTGCTCGGTTCTTGCTTCTGAGTATCAGTCTTGGTTTTGCAATGAAACTTTGAATTGCAAGGAACAATGACTATAGCAGAGAGAGCCTAGTGCGTGAAAGCAATTTAGAGAGCAAAGAGAAAATTAGTTTCATGCATTTTTATTTATTTAAATAGTTTTAAGAATTTTATAGCACAAGATTGAAGAGATGGGTACCGCATCAAACTTGATCAGTGTCGTTTTGAAACTTTAGTTTAATTTTCTTCACGCAACCACAACATCCCCCATATTGTTTCTTTCTTCAGGTAACTCAGCTGAACATTTCGAAGCTAAGTCCATGATAGATGATATACAATTGGCTTTAATATTGAAATATTCATCCTCTCTTCTCAATAGATTGACATAAACAATATCAATTATTCCTTTAGATAGTGATCTTTTCATCCAATGCCTCATAGTCATTATTTCGGAAAAAATTTCATCTATGGGCTTTTTGTTTGTGAAAGTTTCTATCAAAAGAACCCCATAACTATAGATGTCACATTTTGTAGAAACAATTCCTACTGATCCGAATTCTGCATTTCAAGCATAAATGAAAGCATAGTTGATCATCAACTAATTCTAAAATGATTATTGAAATATATTGTGTAAAATCTTAAACAAGAAGAGATTGTAAATGAAAAAAGAAGTAACCTGAAGTATTCAAAATATCACCTGGTGCCATATATCCAATAGTAGCAAGCGTCTTGGTTTGTGCCATGAATTCTCCTTTTCCCAATAGTTTGGCAATGCCAAAATCTCCCAAATGCGTAACCATGTCTCCATCTAGTAGAATATTACTTGGTTTTATGTCCCAAAGGATTATAAGTGTCGGCTATCCCGCATGGAGGTATTCTAGAGCTGATGCAACATCTATCATTATGTTGATCCTTTGTAAGATATCAATAAAATAGTTTTCAGAATGTAACCATTTCTCAAGACTTCCATTAGACATGAAATCAAGCACCAAGGCTTTGAAGTCCACAATGGAGCAGCAAGTAATGACTTTGACAAGATTGCGATGGAGTATATTGCGCGTAGCTTCACATTCAACATCGAAACTCCTAAATGCTCCTTTTATCTGTAAGTTTAAAACTTTAATTGCTACATTCGTTTCATCTGAAAGCCTCACTTTATATAGATATCCAAACCCTCCTAAACCAAGCAAATTGCATTCGTCAAATCCATCAGTTGCTTGTGAAAGTTCAGCATGTGAAATTCTTCTCCATGTTCCTAAAGATAATATATCTTCCATAACTGCTAGAGTTGTACTCCTACTTTGGCACTTTTTGTACGTAAGAGTAAATACTATTATTACTACTACAGTAGTGACTACTGGTAAACCATACCGTAAAACAAGCAATCTGGTCATCTTCGAGATTTTGTGGATGCTACTCTTGCAAAGAGGGACTAGCAATCTGGGTGGACCACAATGTGCATGATTTTTCATGAATGATCTACTAGAAATGTTTTGAAAACATCCTTGCACGGGGATTTCTCCTTCTAGCTTATTGAAAGACACATTAATAAATTTTAGGTTCAAAAGTTTCTCCAGAGACTTTGGAATGACTCCAGAGAGATTATTTTTGGATAAATCCAAGAATTCTAAGCTAACCAATTTACCAAATGATTTGGAGATATGACCATGAAATTTGTTATCAGATAAATCTAAAGAAACCAAAGTTTCAAGATCCCGAAATGTGGACGAGATATCACTCATCAGTAGATCCTTGACAAATTCAAATACATTAGTGCCCTTAAATATCCAACATCAAGTCTGTGTGGGCCGCTAAGGCAATTTGACAGCAAATCTATTTCTAAGATATCTTTAAGGCACCACAAGGTTGAGGGTATTGCAGAACTCAATTTGTTGGATCCCAAGTAAAGATATCCCAAAGAAATCAAATTGCCCAAACATGTAGGCACAGGTCCATAGAGCTTATTAAAGGATAATATCAACTCATATAATCTCTCCAAAGCACAGATATTTTGGGCGATGGGCCCTTGTAATTCGTTAGTCATAAGATTCAACCTTTGGATGCTTCATAGTCCACCTATTGTTGCTGGAATAGATCCACTTATTTTATTGTCACTAAGGTTTGAAGCTAGAATGTTGCTTAGGTTACCGACTGCCAATGGAATATTGCCTTGAAGCTCACAACCATCAAGATAAAAATATTGAAGAGATGTTGAAAGATCCCAATATAAATTGGAAGAATGCCATTCAATGGATTTCTTGAAAGACCTAAATGAGTCAAATTCTTGCAATTTGCTAATGAAGAGAGAAAGCTCCACTCGTGAGCAATTGGTTCTATGGCCAAATGATTGTAAGTAATATCAAGCAACTCAAGGTGTCTTAAGTTGCCAAGAGTATTTGGAATAACACCAAAGAATACGTTATCTCCTAATGAAAGTATCTTGAGCATGGAAGCATTGGAAATGGAATTAGGAATGTTTCCCCTAAGATTATTGTCCCACAAGATAAGCGCTTCTAGTTTTCGGACGTTCGTCATGGGTGGTAAGTTACCTGTTAAAAAATTGCATCTTTTAGCACTCCTTGTTTACCACAACTTTGTCAAGGGGGTAAAAAATTAAATAAAAAACAATTACACAAATTTCATATGCATATAAAAATGTGATAATTATGTTATTATTTTTTTCTCAAAAATTTTTTTTGTTTTCACCCATGTAAATATGTAATAATTATGCCATAAAAGCTCTACATGAACTTCTTCCATCCAATGCATCCCACCATTCCCGAGATTCAAATTTGAAGAATATTAAATTGTAATTTTTATTTAATAATAAAGGACTTAAATCCAAGTTTTTTAAGCCTCGAATACATGCGCCAACCATTAATCTGAATTCTTTGGTGTAACGGCCCACCCAACCGGCCATGGCCACCCTTTTTGGGCCCACGACAACGATCGCTGTGACAGCGCTACTCATCCGTACTGTACTTTCTGTGAGGCGATGGACTACCCACTGGAACCACACATGTCCACCTCAAGCAAGGCTTTATCGGGAATAAATTCCCAATTCGCGTCCGCCGTTACTCGAACCCCTTACCACTTGTAACTGTCGAGTAACGACGTCGTTACTCGACAGTTACAAGTGGTAAGGGGTTCGAGTAACGGCGGACGCGAATTGGGAATTTATTCCCGATAAAGCCTTGCTTGAGGTGGACATGTGTGGTTCCAGTGGGTAGTCCATCGCATCACAGAAAGTACAGTACGGATGAGTAGCGCTGTCACAGCGATCGTTGTCGTGGGCCCAAAAAAGGTGGCCATGGCCGGTTGGGCTGGGCCATTACAATAAAACGCGCGTTTTATTGTAACGGCCCAGCCCAACCGGCCATGGCCACCCTTTTTGGGCCCGCGACAACGATCGTTGTGACAACGCTACTCATCCGTACTATTCTCTCTGTGAGGCGATGGGCTACCCACTGGGACCACACAGGTCCACCTCACGCAATGCTTTATCGGGAATAAATTCCCAATTCGCGTACGCCGCTACTCGAACCCTTTACCACTTACAAGTGGCAAGGGGTTCGAGTAGCGGCGGACGCGAATTGGGAATTTATTCCAGATAAAGCATTGCGTGAGGTGGACCTGTGTGGTCCCAGTGGGTAGCCCATCGCCTCACAGAGAGGACAGTATGGATGAGTAGCGTTGTCACAGCGATCGTTGTCGCGGGCCCAAAAAGGGTGGCCATGGCCGGTTGGGCTGGGCCGTTACAATATCATTACTACTATTAAATAATCTAATATTATTAAATAAGTGAATACTGAACATTAAACAATATTATTTTTATTCAATACAATATATTTTAATAATTATATAATTTATTATAAATAAATTAATTAAATATATATTATTTAATAGTTTAATATTATTACAATTAGATTAAGTAATATTATAAAATATAGTTTATAATTACTATTTGATATTATTATTTAATACATAAAATTTAAAATTTTACTAATCTCAATTATTTTCTAATAAAAATTATTTAATATTATATTTAATTTAATTATTTTGAATTAATTATTTTATTTAATATTATATTTAATTATAATATTATTTAAATTATATTAAATTTTAATATGAGTAAATGAAGATATTTAATATTAGTATTAAATAGTATAAAATGATATTATTTAATACTATGTATAAAATATTATTTTATATAAATTTTTGAAAAAAATTTTGAATTGTGTTATTGTATCTAAATTATTTTAATTATTTATTTTAATACATAATAATATTAAATAAAAACGTTTTTTTTAGAATTTAAAAAAAACCGATATTATTAATAATATAAAAAAGTAAAAAATATTTATTATATTTAATTAAAATAGTATCTATCTTTTTTAATTTTATATTAATTGTTGGTTATGTGTAAACAAATAAGGAAAGATTTAAAAGATTTTTGAAAAATCACTTATTTAGATGGATTTTTTAGAGGGAATTTGAACATCTCAAATTCACTTTTAAAATTTTCATAAATTTTAAAATTCTTCAATTTTTTACCATAAAAAGTTTAAATGTAATTTTTGAATATCTTGATTAAAATTAATTCCTTCCTTAAAATCTTTTATCCAAACACCCACTAAAGGTTTCTCAAAGTCTTTATTTGGCACTTATGGGTTGTTGCTCAGTTAGCAACGCATGTTAAGTTTGTGGGAAGAACTCTCGGGTTCAACTCCCACTAAACACATCTTTGGGGAGGGGTGAGGAGCCTTAACTGTGACTAAGCCTCAAGCAGAATTAGTCTTAGATCGTTAAAATAGACGAAGATTTTTATGATTTACAAAAAAAAAAATTCTTTATTTGGCAAAATCAAAAAAAAAAATCTTTATTTGGCACCATACATTTCATTCCTTCGAAGCCTGCTGGATTTTCCTTTTCCGTTCGAGCTAAAAACAAACGTCAGTAGTGAGCAGACTGCAACCCTCTGTCACTTCCCAAACCCACCAGACGTTTATAAAGTTCTTACATTTTTTAGTTTTCGGAGTTCTCTCCGCAAACCACAATGCAAGCTTAGCTGATACACTCATCGTCAAGCTCCAAAGTCGAGCAATATATTATTTATGATGTTACTATCCCACTGGTCCCATTGCCTAACTACACTGTTAACTCAGCTTACCATGAAAGAACGAACACAGGAAGTGAGCAGACCACAATCCTCTGTCACTCCCCAAACCCACCACACGTTTATAAAGTTTCTATATTTTAATTTTCGAAGAGTTCTCAATGTTTCTGTTTTCATTCCTCCAAGTCCAAAGCCTGCTGAGATTTTCCTTTTCCTTTCTGAGTTAAAAGGAGTTTCTTTTCACAGTTTTGATGGCTTTGAATGTGTTTACTCCTCCTGAAATTAAGTCTATCTCCTTCTTGGATTCCTCGAAGTCAAAGTCCAGTTCCCTCCTCAAGCTTTGCCCAGGTTTTATTTTTTTTGCGTCAGCTTACTGCAAGTTCCTTTTTTTTTTTCTTCCTTGCTCGATTCTATGCTAGGTATATGAGGAAACTCCGAAAAATTCTTTCTTTTTGTTCAAAACGCTGAAAAAGCTTCTCTTTCTATTTCTTGGGTTGGATTATAATTTTAAACATTGGCTTTTTGTTAATCTTTAGGGGGGTATGTTTTGAAGAGGAAGGACTATGGCACGATGTTTGGAAGGAGAGTACAATGTTCAGCTCGGGCTCCACAACCACCACCGGCATGGCCTGGACGCAAGACTTGGGATGGCCCCAAGCCAGTCTCCATTATTGGTTCAACTGGTTCCATTGGAACTCAGGTGAAAAGGGAAAAGAGAAAAACCTTTGATCTTTTACATACTAAAAATAACTTTTTGGCCTTTGACCCTCCAACTATCTGGCAATGTGCACATGTAGCTTTTTGCTCTAATCTTAGGCTTGCATGTTTGATTGGCACTTGATTAAGTTGTTTAGAATCTAATTTTCGTTTTTTCTAGACGTTGGACATAGTTGCAGAGAATCCAGATAAGTTCAGAATTGTGGGGCTTGCTGCTGGTTCAAATGTGACCCTTCTTGTTGATCAGATAACTATTCAGTTTTCACCAGTTATGGTAACTTATAATGCTTATAATGCATTAGTTTTTCCAACTTTCAAGAAGAACCATCTGGAGATGTCAAACTCGCTCTTGAATAACTTGATTCATGGACTAACATAGTTATGATGTTATAGTCCACTTATACTTTAGCCACATGTGGTCGTGCAATATAATCTCATATAAAGTGGCTTCTGTGATGCTTAAAAATTTTAGAAATAAATCATAAATAATTCTCTTTGCACAAAAGATTTAAAAAATGAATTGGGCATCTGTCAAAACTTTAGGGGCTGATAATGTTTCTGCCTATAACAGGTGAAGAGATTCAAACCTCAACTGGTTGCTGTTAGAAATAGCCTTTGGTAAATGAACTCAAAGAGGCTTTGGCTGATATGGAACAAAAGCCTCAAACTATTCCTGGGGAACAAGGAGTTATTGAGGTAGCTCGTGATTTAATTCATTATTTCTTTTATTTGACTATAGAAAGCCATTTTCATGTTTAAATAGTTAAGCTTAAATATTTTTCTAGGTTGCTCGCCATCCAGATGCTGTCAGTGTAGTTACAGGGATAGTTGGCTGTGCAGGATTGAAGGTAGTCATCGATCTTTTTACTTGTTCCCTTGGTTTGGTCATGTTCCACATCATGCCTTTTGAACCCTATGATCCTTAACTCCTAGGAGCATTCTGTAAAGGCTGCATATAAGATTTCTTGGTCTAGTTTCAAATTTATGATTTGATTATAGTACTTATGTGGACAAACCCCAGAGAATCATATGTAGATCTATTTCTGCATCCTCTATGTATAGCCTCCTTTGCGCCCACTGAATAAAGTACACTGAAGATATTATGAACTACAGTTTACTGTCAAGCTTTAGGATATGTAAATAGAAGCAAACAATTTGTTGTTTAATAGTAGATTGTATTGATCTTGCTAAAATCTCCATCTTTTATCTCTTTGTAGCCTACAGTTGCTGCCATAGAAGCAGGGAAAGATATTTGTTTAGCCAATAAAGAAACCTTGATTGCCGGTTGTCCCTTTGTCCTTCCTCTTGCTTACAAGCATAAAGTAAAAATCCTCCCGACAGATTCGGAACATTCTGCCATATTTCAGGTATGGAACTATAACTTAATGAATACGATTATCCGAAAATTGTTTGTTGTTCAGAGATTCTTTGTCAATTATGTTGTTTCTTGTGGAAGTTTAGTATCTTTACACTTTTCTTGGTATAACTTGTTGCAACAACTTTTTTGACTTCTCATTTTATCCCTCAAGTCTTTCTTGATAATTACAGAACAAGCTTATAGAGTTGTTTTTTGTTTCTTCAGTGTATTCAGGGATTACCAGAGGGTGCACTGCGGCATATTTTTTTGACTTCATCTGGTGGGGCTTTCAAGTGTGGAATCATAATTTATGTTAGAATGATTAAGTTTGTAAGTTAGGATGATTAAGCTGCATTGAGCCATTTGCTCACATTGTTTCTCATAGGGATTGGCCTGTTGATAAATTGAAAGTTAAAGTAGATGATGCTTTGAAGCATCCTAACTGGACCATGGGTAAAAAGATTACTGTGGACTCTGCTACCCTTTTCAATAATGTTTAGTTTTATCAAATGTCTCATTCAAAATCATGAGCAGCATACTTTTCAATAAAGTATGTTATTTGTTTAAAATTATACCCTGGTCTAAATTACTATCATTAAGCACTTTCTCTTATATGACAGGGTCTAGAAGCCATCGAAGCACATTACCTCTTTGGAGCTGAGTATGATAATGTTGAGATAGTAATTCACCCGCAATCTATTATTCATTCAATGGTTGAAACACATGTTTTGCTCTTAACTCTGTCGTGTTGGCTTGTTGATGCCATAGGTGTCACATGTTGTTCAATTTTTAATTGAGTGGCAACCATATCCTTGAACAAAAAGATGCGGAGAGTACAGATTGGAATTCAATTTTCATTTCTCATCATTGTTTGATTTGCTTATTTTCAGAATTCATTAGTGCTGACTCAGTTGGGATGGGCGGATATGCTCATTCCAATCCTCTACGCAATGTCATGGCTTGAAAGAATTTACTGCTCTGAAACAACTTGGCCTCGCCTTGATATTTGCAAGTAACTAGTTCGTCTCCTTTCAAATTGTACTTAATTACTAACTTAATTTTTCAAAATTTGAGCAGGGTTCATTCTTTAAGGAAATAATAATAACCTATGCCAAAATATGTTATATTACATTTTATTTACATCATGTTACCTTTGAGCCTTTTTGTTGGTTGAAAAGGAAAACTTTATTGGAAATGCATAGTCATTTTACTCATTCTCTTGAGTTAAATTGGTTGATTGATGATACAGGCTTAGTTCACTAACTTTTAAGGCTCCTGACAATGAGAAATTCCTGTCGATGAATCTTGCCTATGCTGCTGGCAGGGCTGGGGGCACCATGACTGAAGTTCTTAGTGCAGCTAATGAGAAAGCTGTAGAGCTGTTCATCGAAGAAAAGTAAGTATTTAGTTTCTTGATGTTACTTTACAGTTTCCTTCTCGGTTCTGCCTTCTTGTTGATGTGGATTTTGATTTTTTATTAATGATAAAAATACTTGATGAGTATTAGGGTTGAAACCTCATTTACTGACTATAGTTTATATACGGGGAACTTTAAACCAACTAGATAAGTTTTCATGATTGACCCTTTCTTTGAAATCTTTTTGCTTAATACATGCATGACTTGGTGGTTTCATCATCTTCTTTGGAACAAGTACTACTTGCACTTCAGGAAGAATCTGGATTTTTTCCCCATCGCAGGAATTAGGTTTAGTCAATATGTTGTGATGATTGTTGAACATTTTGTTATCATGATATGAGGGTAAAATTAGGAGGCAAATGACTAACAAGTGATTGGAATAAGTATACGTGGATTTATTTCATAAGTATTTGGGCATGGTCTGAATTTCAAAACTGTCACTGTTGAGAAAGCTTTTTCGTTTAGCACATTCGGTCCGAGCAGGATTAATCATAGATCGTAAAATGAATGAAAATATCTGTAGTTACATTCTTGCTGTAAGAGTGTGGTGACCAGAATTTAATAAATGTTTTCTCTTTGGATATTTTCAAGGTGGTGGATATTTTCAAGGTGGTGGAACTAACATGCGAGAAGCACCAGGAAGAATTGGTAGTTTGTCCTTCGTTGGAGGAAATTATACATTATGAATTGTGGGCACGAGACTATGCCGCTAGTTTGCAACGCTCTTCCGCTCTAAGTCTTGTTGCTGCATGATTGATATGATGGCTTGTTCATGTTGGTGGGCTTAATGCCGAAGGTTAGCCCAGTTGCAAAAGCTGTGGGGGCATTGAATAATTTTAACATATATGGTATAATCTTGATTACCTTGAAAAATCTACATCGTCGAGCACGTTCATTACTGGGTATTAATCCAGGATCTACACGTAAAAAGTTAGAATATCAAATCGACATTTATTTAGGCACATATAAGTGAAATAGAATAGTATTATCATAATTATGATCAAGAATGATCTTTTTGGGACTTAAGAGTTGTGATTCAGTTGGTAACGTAAGTTGAGTTTGTGTGAGAGCTTTCAGGTCAACTCTCACTAAATATATCTTTGGGAAGGGGTGAAAAACTTTAACTGTGATTAAATTTCAAATATGATTAGTTTCAGACCGTTAAAACGGATAAGGATACTTATGGTTTACACCAAAAAAAGAATGATCTTCTTGGGTTTGTTTATAGTAAGATTGCAAAATACCAACTGATGTGGGTTAGGTTAAAGATTACTGGGCTTTTCTATAAGTCAAGTTGAAGACAATTGAGTCAAATGATAATCTGAGCCCAAGAGGAAAGAGGACTCAAAAGGCCCATAAATGATCCACTGGGTTATTATTTAAGTTGTGAGGCTTAAAGGTAATTACGCGCAAAATAACTCCTATAAATAGGTCACATGTATCATTATTAAACCCTAAGCTCTATTTTGCCTGCCAAAACCCTGTCTGACTTAAGCATCGGAGTGCGCGCGCAGGGGAAAACCCCTGCGCCCCTCTGACTTTTCCTATTTCGCAGATTCGTTGGAGATAGACTAAAGCAAAGATCGAGGATTTGACGTCAGCAAACTTTTATTGTTGTTTTTGGCAACAATAATTGGCGCCGTCTGTGGGAACTTAACAAAAAAGTCATAAAAAATTGTGAAAGACGATCTGCGGAAGACCGGGTACATAGGCTGCGGTAGAGTGCACAAGTTACGCCACAAAATAGTCTGTCGCACGCAAAGTTTCACGCAACAGACTAGTCTGTCGCGCGCGAGGTACATGCGACAGAGTCATTCGCACGCCACAAACTTACGACAACCCTTGGCATGGTGAGAGAATAGCTCTCGCCCCCGACAGCATTGGGCGAGAGACAAGCTCTCGCGCCCGACAAAAAACTTGGCGAGAGAGGCATGGCGAGAGATTGCCTCTCGTACCTGACAAAGTTTTGGCGAGAGAGAATTGGGCGACAGCATGGGCGAGAGACTAGCACTTGCTCCCCGACAAAAAGCTTGACGAGAGAGGCATGGCTTTGGCGAGAGAGAATTGGGCGAGAGACTAGCTCTCGCTCCCCGACAAAAAGCTTGGCGAGAGAGGCATGGCTTTTGGCGAGAGACATCACTGGCGAGAGACTAGCTCTCGCCCCTCGACAAAGTTTTGGCGAGAGAGAATTGGGCGACAGCATGGGCAAGAGACTAGCTCTCGCTCCCCAACAAAAAGCTTGGCGAGAGAGGCATGGCTTTGGCGAAAGAGAATTGGGAGATAGAATGGGCAAGAGACTAGCTCTCGCTCCCCGACAAAAAGCTTGGCGAGAGAGGCATGGCTTTTGGCGAGAGAGAATTGGGCGACAGCATGGCGAGAGACTCTCACGTCTAACAAAAAGCTTGGCGAGAGAGGCATGGTAAGAGATTGCCTCTCGTACCTGACAAAGTTTTGGCGAGAGAGAATTGGGCGACAGCATTGGCGAGAGACTAGCTCTCGCGCCCGAAAAAGCTTGGCGAGAGAGGCATGGAGAGAGATTGTCTCTCGCACCTGACAAGTTTGGTGAGAGAGGATTGGGCGAAAGACCTCCTTGGCGATAGACCCTGTTGTTAAGGAAGCTCTCTAGTCATTTCACAACTAAACCAAGTTCATTCTGACCGGTCGTGATGAGCCGTGTGATTTCTTGGGCCTCGATTGATTCTTTGAGCTGGTCAGATTTCTTGGGCTTTTACGAATTATTTAATAGTAGAAAGAAATCCTTCTTCCTTCCCGCATCACATCCTAGAGGGGCTGTTCGGACGAATAAAGTAAAGTAGGAAATGGGGTTCGTCTAACCAAGAGATTTCTGGAGTTTTTTTGAAAGCATCCCTCGTGTATGACAGTTTCTGAAGACAAAATCATGGCTACAATGGATTTTCATGTTAACAAAATAGGCTTCAATTCTTCTTAATAAGATTGCTGGTTTCTCTACCCACTTTATGAAGCGCGTGCAGAAAGGTCCAGTTCGTGGCATCTCTCTCAAGCTTCAAGAAGAAGAGCATGAGCGTCGCATGGACTTTGTTCCTGATGAGTCAGCCATTAAGACCGATGAAATTAAGATCAACAAGGAGACTCTTGACATGCTTTCTACTCTCGGCATTGCTGATATGCCTAGTCTTGTCGAAGCTGAACCACAGGCTCTGATTGAAAGGGATTTCTCCAGCTTTCCCCTCTGTTGTGGTTGGTGATAGGTGCATGATCCGCATCATCACCACCCCTACCATCAGCATAAGCTCATGATCTCCGAGCCATTGATCTCTACCACTTGCAAACGCAAGGCCAAGGAAGGAGAATGTCATATCTAGGTTGAGGCAGCATATGTATTTTGCTTGTATTGCTCTTTGTAGTTCTCTATGCCCTTGCATATTGGGTTGAAGTTTGGAGTTCCTGTATAGAAGGTGTTGATGAAAGATGCCCCAACAGTTAGATGTTGAAGGTATTTATGGACGTACTATTTAATGCATGAGATAGCGTTTGAGCGAGAGAGAAGCTCCCGCGCACGATATGCCTTGGACGAAATAGGAGCTCCCGTGCTCGACAGGCTCGTCTACCGCACCCGAGCTCACCTGGTATAGTGATGGGCAAGCAGGACCATGCGGCAGGACCCTTTGGCAAGAGATAGCCACTCTCGCATGCAAGGGAGGTAAGGTACCTCATGAAGAGCACACGCAGGCATTTATATGGCAAGCATGTTGCATCGCAGGCCTTCAATTAGAGATTATGGCTCGCCTATTGACAACCAGAACAGGCGAGCATAGTCAAAGAAGGCACAAGTTTTGGCAAAAGAGTAAGTCACGATGGCGAGCACCGCACATACACGACAGTCTTGGGTAGTAAAGAGACAATGGCAAGCACAGCCTGTATAGTAAAAGATCGAAAAAAACAGCTAACGTACGGCAGGCACCGCCGCAACAAATGGCTCCTGCCACAACAAGTCAATTCACCGTACGCAAGGCGGTAGTGCAAATACACGAGCACTAATCCAAAGTTGCATGCTTGCCCAGTAGGTAAAAGGTAATGGTGAGCACATTCGATAGGATATATTGTGATAAAGCGGTTCGTCCTATGCAATAGCCATACGGGTAAGAAAAAGTCACACAACAGGCGTTCTAGGGGAGTGAACGGCTCCCGTGAGCCCAGCGTCTCGCACACAAGGCATAAAGCAATGCTGACGAGTGCAGTGTCATGTGGCGAGCACAAGACCACTGCAGTAGCCACTTTCGACGATTGAGAGGCATGTGGCGATTGTATGACCAACGCCACAGCCCAGCTTCCCTAGCAAGGCCCGCTTGGTAAAACACGTGTCAAAGCGCGAGGAACGATCTAGATGGGCAAGCATGGAACAAGCTGAAGGGTTTAGCTTAGGTATGCCCACGATGTTAGATAAGCTCGCCCAGGAAAGGAAAAAGTTGAACGGATAGCTCAAAATGAGCGAGCTCAAAACGAGCGAGCTCAAAACGAGCGAGCGTAAGTCCAATAGAGCTTTATTAGGCAAGCCCCAATCAAAGACCTCAAGGAACACACCAAAACCTCAAAGGCCAGCTCGTGTTCGCTTAGGTGCGTATGAACATAGATAAACAACGGAAACCAGGCAATGCACAAAAGGTCAAACGAGCCGGTAACCATCACACGAGTATGATTGTGGGTGGCAAGCAAGAATACAACCATCCTGAGACCTAGGCGAGCAAGCCCTTGTCGACAGAGACAGGAACTCACCTAAGAAAGAGATCTCTATGGGCGAGCCATTCAGAGTGACCAAAGCGAGAAAAGGATTAGGTGACTCTGTACATCATCAGGTGCACACTCATGTAATGAAGGACCGAGCGAAGATGCGTTATACTAGACAATGTGAACTCCGGTTTGCAAGCAAGACTTTGGTGAACCCAATCGCAAAAAGCTCTCCATGAACACAGCAGAGCTCGATAGGTGATCTAGCTGAACGCCCAGCAAATAAGAAATAAGGATAGCGAGCACATTTCAAATGCGACAAGCTCTCCACTTTGATAAAATGACAGCAAAGACAATTAGGTAAACACAACACCTATAGGCAAGATTCCCTCATTAGCACAATGCAGGCAAGTAAAGAACACCCGAGTCATGCCTTTCAGCAATGGCTAGCAACGCTAGCAAGCACGGAATCCAAACTACTGGTTCGCCCATTAGAAAAAACTTTGGCAAGCACATTTAAATTTGACGATTTAAGCGCTCGCCCAAGTGCGGGATCTGAGCAGAATGATCTAGAATCTTCTAGACCTGGTGCGCGCACTAACCCGACAGAATGTCCAAAAGCTTCCTTCCCCCATCTGTCGATCGTCTAACATAAAAGCTTTCAAGAACTGCTCTAGCAACCATCTAAAAGTGGCTTAAGAGCCACACATTTGGCCTATTGGCAACCAAACATGTGAAAGAGGGTTTGTCTATATAAAGGGTATGTCAGCTTCGTGAGTCCTTTAAGCAAGACAAGGATATGCCAACTTAGGGTGTCGAGATCAAGGCTGTGTCTCCCTTGTAAGCCCCTATACCTAGCATTTTTTAGTATCAATACAAGTGAGTGCTTGGCACAACGGAAATTACAAAACACACTTAAGCAGAGACATACGAGTGGTAACCAGATTTGAGGTACTCTCATGCGATGTTTTTGATTTTTTTGTCTACTCTAACAATTGCGATTGAATTAGGCAGTTGTCCGAGGCAGGCACTAGCCAATGTTGTGTAAGGCAGTAAGCCAGGGAGAGCTCGGTTCAATCGAAAACAACTTGTAGTAAGCTCGTAAAGGCAGATTGCTGGTACCGAGGCACGACTTAACGCACGATCCATGGTTGATAGCATAACATCCTAGCACTCATACTTTACAGATTTTACAAAGACAAAGACTTGGAATGATACTGGTAGTAAACTTTTGCTATTATTGTTTTAACATTTGCTGCCATTATATTATTACTTACTCCATTTAATTGGAAATACTACATTATGAAATGAAAGGCCAGTTATTTTTATCTGTGCTATGATAATCCTCCATGCTTGATAGACATGTTGCAGAAATAGAAGAAGACGCGAGACGGGCACAAATAAGTCCCTAAGCGAAAAATGCACTAGACGGGCAAAAATAAGACGCTAAGCGAGAAGAAGATGCGAGACGGGCAAAAATAAGTCCCTAAGCGAAAAATGAGCGAGACGGGCAAAAATAAGACCCTAAGCGAGAAGACGTGAGACGAGCACAAATAAGTCCCTAAGCGAAAAATGCGTGAGACGGGCAAAAATAAGACCCTAAGTGAGAAGATACAAGACGGGCAAAAATAAGTCCCCACACGAGAAAATCAAAAGTCCCTGAAGCGAAAAATGCGCGAGACGGGCAAAACAAAAAGTCCCTAAGCACAAAAGGGTGCGAGATAGGCAAAAATAAGTCTTTAAACGAGGACCAACACTCTAGTAAAAGTTCTTCTTTGGACACAAAAAGTCGCAAAGAAAAACTTAGGGAGCACACAGTATGCAGGCCGCTGTGAGGTATGTTACGAGGTATGTTACAATTTTATCGAATGTTATGTTCTTATGATGTTATAGTCTTATCAAGTCTATAAAGCCCCTAAGCATAAAAGGGTGCGAGAAGGGAAAATTTGAAAATCCCTAAGCGAAAAATGCGCAAGACAGGCAAATTAAAAGTCCCTAAGCACAAAAAGTTGCGAGACAGGCAAACTAAAAGCCTGAAGCAAAAAATGCGCGATGTAGGCTGCGCAGTAAAAAGTGCGCAGTGTAAGTCATGCATAAAGTGTAAAGGCTTGAAGCAAAAAATGCGCGAGGTAAGCCACGTACTCAAAGTAAAAAAGCTTGAAGCGAAAAATGCACGATGTAGGCTACCCATGTACTTGAAGTGAAAAGTGCGTGACGTAAGTCATGCATGAAGTGCTTGTACTTGAAATAGTAATTGAGCGGCATAAGCCACATATGTAAAAGAACTTGAAGCAAAAAGTGCACGAGGAAAGTCTGATTATTACGTAAGACTAATACAAGGTAAATGTGTAGTTGCCTCTGTAGATGAGTTCAAAAATGTGTTGATCAGTTTAAGACTAAGCTCTCTTGCAAAAAATTGGGGAGCACTCTAGATTAACTTCTGCCTTAAAAGGAGCATCGATACTAACAGGCACCCAAGCATGTATGCCCTGAGGTGCTATAATTTGAGAAGCATTTAGCTCAGTGGAGAAAAACGTATTCCGGTAGTGTTCTAAGGTAGTGTTCTAAAAAGACACTTGACAAAAGAAATGATGACACGACGTCGTTTCTAATAATAATGAAGTTCACTAGTTGAGCCCTCATGTGAAGATGAAAAGACTCTTGGAGAGCAAGAGAATTTGAAAAGCTCATTCTTTATATACTCTTTCACAGTGTAAACCCTGCAAAAGAGTGGGGAGCAATTGATGTGGGTTAGGTTAAAGATTACTGGGCTTTTCTATAAGTCAAGCTGAAGACAATTGAGCCAAATGATAATCTGAGCCCAAGAGGAAAGAGTACGCAAAAGGCCCATAAATAATCCACTGGGTTATTATTTAAGTTGTGAGGCTTAAAGGTAATTACGCGCAAAATAACTCCTATAAATATGTCACATGTATCATTCTTAAACCCTAAGCTCTATTTTGCCTGTCAAAACCCTGTCTGACTTAAGCATCGGAGTGCGCACGCAGGGGAAAACCCCTGCGCCCCTCTGACTTTTCCTATTTCGCAGATTCGTTGGAGATAGACTAAAGCGAAGATCGAGGATTTGACGTCAGCAAACTTTTATTGTTGTTTTTGGCAACAACACCAACGTTACTGTAAAATTATCAAATCTCATGAGATATTTAATATTTTATGAAAAATTAAATAAATAAAATTTTACAAAATATAAATAACAATTTAACAGGTCAATAAATAAACTTTAATTAAATATAATTTAAATTATATTTATTCATTCCACAATAGGTAAACTTTGTAATGTAAATTATTTTTTTGTCTATTCCAAAATTAACAAGATATTGTAAATTATATTTTGATCTATTAAACACAACTAGATATTATAAATAACATTTTTATTGATTGAAAAAATAACTATATAAATATCAATTTTTTAAAAAAAAATTACGTGATATATTAATATTAAATTTTAATATTTTCCTTATAGTATAAAAAATTGAAGCAGTCTCCTTTTATAGCAGTCAACTGCCAATGAATGTAATTTTGTTTAAAATATGTTTCTAGTGCAATCAGTAGATTGTTATGCATCTAATTAACTTTAAAATATGTGTGTTTTATCAAATATCCTAACTAGATGCTTAATTAACTGTTATCTTTGTATTTTTGGCGATAGTATGCCTCAATTCTTAATTATTTTTGTTTTCTTTTATTTTTTATATTTCGTCTTCATCTTCAATATTTTAGAGTTATTCTCCCTCTAAAACCTAGAAAAATACAACATGGCCAACATGCCTTCAAAACCTCCAAAATCTAGCAATCGACTATTGTATCGACTGTCAGTCATTGTCAATGGCTGTCACTAGGTGATGACGTTTAGCTTACAAAATACTCCAAAATTTTTTCCTCTTTCTTCTCTTTCTACTCCAAAAAAAAAAAAACCCTCCAAATTTTTCTAGATCTACACCCAATGCCATTTAACTTCTGCAAACGCTACTTCTGTCGCTTAAGAGCCGATTATCTTTCAGTATGTTCTTCTAATCTTTATAGCCTACACCTAGTCGGTGTTTCAAGTTAAAAAATCATATGAAAAGCCCAAAACAAAAGATAATATACACACACACACACGAAGAGCCTCGAAATAAAAACTAAAAAAAATATAAGAAGGACCTTGGTTTTGGTGTTTTTTGGGTGTGTAGCATTTTTCTAAAATATATTTTTTTGGTTTAGAGAGAAAAATTAAATAAAATGTTGAAGAAGATGGAAAAAGAAAAAATAAATAAGAATTCAATAAAACAACTTTGAAGTAAACTAGTACGAGAATTAATCTCAGATTTAAACATCAAGAAGCAAATTAAGAACACGTCAAACGGGTTCATGAACATCACGTGTAATTATATAAAAGTTATACGCCTGAAAGCTTACCACGCTCTGCTTTTCAAAAAGATAGAAACAGAGCTATAGGAATGTCTTTGTTTCCTAACCGCTCGGCTCCGGAAGATGCTCGGTTGAGGGATTGGCGATCAGGCCTGTGTTCGGTTTTTTTAGACAATTTAAGCAGAAGAGTTCCCAAGTCTGCACTCAAAGAAGCCTTCAGTGCTTATGGTAGGGTAGTCGATGTTTATATCTCGTATAGGAACAAGAGACCACCGTCTTCACCTACGTTCGCGTTTGTTAGATATAGGTCTGAGATAGAGATGAATTTGGCGATTGAAAGAGGTAGCAATAGGAGAATTGATGGCCGTCTCATCCTTGTCAAAAGGGCGGCTACTGGGTGGAATGAGAAAACTAGGTATGCGTCAAGCCAGGATATCAGTTTGAAGATGGCTCATTCAAGGAGTGACAGTCCCCGATCGAGCGCTCATAGGGACACTAGATCCTACAAGGAAGCTTTAGTGGGTCCTGAAGATGTCGACCCATTGCGTCAAGTTAAAACTGTGGTTGAGCCGGACGGGCTGGCTAAGAGAAATGGAAAGGTTGTAGCTTTCAATACTGAGATTTCCAAAGGTGATTTGGAGTGGCTTAACAAGAGTGTCTTTGGCTACATGAAGGAGGCGGTAAGTTTCCAGGATGTCCTTATAGCGTCTGTTAGCTGTTTTTTGAGTTGTCAAGCAAGTTATTTAGGTAGTGAGTCGGTGCTCCTATCGTTTCGAACGCATGCAGATAGGGATGTGTTTATGTCAGTTGATTGTGAACTAAAGTCGAAGTGCTTGTCGTCCATTCAGCTTTGGCCTCCTTCCTCTTCATATCGTAAGCTCTACTTCTGGGTGATTCTAGAGGAGGTCCCATTACAAGTTTGGCACGAGAGCTTCTTTAATTCACTGGGGAACAGTTGGGGTATGTTTGTCAGATTAGATGAATCCACAGCTAGAAGAGAAAGACTAGACTACGCAAGAATGCTTGTGTCCGTCGACTCTAGATGGTGTATTCCATCATCTATTTCCATTGAGATCAAGGGTTCTTCTTTTTGAATTCATGTTTCAGTGGATGAGGACTCCAAGTTCAACACCCTCCAGGATGGTTCAACTTCCTTAGCAACGGGTATCGACGATAGCCCATCTTCACCCGCAGACATCGACTTTAATGCAAACCCCGATAGTAGTGTTTTGGGTCTGTTTCTGACGCTTCAATACTTGAGTATGAACGTTGGGTGTTACGTAATTCGGTGGGGTGTTCCCTGGATAAAGAAAGTGTTCTGACCCAGTCTGAGCATGCAAGGGTTGGAAGGGTATCATTAGCCGAAATTGATGAAGTAAGGCGGCGGAGTAAAAATGCCCTCGTTGTTTTTTACGAGCCTAACGTTGGCTCTGTTTTGAGATCAGAAGATGTTCTGGATCGGGCCAACACTAATTTGGGCTTCGATCTGGATCTTTGCCATCGTGGGCCAGACGTATGCGGAGGAGAGTCTGAATCTAACTTCGTTTCTCATGAGAACGTTATTACTCCTTCTACTGGGGTTGCGGGAAAGATCATCGTGGAGCAGGGGCTCTCTGTTGAGCAGACGTGCAGCAGAAGGAGGGGCTCTAAGGGGGGGCCTAGTGGTAGTAGGAGGAAAAAGCCTTCGGCTAGCATGAGTAGAAGGGCCATTAGAAGAGAAATCAGCGAAATTCTGGGCGGAGATAAAATTAATCATACGTCTATCTCTGATAACTCGGTGTCTGATTCGGACATTGAGAATAGGAATGCAATTCTATGGAAGGAAGCTTAAGCTATCTTGGAGGTTTGTTCTCGGTTGGGTGTGGAATTCAAGCAGGATAGGCATTCCATGCTTGATTTCCTTGTGAGGTTGGAAGAGGCGGACGGGGCCGATTGTTAATCGGTCTTTGGGCAAAGGTTAGTGGTGTGATACTCTGACCTTATGAAGATCGTCACGTGGAAAGTAAGAGGCCTGGGTAAAATGAGAAGAGTCGTGCGGTTAAGAAACTGGTGGTTCATCTCAAGCTTAACGCCATTTTTTTGCAAGAATCCAAGTTATGCAAGGTGTCACTTCGCATTTTAAATTCCCTGAAGGCCTCGGTGCCGCTGGAATCTGAGTTCGTGGAAGCGGTTGGCTCGGCTGGTGGCCTTGTTATACTATGGAACGAGACGTTTTTCAAAATGGAGAGAAAGATCACTTCTCAAAGGTACATTTTGTTGGTTGGTGTGTTACGCCAATTTAATATTAGGTGTGGGTTGGGCAACATTTACGCCCCTAACGTTGATAGTGAGAGGTCAGCCTTATGGGAGGAACTAACGAGCATTTTGGAGGGGTTTGATTTTCCTTGGTGCATTGCTGGCGACTTCAATGTTGTGAAGGCACTTGAGGAGAAGTCTGGTTTCACCTGCGGAGTGTCGGATATGGCTCATTTTGCTAACTTTATCAACGATCTGGGTTTAGTGGATTTACCATTGGCAGGGGGCAGTTTCACTTGGAGTAGCAATAGGGAGGTCCCAACCCTCTGTAGACTTGATCATTTTTTGTTATCTCCTGAGCTCATCTCTTTAATGCCATGTTTGGTCCAAAGTCTACTTCCAAGATCCCTCTCCGATCACAATCCAGTCCTTCTAGGTTCTTCCAATATTAATTGGGGCCCCAGGCCCTTTAAACTCTTCAACCATTGGTTCGAAGAGGAGGGCTATCAAAAGATGGTGGCTTCGGCATGGGATAACATGGGGGATAAAGCATTTCGGACATCGGACATCTGGAGTAAGCTTCAAGTCGTGAGACTGGCCATAAAGAGTTGGTATGATAAGGAAGGAAAGAAAGATAGTGGTTTGATTAGCACCTTGGAAGAAAGGATTAATAGGATGGAGAAGGCGTTGTTCAATTCCAACGATGATGGCGGTTCTTGGGAGGAGGTTAAAAAGTTGAAAGCTGAGCTGTGGTCCTTATATTGTTTTAAGGAGAGATCATGGTGCCAGAAGTCTAGGATCCAGTGGTTGCAGGAGGGCGATAGGAACACTAAATTCTTTCACCTAGCGGCCACATCAAGGAGGAGAGCAAATCTCATTGATAAAATTGATATTCACGGTAGAGAAGTCTCAGATCCGATCATTATTAAAAATTTCATCGATGCACACTTCGAAACTTACTACAATTCTGGTCTGATAGCTGAAGTTAGTAATATGGATTGTGTGTTTCGTTCGCTTGGGGATGAAGGCAATAGTTTGCTGGTGAAACCTTTTTCTGTTGAGGAAGTCTGGGATGTTATAAGCAGCAGTGATGGTAACAAGGCCCCGAGACGGACTGAACCTGAATTTTTTTAAAGTTCATTGGGACTTGTTGAAAGATGATATTATGGCCTTCTTCGATGACTTCCATGAGTCAAATTCGTTGGACAGAAGACTAAATTCCTCCTTTATTACTCTCATCCCCAAAGGCTTTAGTCAGTCCGGTATCTCAGACTTCAGACCCATCTCCTTAGTTGGTAGTGTTTATAAAATTTTGGCGAAAGTCTTAGCTAATCGCTTGCGTTCAGTTTTGGGTGAAGTCATAGGAGATAACCAGTTCGCCTTTGTTAAAGGGAGACAAATTCTTGATTGTTCCTTTATTGCTAATGAAGTTATCGACGATATCAAGAAGAAAGCTATCGGTGGCTTGGTTTTCAAAGTGGACTTCGAGAAAGCTTACGATAGCGTGGATTGGAGCTTTCTGGATTTCGTTATGGAAAAGATGGGGTTTGGTGTCAAGTGGAGAAGGTGGATTTAGGTGTGTATTACCTCTGCCTCTGTGTCTGTTTTAGTGAATGGGACTCCTTCAAGGGAGTTCCGTATGAGCAGAGGGTTACGACAAGGGTGCCCGTTATCCCCTTTCTTGTTTAATATTGTGGCTGAAGCCCTCAGTATTCTTCTCACCAAGGCATCCGACTTGGGGTTGTTTAACAGCTTTACTGTGGGGCGTAGCTCTTTAAAGTTGACTCATCTCCAATTTGCTGACGATATTATTATTTTCAGCGAGCCTGATTTGGACCAGTTGGTAAACATCAAAAGGGTGCTTCAATGTTTCCAAGCTCTTTCAGGTCTCAAGATCAATTTCAAGCAGAGCAGTCTTTTTGGGGTGAACGTTGACCAGCATCTCCTTAAACGCTGGGCAAATGTGTTACATTGCAGGATTGAATCATTTCCATCAAAGTACCTTGTTTTACCTCTCGGGTTCCATTCTAAGAGCGCGAGCCTCTGGAATCTTGTCATAGAGAAGTTTGAGAGAAGACTTGTTGGCTGGAAAACCAAATTTCTGTCTATTGATGGTCGTGTCTCTTTAGTCAAATCAGTGTTATCCTGTCTGCCGATTTATTACATGTCATTGTTGCAGCTCCCAGCTGGAGTTAAGGCTAAGTTAGACAGTATCCGGAGAAGGTTCTTGTAGGGAGGGTCTTCTTCAGTCAGGAAACTCCACATGGTAAATTGGTCTACCATTTGCAGCTCCAAAGTCGAAGGTGGACTAGGTATCGTTGACTTGGGAATAAAAAATAGAGCGTTGTTGAACAAGTGGATTTTTAGATATGGATTGGAACAGAAAACGTTGTGGAAATCTGTGATCATTGGTAAGTATGGTGGTAATCATGAAGACCTTGTCCCCTTTCAAGGCTGCAGCAGGAGGTTCTCCAACGTGTGGAGAAATATTACTTCTTCCCTCTCTGACAATTCCACTCAGTCCTTGTCTTTGTTAGGTGGGTTAGGTTTTTTGCTAGGCAATGGTGATAAAATTAACTTCTAGGATGATGAGTGGATTGAGGGGGTGGTTCTTAAATTTATGTTTCCTCGTATTTATGCATTAGCGTTGATGAAGTTGGGTAAAGTGAAGGAGTTTGGGAGCTGGGTTGATCAGAGATGGCGTTGGGATGTGAAACTTAGAAGGAATCCCTTCGATTGGGAACTTAACCAGTGGCTATCCTTTACTCAATTGATTAATGAGCAGGTTGTTTGTAGGAAGCTGAATGATTCTCTGATATGGAGAGGGTCCCCGGACGGAAGGTATTCGGCCAAGGAATTTTGCAAGTCAGTGCCTAGCTCCCTCGGTCAGAAATCCTATTGTTGGAAGTATGTGTGGTCTGGTCTTGCTCCCCCAAAAGTTGAAGTTTTTGTGTGGCAGCTCTTAAAAGGAAAGGTTGTTGTTAAAGATCTTCTCGTGAGGAGGGGGTTGCTGAACAACGATAATGCTCTTTGTGTTTTTGTAAAGTCGAGCACGAAACTGTTGAACACCTCTTCTTCTCTTGTATGGAAGTGTGGAAAACTTGGGCTCTTTGCTGCCATCACTGGGGGATTAGTTGGATCTGTCATTAGAATCCAATGTCTTCCTTCATAGCATGGCAAAATGCACTCCCTAAGGACAGATGTGACAAGGCGTGGAAGATGGTGTCGTAACGTACTAGGTTTTGGGGAAAACCTAATAGCTAGACACAAAAACTAAGGAGTCGCCACCAACCATTCTACCTAGGTGTGATTGGTCACCTATTCAAACTATGGATAAGGATTGGTCTACATCTCAAATTTAGGGTTCGGGAGTACAGTTACGTGTGAGGAAGGATTAGCACCCTCACAACGCCCATCCTAAAATGGTACCAACTAATTTTAGGTTATCTCTAATTTGCCTTAGTTAATCTTAGGTTCAATAATTTACTATTGGAAAATATTTCTAAGCATCCTCCATTAAGCTGGTGGGACAACTTAAAAAATTCTCCTCACCTCAAGAGTATTCAAGTAGTACTATGTGACTTGCTTGAAGAGGCTCCGTCGTCGGATTCATTTTAATGTTTTATGAAAAATTCCATTTTTGATTCCTATCTAGTTCATTCTTGCTTTCTTATCATTTTTATTACTTCTATTGTTTTCTATTATTTTATTAATATTTAATTTTATTAATTTATTTTATTAGAGAATGAATATGAATTATTTTTCTCAAAAATTCCTTTTTAGATCTTCCATTAAGCTGGTAAGACTTTGAAAGAAATTGCTTGACCTAAAGATTTCCAAAGTATTACTTAAGCGTAATCTCTTTTGGAATCTTATCATCGGAATAATCAATACTTAATCTCAATAATTATTTTTAATTATTATCATCCTATTTTATCATTTATTGTTATTATTATTATTATTATTTCTATATATTTATTAGTTTATCTTTGCAATTAATTATTTTATAATATGTCTTATTTTATTTCTGGACTAATATAAGCCATTAATTATCGAAAACTCTCTTTAGGCCATCCATTAAGCTGGTGAGGCCTTGAGAGAACTTTCAAGAAAATTACTTAAGCGTAATTCTCTTGATATTTTATCATCAATGTAATTCATATTCACATTCATTATCATTTTAATATCTGATTCTAGTTTCTTCATTTATTTTCCTTCCTTATTTTATTCTTTACTATTATTATTTTTATCATGTTATCACTAATCATTAACATCTTTTCTAATTTTGTAACTAATTATTTTTGTTGTTATTTTATAATAAACTTATTTTATTTTTTTAAAAATGAAGATGAATTATTTGTTATCAAAAATTCTATTTAGACCCTCCATTAAACTGGTGAGGCCTTGGATAGAATTTTTTTACCTCAAGATCTCTGAAGGTACTACTTGAGCGTGATCCCTCTAGAGTTCCATCGTCGGAGTAAATCATGTCCACCTTTAATATTTTTTATTTACTAAATCTTATCATTACTTTATTATTTTAACTTTATATTTTATTATAATTATATTTATTTTTTATAATCACAATTTCCTAAAGAGCATGTTAACTAATAAACTCAATCTGTAAACTAATCACTAACAATAACAATTAACTTATATGAAATAATAATACCAATAAACTAGTATACTATTATAATCTATTTAACTAAAAATGTCAGTGAACATAACCACAACCGAAAAGGTGAAACAATAAGAAACTTCCCTGGTGAGACGCGTCCCTGACCTCTTGCCATGCTTAACATCACATGTAGAGCCTTGCCCTGTACATGCAGCCAACCCACGTACAGACTTGCCACACACATGCAGCCAGCCAAGTCATGCAAAGTCCAGCTGCCAAGCCATTAGCCAGCCCACGCGACCCCATGTTCGACCCCTTACTGCTCCAATGCTACTCCACACTTCAAGCCGTCAATGTCGTGACTTGCTCTGTTACACCGTCCATTAGCAAAATGCACCCAGGGAGTACCTCACCTGCTGCGGCAACGTCCCTGCAGCCTCAACACAGTCCAGTTTCAGTTCCAGCAGCCTGCAGCAACTTTGGACAGCTGCAACCATAACCAACAAAGCAGCAACGTTTTGCTTCTGTCTCACCCATTTCACGTTGCCAGCAACCTCCCTCACAAACCGCACCACATTCTCTTATTCCTTCAACTTTCACGTCACTCTCCCTTGCTCTTTCTTCAGCATACACAAACAAAACTAAGAGAAGGACATAGTACGACAAGACGCAGCACAGCAAGCCTAAACACCCAGCTTTCAGGCTACAGCTAGTCCACTCGAAAATGGCACAGCAATAGGAACTCGTAGTCAGCAGTGGGTTTGGCGAAGTGTAGCAAAAAGGCTTGAAGAGGCAATAGCGTGCAGGGCTTGAAGATGATGATGGCTGGAATGGGATAAAGCAGCAACAAGGGCAGCAAACAAACGGCGGCAGCTAGGCGCAAGAGGCAAAGGAGACAGTGTTGTTTGGATGATGGAGAAATAAGGTAGGAAAGTTTTGGAATAGGTGTGCGCAGTGGACGAGATGAAGATAATGATGAAACAAAAACGTAGAGCAACACTGCACCTTATTTTCCAACGTCTCCTTCTTTTCTCTTATGAAAATCGTATCCCCCCCCCCCTCAAGCTTTTTGCCGTTTGCTTTATATCTCTTTTTTTTCAAGGTTTCCTAGGGTTTTCATTTCTCTGTGTTTTTTTTCTAGAGTTTTCTCCTCCAGCTTTTTTTTTCTAGGGTTCTCACCGTGTGTTGTTCCTTTGTTTTCAAAACCCCCCAAAAATCCCCCAGCGGTTGGCCCCCCTTTTTTATTTAATTTTCCTTCCTTTTCTTGATATGGGTATTAAACTAACTTTATTTCCTTTCCATCCATGCACCAATTTGAATTTGACTTGTATCTTCATTGATTCTCACTTGATTCACTCATTGATTTTGATTTTCTTTCTAAAATTTTCAAATTTTTGACTTTGCCTTTGTTTTAATATTCTGATTTTTTTTCAAGGTTCCATTCTTTGATCACTTTATTTTTGTTATTTATTTTTTTTCTATTTTTTATTTTCTTTTCATTTTTATTTTTTAATAATAAACAAGATAGTAATACAAAAATTAGATTCATCTTCTAATTATCAAACCCAATAGGCCCAATAACATTAAAAGACCTCGGACAAAATGGGGTGTCTACAGATGGCATTCTTTGCAATTGTCTGGTCAATATGGTTACTTAGAAACGACATTGTCTTCAATGGTAAGGGTGTTAATTTTAACTGTCTTATGGAAGTAGTTAAACTCAGAGTTGCCTTTTGGTTTAAGGCTAAATGGCCATCGAGCTCCTATTCTTTCTATGATTTCGACTATTTTCCTTCAATGGTGTTTGAGCCCCCTAAAATCAAAAAGCCTAGACGAGTTGCAGAGTGGACACCTCCTTCAGCTGGTTCCCTTAAATTTAACGTGGATGGCTCTGCTATAGGCAAACCAGGACCTGCTGGCGTTGGTGGGGTTCTAAGAGATGATAAGGGGGAAGTCAAAATTTTATTTTCCAAGTCTATCGGAGTGGCTGATTCAAATGTTGCCGAAGCCTATGCTGTGTTTAAGGCAGTTGTGTTATTTTCTAAGTCTAGGTGGGCCATGTCTCATCCCCTGGATATCGAGAGTGATTCGGCTAGTGCTGTAAAATGGTTCTCCTCGCCTGATACAGCTCATTGGAAACTTAGGAATATCGTATCACAAGTCGAGAACTTGAAACTTCTACTACTTGGCTTTAATATTCATCACGCCCTCAAGGAGTGTAACGAGCTTGCTGATTCCCTTGCCAAACAGAGCGTGAACAGAGCCTCTGATTTACTGGTTATTAATGATTAGTCTTTAGTGCTTTTGTGGTTTTTCACCTGGTTCTGGGTGATGTGCAACTTTCTATGTTGGGGCTTGGGTCGTCTTTGGCTTCTTCGTTCAAACATAGCGGGCTGGTTCTGTTTGTGCGGGAGCATGGCCATCTCGTACAGAGCGTATGATTATCTTTTGCTAGCTTTGGCTGCTGTGGTTGACCAGGTTTGCTGTGGTCCTTGGTCTGGTTGTTTGACGTTTGTTCCTTTGGCTGGGTCATCAGCCGTTGATGTTACTGGTTCCCTGAAGTCTGGGTTTTGCTCATTGTTGTTGGTGTTTCTGCCTTTCTGGGCGTTTGGTTCCCTGTTGAGCGCAGTGTTGGACAGTGTCTGTAAATTTTTGTTTTCTTTGGTTGCCGTGGTTGTCCTGGACTGTTGTGGTCCTTTGTTTTGGTTTGTTCTTTTGGCTGGGTCTTAAGCCACTGGTGTTACTGATTCTCTGTTGTCTAGATGTTGCCCACTAGTTGTTTGTATTTTTGCCTCTTTGGGTGACAGGTCCCCTTTGTGTGCAGTGTCCGCTGTTGGGACATCCTTTGCTGCTTGCCCAATGTTCTGTCTGTTCTGTTGTGCTTTGGCTTTGATCTTTTGATATTCTCAGATAATATACTTCTGTGCCTTTCAAAAAAAAAAGAACACGTCAAACCATAAGTATATTTATGTAATTTATCCAAATATTATAGTTAAAGATATTAGCCTAAGCTCTTTTCTTTAATTGTAGCTTTGTTTTTTTATATAACCGTAGTCTGTGAATTTTTTTTAACAGTGTAAAGATAAAAAAGAATGAACATGTGTATATTTTAAGATAATTTATAAAAATTAAAAATTTCATGTGTAATATAAAAAAAAGTGAGCTCTATTTACATTTTGTTTGTTGGTGGGCGGAAATTCAATTTGGAATCCTCTGGATTGAGCATCATACATCGACCTACACCCACAAGTAGGGTGGGAAAATAGTTGCGACATTGCGACAAATCAACAGCACTCTCCACTAAACACGGTTGTTTTTATCTTGTAGAATATTTTTTGTCTGCTTGTCATAATCTCTCATCCTTAACGTCAGAATCCATTTCATTTCATGGTGTCAAAAGTAGAATCATTTGAAGGAAATCCAGCTTCTTTCTTTGACAATTTTCATCATCTTTTGGCTCACCATAAACCATTAAATGAAGTGTGTTCACTTGCACAGTAAGAAACTTAGGTTTCTTCAACCCTTTAATTTGTTTGGATGTTGCTTTCTTTTTTTTCCTGCCTCTACTTAAGAACGACTTGAATGGGTCTTGACATGAAACCCATCCAGTGTAGATTGGGCCCTTTTCTTTCTCCTTAAAAGTAGAATTAATTAATAATGATTGTTTGGACTTTTAACTTTTTTGAAATTAGAGGGCATGTACCATATTGAATTTGGTGTTTGGAAGTGCTATGTTCTCAACCTTAACCTAGAATATTGACATGTTAAGTAGAAGAGTTTTTCAAAGTTAAATACCATTGTACAGACGACTTTATTCCAAACCTATCAAATACCAAGTAGCTTTTTTCATATTGATCCTTCTGCTATGCGGACTCTTAACGAAAACATCAATATTAGGTATTCAAGCTTAAAAAGAAAACTTAACTTAAAAGATTGACTTTTTTCATAAGAGAATCCTTCAAACTTAAATACTCTTTTACAATTACTTGTGAATTCGATTTAGATATTGAAACGTTTTTTAATGAAAAAAAAACCCCATAACCTTGAATCATAACTATATTGATTTTGTTATAATTTATTATGAAATGTACGACACAACAAATGTACTTGGAAATAGCAGGGGAATATATAAGAGCAGATTACATTACAACATTGGCTCCCAATTATTAGAGAGAGAGAGATTGCTGTTAGCCATGACTAGTTACTATAAGCCTACTACCCACGTTTAGAGACAGCAGAGCGTCTACAATATTTGATGTGTGAAAGTTTAGTTTGTAAAATGGAGAAAAGTTAGGGAGAGCTTTGCTGTCTTTTGGGTCCTGTCTGGCTCGAATTCGAATTAGTTCTATACCAAAAGTATGAGGATATCGGATGGTCTAGACAAAAAAAAAGTTGGCTCTTTACTCAGCCTTTTCCACAGTACATTTATGCTTGCTAACATGTAAATGCTGCCAAAAGAAATAGCATTTTCATGAAAGAAATCAAGGAGCAACATGGACAAGGACCCGAAAACTTTGGTCTGCCATTTCGAGGAAAGTGGCTCAAAATCTAAAGTCATCGCGAACATGGACAGCTATTAATTAAGAAATCCCCATATACTTCCACATAAATCCAATAAAGCGGAAAAACAATGCCCAAAATCTATGATTTTGGAACAAACGGCTGTTTAGTCAATGTTGGATATGGCATAATTGGCATGGTGTAGCTTCCAGGAAGATGACTACACCAAATCAACCTTTTGGAATTGGATGCTTTAACGAAGTCCCGAGGAATTGTTGTATTGGATGAAATCCTACTGATAATTGAGACATATTCAACTTCATTTGATAATAAACAATGTAAGCAGATACTCACAGTAATTCTTCTTATACTAGCTGTAGACACCTTATTTTATCCGGAGTCTTAATTTGTAAAAATAATTAATTAGGTTGGGTGATATTGTATTTTAATTTAATTTAACAATTTAGAATTAGGTTAAAATTAAATTAGTATTTTTTAAGATTAAAATTAACACTAAAATTAAGATTTAGGAAGAATTAATAAATAAAATAAGAAAAACAAAAAAATGAAATAAAAAATAAAAAATAAAAATAAAATTAATTTTAGGATTAGGATAATTATTTTTTTTTAGGATAATTTGTTGGATTAATATTAAATTTGGTAGAGTTAAATTAGAATTAATATAAGAATTAGATAAATAAAGTATTAAAAATAAGATATAATTATTAGAATAAATATAGTTGTATTAAAACTCTAATAAATTTATGACTATAAAAAAATTAAGGTTTATGATTTAAGGGGACACATACACAATCAACATAATCGACTGTCACCACCAGCCCACACCAATCATTCAACATTGCACCATCTCCTTTGTAAGTTTTGCCATCACGGCCTCTGCACCTAGCGACAAAATTCCACTTGACCCTTGCACTGAACTGGGCTTCCCCAAAAACTGATCTTCCTGCATCGCCATCCCAGTCGCACTGCCCTGCCTCGTGTCACCTGCTGCTGGTCGTCGCTGCTAGCATTACTCTACATCACCAAACGTCACTACATTATCATTGTTCTTCTCCCAAACGTTGTTATTGTCAGCGCCACGCCATAGACCACTGTTGTGGAAGTAAATAAGGTCAAAAAGGTTGCATTTAGAGGTTTGTTTTAATTCTTTTCACTGATCGTTTAGTTAATTGTCTAATCATCTATTAATTTCATGGGATAGTTTAACAATAGTTAATTAGTACTTAGTCACTTGCATGATGATTTGCTAACTTACTGATGATATATAATTAATAATTTAATGATTTAATGAATTGATAAAATTTTATATAGAATGATTTGATATTTTAGTTGGGTAATATCATAGTTTAATTTGTAGGGTTTAATAATTAATATGTACTATAGTGATTGTTTGCATGTGTACTGATTTAAGAAGATTTTAATTGATATAAATTTGCATGAGAATTAAAGTTAGTAATTGATTTTGTACTGATTTGTATATTTGTATAATGTGATTTATTTGCTTGACAATGTTATGATAGGAAATTTTGATTTGCACGTCTAACTAGTATTTAATCAAATATTATAATTTTGCATGATTAATTGAAGTGATTTAATATAGGATTTATGATAGATGATTTATGATCTGGTTTGGTGTTCGTTTGATAAGATAGGAATTAGATAGAAAATAAAAATATTAATTAATTATCAAAGATAAATATGGATTATACCGAGGATGAAACTCCAAGAAAGTCAATTGAGACTCCTTGAAAATTTATAGGTGAAAGAATCTTTCTTAAGTTAAGCCAAATTGATGGAATACTTTTGAAAGAATTTTTTTAATTAATTCATATTTATTTATAATAAAAATAAAAATAAGATAAGATAGATGGATTAGATATAGATAAATAAAAATGAGCAAATAAAGATAAATAAACAAATAAAGATAAATAGATAAAATAAGATAAGACAAAATATTTAAATAATAAATAGAATTATAAGATAAATGAAAAGGAATAAATATGAGTTATGCCGATGATGAAATTTCAAGAAAGTCAATTGAGACTCCTTGAAAATTTCTAGGTGAAGAGGTTTCTCTTGGGCTGAGTCAAATTGATGGGACGCTTAAAAGTGAATTTTCAATAAAACATAATTCATGTTTATTTCTTACAAGTAAGGTAAATAAGAAAATAAAAATATAAAAACGAATTAGAAAATCTAAGAAGTTTATAAAATGAATATGGAGTCAAAATTAGAGACAAAATTAGGAAAAGAGGAATTTCATAAAATGTTAAAATTTATCCGACGATGGAGTTCAAAAAAGTCAATTGAGACTCCTTGAATATCTTGAGATGAGGGGAATTTCTAAGGTTGGAGCCAAATTGATGGAAAAATCTTAGAAAATTTCCAATATATAAGTATATCGAAAATAATATGAACCCAAAGCAAACTATAAAGATAACCTAAAGCTAGTTGGTACCATCTTAGGATGGGCGTTGTGGGAGTGCTAATCCTACCCCACACGTAATCGTACTCCCGAGTCTAAGAATCTTTGAATGTAGACCATGCCTTATCTTTAGACAAGAATAGGTGACCAATCACACCTTAGGTTTGAATGGTTGGTGGCGACTCCTGAATTTAAGTCGAGCGGGTTGGGTTTTAGGATCTGACACGTTATGACACTAGCCATTAGAAATGCAAAACCACAACACTAAAGTAAATTGTTTTGAAGAAAAACTCACTAGGGAGTTTTACTCTAATGGTGAGAACTTGAAAGGTAATATTGAGCTGAATAGATCCCTTCCAGGGTAGTGGAATTAGTTTAGCTCTTCAGCTTCTCATGAGAGATATCAAAGAGGTGTGAGAAAAATAAAATTGAAAAACTAGGGTCTGTTTGGGATTGTTTTTGTTTTGTGCTTTTGTTTTTACTTTTTCTGAAAACTACAACAAAAATCATGTTTTGTAGTTATGTTTTTTTTTTAAAAAAAGAAAACAAAAACATAAATTTGGAAATTGATGAAAATAAAAATTTGGTGTTTTCAATATTTTGGAAGTGTTTCCTGCACTGTTACTACATGGGTGAACAGTGCCCGTTCGCCTACAATAAAAAATTTTGGCTAAAAAATTCATGAAAAACCCATCAAATTGCAACCAACGGGAATCGAACCCGTGTCCCTTTTTAACTTAAACTCCATCCGCTTTAACTTATCCTTCATTGTTTGCAAATTTTTGCAACAAAAATATACAAGCAAATGTGTTTTCAATTTCAATAAATTGAAAATAAAACAAAACAAAATTTCTAAAAACATAAAACATACAACAATCCCAAACAAACCCTAAAAATCTTTTTTGAATTGCAAAATGGCTTTATAAATGTTATAGTAAAGTAGATTTAGTGGGATTAAATGCTTCACTATTTATAACTTGACAATACATTTTAAATTTCATCAATTTAAAATACCGGTCTTTATAATTGTCTAGTTTGAATAAATGTTTTTTAGAAAGAAGTTTTTCATACTAAAATTTGATGAAATAAAAAATAAATATAAAAGAAAGATAAAAAATATGCAATATAGTATTATTATATTTATAAAATTATATAGATTTTGCTAATAATATAAAAAGCAAAGGAAAATACCATCTTTCTTTTTTGGTTTTTATATTAATAGTTGGTCGTATAAAAAAATAAGCAAAGATTTGAAAGAATTTTGAAAAGTCACACTTTAGGTGGATCTTCAAGAAGGAATTTGAACATCTCAAATTCTCTTTCAAAATTTCTTTTAAATTTTGACATTCTTCAATTTTTTTTTACTAAATAAGAAAATTAAATTTTAGATTTTTGAATATCTTGATTGAAATAAATTTTTCTCTTGAAATCCCTTATCCAAAAACGCCTTAAGAGAAGTTAGTTAAATAGAATATATATTATAAGGTTTTGTAAAGTCGAATGGAATAGAGGAACAATTAATATTAATATATTTGGTTGGATTAAGTTCAAAAGACTATTTTATCCTTTTGTAAAATTAATTATAAATTATTAGAGTAAAATTCAATCAAAATTAATTAATAATTAATTAACTTACTTTTTATTATTAATATTAATTAATAAAAAAATTATTAACTTATTTTTTATTATTAATATTAATTAATAAAAAATTAAATATTCATAAAAATAATAAACAAGAAATTTTTACATAATTAATTAGTAAAAATAAACGTTAAAAAATCTTAATATTTTTTCTTTTTTCTTTTCTTTCTCCCCATCTCCATTTCTTCCTCATTTCTCTCCCTTCTCTTTCTCTAAGCTAGAGCTTTTGTCTCTAAATTTAATACATTCTTACAAGAATCAATAATTTTATTAGAACAATAAAAGGTTTAGGAATATGAATCAATGCATGACGGCTCTCTCTAAATAATGATGATTTTTTTTTACTAATGAACTTTTAACATCAGTTAATTTGTTTTTACTAATGCACCCCTACTTTTTTTTAATAAAATTCATCATATTTGTATTCATTCATGAAAAGTACATAAATAGCTTATAACTTATTTATTACTAGGTAACACCCGCACGTTGTGTAGTTTATTTTCATAGGAATGAAAAGCATAGTAAGTTCATGCTGTACAAGAAACCAGTCTAGTAGCAAACAAAGCAAGGTAGAGAGTTTGAAGTTTCTGATATTAGAACATATGCAGATAAAGTTTGTTATAAGTGATTAGATTACATGCTTTGACAACACGATTAGTTATCTTGATTTGCAAGCTATGCGTGTAATTCTTGACCTAATTTTCCTAGAGGAAGGTCTATAAGATCTTCTTTATCATTGTTGCAAATCCATCCATAGTAAGGTCTACATTTTTTTGCTGGTTTAGAATCTAAACAGAATGATGGAGAGTAACAAATTATTTTTTTATGTAGTTCAACACAATTGAATGTGTATATTACCTTTAGATATCACGACTTGAAAATTTGCGTTGAGCATCTAGAATGTGCAAGTATCTCCAAGTTTGATATCATATTCACAAAAAAAACTTTTCCAACCAGCTAAGAAACATTTGTTTTGGCGAGGGCAAATGTAACGAATAGTCAAACAATCTTGTTTGTCAGGCAAAGTGAATACGAAAGTATAGGTTGCTAGATTTGGAAGATACTTTGTCGCAAAAAACCTAGGGACAGCCTATTTGAAGTAAGAATTTGTTAAATAAGAATTGTTGATATATTGACAAGTTGGATAGGAAAATTAGCTTAACTTACAAGAATACAAGGAGTTTCAACGTTAGCTGAACTCATTTTGGACTTAAAAAACGTTTGGTTGCAATCAGTGTCACACACTTGCTCGGATTGAATTACAAGTTGTGAAGACTGGCCAGGAAATACAAGAGGCATCTCTGGTGGTGAGAGACAATTGTATGTTGTTAAATATCAAGAGGATATGTCTAGTTGTTAAGTAAGTCATTGTGGATAGATGCAACAAGGTGATTGTAAGTAAAAATAAAAGATTAAAGAGGATTACTGTATCTATTTTGAATATCAAGTGCAGTCAAGGTAGAGCCATGTATGCTGTAGATGGTAACTTGAAAGTGAGCATGTTCAAGTAGTTTGAAAATTAAGGTATGTTTCAAAGAAGTGTTTCCAACCGTGTAGAAAGAACAGATATTTTTTTTGTCCAACTTGATTTTAAACATGTCGAGGAGAAAGCTATCCAATATTGTATCACATGGGGAAGAAATGGTTGACAACTTATCTTGTGTGAATTTGATTGGCAGTGGCTACAGTATGGAAAGAATCATGGTTAAAATCTATACTAGTGTCTTGTTTATTTGGTGAAGCAAGCATATAGTTGGGTTCATTTTTGTTTAATGTATGAGAGAATGGAGATGAAAATGAAAGACATATATTTCAATGCAAAAAAAAGAAACTCACTAGGCAGGTTTCGTGGGAGGCATTTCCTGCTATTCGTACACAGAAGCTAGGGACATTTTTGAGCAAGAAGCTTGCCATAGTTTTTTTTTTGGTGCTGTCCAGAGGGGAATGGTTTTTTGCAAAGTTCAAAGTAATTATTTGTAGAGTTAAGTTGTTTGTTTGGTTAGATTAACAAGCAAAGGAGTCAAGTTCAAATAAGGATCTTGGATAATCTTGCACAAAGACAAAATGAATTATTGTTTTCCTTGAAAAGCTGAAAAGCCTGTGTTGAAAAGATTGAAAGTTTAAAAACAGGCATGGAGAATGTACTTGTACTTGAGAAAATGTGTTAAGTTGTGTCGGGATGGCAAGAGTAAGTTGAGTTTGATAATAGTTAGGGATAGTTGAGATAGGATGAAATTGGTTTTTGAGGATGAAGAAATGTTTTCTTATAGGTAGTTAAGGAAAGGGTTAGTAAAATGGGCAGGAATTTTTTTGTTTGTCTTGTACAATTTGGAGAAAAACTTTATTTGTTATTGGATTGGGATTATCAGTTAAAAAAATCTATTAAAAAGTTGTTTGAGAAATTAAGAACAACATTATTATTGGATTGGGATGCAATAATAAATTTAAATTTTACTACATTGCAGGATTGTTAACAATGTTTAGATAAGAAAATACTTAAAGAAAAAGAGAAACATGATAGATATGCCATATAAATATCAATATGGAGGCTAGATAAACATGAAAAATACTTAAACTGTAATGTAAATAATATTGTCCAAGAGCAAGCAAAGTCTTAATTGCACATACATGAGACATCTACAACACACATGTAATATTGTAGAGCAACAGGAAGAGACCACAAAATCATTGCAGAGGTTAGTGAAAAGTATCTACACATAAGTTCTTAAACATACTGACAGATACTAGCTCTGCACCTATGGATAGTAACCTTGATTGTTTCTAGTTGCAAGAGACCAAATTCACATTTATCTCCTGTTTGGATGTGGTTGTCATTGACAAATTTTTGCTAACCTGTAGAAAAGATTTTGTTCTACTTTGATTGAACATATTTGACTTGCCATGTTCGGGAATTGTTTGGCAAACAAAATGGCATGAAAGTTGATTTTTTTTTTTGGCATGCAATTCAAATGAAATTTTTTAGGCACATGCTGGAACAGATAGTGAAAAGAAAAGACATGTTATCTCATATGAAAGATCAAGTAAAATTGAATAAGTGATATTACTAGTACACATGAAGTTTCAACATTGGTTTTTGTCATGGTAGTTTTGAAAAATGACAGATTTGACTTTGGACGGCAGATCAATACTTTGGCATAACCAAGGTAGTAGTGATCTTGTTCATCAATATCATTAATCTCACATCATTTGAGGAGCTTGAATTTTTGATGTCTATAATTTCAAGTTTGATATCAAACATTTCCTCATCTAGCATAACAATGTGGTTATTGTGGATAATGAATGGTTAGGAAAAATGTAACGAACACTGTGCATTTACTAAATTAATTGAATTATGTTTGGTTTGTTTTTGAGAGCTAGTTACCTTTTCACTTTTCAACTTATTCCATGGTGAGCAAAGTATTCTTGTTGTCAAAAAGAAAAGTTGGGAATTTTTTGGGTCCGTCGTAGTGAAAATCAATATGATCTCTAACTTGTAGTGTATGAGGTTGAATAAAGTTGACTAATCTTTTGACAAAACATAGATCTTCATCTTTGTACTACAGACGAAAGCGAAAAGGATTTGGCATGTATGTTGTGACATGACAGGTGACTACCCTTAGCATTTCTGGATAGTAATTTTGAGCAAATCGTGGAGGTAAAACCTGTAACATGTGATTGCACATAACATCATTTTGATAAAAGTTACAATACGCAAGGAAAAATTAATGAAAAAGACATTTAACAAAGGGTAGACAATTGTAATCAATTTAAATCCAAAGATAGTTAATTTCAAGCAAAACCGAAAAACATAGTTAAGAATATAGAAAGTAACTGACAAGTTAGAATTGGAAGAGTTCTAAATATTATGGAATAAAACATATCATAAAATAATAGTTAAGTAGGAAAAGTATGAAATGAGAGTAGTTCAAATTGAGATCTTTGCAAATAGAGTTTTTGAGGGACAAGTACTAATATATGTTTAATATGAATGGATGAGATCTTTGCAAATAGAGTTTTTGAGGGACAAATGTTTAATATGTATGGATGAGAGGTAGTAGATATTTGTAATTAACAAAATATGAAAAAAAAAACTTTTTTGAATGATATTTACATCTCAAGAGATAGAAATATAATAATTCTTTTGTTCTAGTATTTTACGTAAGAACATTTTATTGAAAAGCATTTGTTAAGTAAGTATATTTCCCCTTGATGAAATTGTCTAAACACTTGCAGTATAAGAAATCTTATTTATGAGTTTTGTTTATTACATATCGTTGTCTATGCAAAATTATGCTTGTAAGTTGATTATATATAGATAGCATAGAAAAGTAATTATACAGTGAAGAAGTATAGTTGAGTTGTTTATTGCTTTAGTAGAACGAGTTCATTTTCATGTTCTGTTTAGTTTTATAATTCTATATTTGATGAAACATTAATATGCTATTTTATGTTTTTTTTGTCTCGCATGTAATACAGGAATATAAATATAAAGGTGGTGGTGTCAGTTTTGCAACGAGACATAAAGAGTCAAATGTCACGACCCGTGACCACATTTCTTACCTTATTGTACACAACTTAACCGGTTGGGCTGTCCGCAATACTTCACTTGTACTGACTGTTAAACAATTTTACATAATATTGTTTATATTATACACATCCCCTATCGTAATTAATCAGATAAGTAGTACTGTTGACGTGTCTAAATACAGAGAATAAATGATCATACCTCAAATAATCAGTCGGCCTGACACATTGTCCTTCGTGTACAACCAGGATCCACAATCCACTGAACTCACATTCAGCAAAACCTGAAAATGTTGAAAATTAAGGGGTGAGCAAAACCACAACTCAGTAAGAGAATTATATGCCTCACTTGATACTCAGCTTCCTATATGCTGAAAATCTTTTTCATTTTTCCTATGGGCTCTAGGCTCGCATGTAGGAAGGTAGGTATTTTAGAATATCATACTTGTTACGGAGCCTAGAAGCAACTGTAGAGAGAAATTTTCATTTCGTTTTGAATTAATAAATCCTTTTTTTTCCTTTTTAATCTTCATAACCTTTTCATATTCTTTTCATAATAATGCTTTTATGAAATAAAGGGTTTAAATAAAATAACTAATATTCATATATTCTTTGAAAAGAATATTAGTTAAATCATTATTATTTTTCTTTAAAACTCATTTCGTACGCACACAGACGTCTCAAACTTGTTCATACTTTCATTCCATTCTTAGGTTCACAAGGCATCATTCTGTTTATCAGTATGATTAAGTGTGAAAGAGACGAACATTCAAGTAGCACATGTTTGAGTGACATATATAAACATAATCCGATATATCACACACATCATATGTCATATGCACAAGATCTATTTCATCCTTCGACATTTGTCACATCCCCATCAGAACTTAAACTGATTACTAACACATCAGAACTCGTGTAGCACTTAGTTCCCGAAGGATTCTAGAGGTGGCTCACACGATACAATCATCGAGTCTTTGCTCGGTTTGGCCTTTACTAACACATCAGAACACGTGTAGCACTTAGTTCCCGAAGGATTCTAGAGGTGGCTCACACGGTACGATCATCGAGTCTTTGCTTGGTTTGGCCTTTACTAACACATCAGAACACGTGTAGCACTTAGTTCCCGAAGGATTCTAGAGGTGGCTCACACGGTACAATCATCAAGTCTTTGCTCGGTTTGGCTTTTAGCACATCGAAGCTCGTGTAGCACTTAGTTCCCGAAGGATTCTAGAGGTGGCTCCCACGGTTTAGAAATTTCTTATTAACACATCGAAACTCGTGTAGCACTTAGTTCCCGAAGGATTCTAGAGGTGGCTCCCACGGTTCGGAATTTTAATTAATTCCTATGCATAATGCATTCCTCAAAATGCAAGCACTAAAAAGTATACAATTTATACCTTCAATAACCACAACCAAACTATAACACATAACATGCAAGTCAATAGCAAGATTTCCCATCATGTAAAACACTTTCCTTTTTGACATATCACCTATCATTTATGGAGTCTAAGATAGACATCAATCTTATCGTACTATAAACCTCGAAGGGTATAGAAATAAACCGGTCAAATCTATGACCATAATCTATATTGTCCTCTATGGGTCGCGGATCAGGTGTCGACCGGGACTAAACATATCACATATCATGCATCAGCATGATAGAAATGCCAACCAATCTCAAAACCGTAGTTTTCATCATAAAATAAACTTTTATGGAATTTATATAAATATAAAATTCCATAATTTAAAGCCATAAGGATTAAAATCCTTTAGTGAATATTTATAAAAATGTTCATAAAAATATTCACTATATTTCACTTCATCTTTCGTCTCGTATTTCGTGTAATTTATCTATTTTGAGAATTTTCGATGATTTCATTGTCACCATTCTCGAATACATGAATATTTTAAAATTTCATCTCATTATATTCATGTTTTATGAAATTTAGTAATTTCCTCATGTTTCGTGACTTACTATCGAAATTCAGAAATAAAATCATTTAATATGATTTTATAAAGTTTTTCTAAAATTTTCGGCAGCATAACGACTGCCGATTTACTAACCTCCTACACCGAAAAATACAGTTTTAAATCTTTCAGCCAGTACTTCTTCCCAAATTATTTTCAGCAAATCATGCATCATAATAATTTTCATAAAATATTTGCATAAAATATTTCAATTTAAAATATGCAGACTGAGTATCCCTACAGTGTTGCACATGCATCCCTTACCTTTTTCCGGGTCGGTGACTTCCTCTTATCGATCGCGCCCGCACTCCATTTCTCCCGATTCCTTATCCCGATCGCTGAAAATAATTTCTGGAAATAAAAATTCTAATTTTTAGAATTTTTCATAATTTATTTAATTTTTCTGAAAATTAAATCTCTGGAAAATTTCTTACCGAATTTTGTAAAATTTCGGGTTGTCGAATTTCCGGAAATTTTTCGAATTCCCGAAATTCTCCTCTTTCCTCTTTTTCTTCCTTTTTCTCTTTCTTTCTTTCTTCCTTTTTCTTTTTCTTTTCTTTTCTTTCTTTTCTTTTTTTTCGCTCTTTTTTTTCTCCTTTCTCTGGCCGGACCGGTTTAGACCGGTTTGTGCCTCATCCCGTCGGTTTGACCGGTTCGGCCACCGGCGGTCCTCCTTTTCTCCAGTTCACGCCTCCCACAGTTGGCCAACGTTGCGAGGATGCCGGATCTGGCCTCTGTTTCACCCCATCACCGGCGACGGCGCCGAATCTGGGTCTGTGGGTTTCGGCCTCTTTCTCCTCCGTTTCTTCCTTCCTCCGCCGTTTCCTTCACAGCCGGTGGTCTCCTTCACCTTCGTTGGTCCTTGCCGGTGGCGTTGGTGGCGGTGGCGGTGCCCAGATCGGCCGGCACCGCCACCGCCGATCTCCCTTCTCCTTTTTCCTTTCGGTTTTTTCCCGCTTGCTTTGCGTCGTTTCCTTCTCTTTCCGCCTCGGGCCGCCGCCGTTCGCTTCCCCTCTCACCGGCAACGTCATCCCTTCCTTTTCCCCTCGCCGGCGGTGGCAGTTCCGCCACCGGCGGTCTGGCTGGGAGGGTCGGGATTTCCTCCCCGATTTCTCTTTTCCTTTTCTGTTTTGTTTCCCTTTTTGGTTTTGTTCCCTTTCTATTTTTAGTATATGATACACTATATATTATACACTATATTTTATATTTTATACATATAATATATACTACATATTATTCATATATTATCTCATATATATTGTAATACATTATATATTATATATAAATTATATATCTTATATATTACAAAACATATATTAGTATACATTTGTATATTTATATACTTTAAAATAAATGACGTATATATAGAATTATATAAATGTTATAATACAACATATATACCTATAAACTTTAATATAAAATAACATTTACATTTTCTATATATGTATGTATATATATATATATATGTATATATTTATATATACATGAAATATTATGTTTATATACCTATGTATTATTTAAATTCATGAAATAGTATATATTTCTATATATATATACCAACGTATATTAAAATATACTATATAGTATTTTTAAATACATATGTATTTATATAAAATACATCTATATAATTTGTAATTATATAAATATATTTCATTTTATTCTCTTATTTTCTTAATTAGATTTGGATTTTAATTTATCCAATTTAATTCTTTTCATCTCTCTATTATTTTTAATTTCACTTCCAATTTAGTTTTCTTTACACCAAATTTTCGATTCTTTCACTTTCTTAATTCTCGGGATTTTCACCACTATCCCGTTCTCGCAAATTTTTTATTTATTTCCTCTTATTTAATTTCTCCAATATTTATTTTCAATATTTATAGTTTCCAATAAATGAAAAATTTACGGTTATCACATCAAAAGACAAAGATATAGCATGCAAGTTGGACGTTACGTTTGGCTAGTTTTCTTTAGATATGAGAGACATGCATGCAACAAAGAATAAACTCACAAAGAAAGCACGCATTTCTGATAAGCTAAACAGTAGACATGGTAAGCACCGGAGTAAAAAAAAAAGACAATGTTCCATTTGATTTACACACAAATCAGATTATAGATACAGACATATATTCAAATACACACACACACACATAGGTAAACATACATGACTGAAAGTGGATCATGCAAAAAAAAACTGGATAGTATAAATGAAGAAATTACTGTAGTTAAAATGATAAAGGGAACAGAACGTGAGGAACAATGAAGCAAATACATAAAGTGAAAAGCAAATATTTAGATTTGGGTGAGAATACACATATGCATTTTCTGATGAGAAACTGGTTGTGTGCCATGGGAGAATGTTCTCTTTTGGAGCTTTTGAAGGAGAAACAAAAGAGTTGGGAATGGTTGGGGTGAACAGTGTGGTTAGGTGAGTAAATGTTTTGTTGGTTTTTGAATTGATTTGTTTATCTCTTTAATTAGTCTTAATTACCAAGAATGACTTTTGTGTATGGTCAAATCAGGGAAAGATATGGTGGCAGTAAAATAGTTTCTTTGTTTACTATAATTGCAAGCCATAAATAGTTTGGAATGGGCAAGTTAGATTTTGTAAGATTAAATACAATGATAAATTGTTGGAAGTCTAGTTTTTGCAGGATAGGTTCCAAAATAATAGGTGAAAGACTGTTTTAGCAAGGGAAGAGAAACAGGAATTTATTTATGTTAAAATTCTAGTGTAGTTATTTGTTTATATTAAAAAGGGAAGACAAATAGGAATTTGTTTATATTTATAAGAACTATTGTGATGACAGTAAAAAGAGTATAGAAAAGTAAGTAAAAAATGCTATTCAGTTCTTTCTTTTTTAAAATATTTAGATAAATAAAAAAACCAAATATATGGTTGAACCAATTTTTTCTAACCACGTTTTTCTACAAATTTGTTGCAATATTTTTTTTATTGGTTTGTTTCAGCAAGCATTAAATAGAATATGGAAATAAATAAAAATTGACATGTTATCAAAAATTAATAACAAAAATATTATCTAAAATAAAATTTTAAAAATTCTATTTAATGATATAAATTGTAAATATTGTTGAATAAATAAAGGGGAATGCAAAAAACAGAGAAGTTTGTTTACCAATCAGTATCAAAGTGGATTCAATTTTTTAAATCCATTAAAATTACAAGTAATAAAAAAGAGTGCAATGAAAAGGAAAAAAATAGATACTTCAAAATATGAATATCTAGTAAATTATGCTGCGTTTCTAAATTATATAAAGATGTACAATGTTTTAATTTGGTGTACATGATTCAAAGTTACTTGTTTTTACAAAGATAGCAAAAGGAAAGAGTTTGCAAATACAAAGGCATGCACAACGATATATCATGTTACATTTAGAACAAAATAACAGCTTAAAGTGACAAAAGCAAACATGATGAGAGACCAAATAAGTGCATTTCAGCTCATGTTTAACCTTCATCAAAAGCTAGTATGATCCAAAAGATAATTGGGTTTATTTACTCTGCAGCTAGTACATTGGACACAATGGAGTTGCTAAAGTGAGGAGCAGTTTATGATTAATCATTTTTCTTTTGTTTGCCCCAGCATGGATAACAATTGAATATTAAAGTGTAGTTAATGCAGGGAAAAATGGAAAAATGTAAAATGATGCATAGAATTTGTAAAGAGCTGAATTAATTAGAGTTGTATCCATAGAAAGGGAAATGATGCATTCAATAGGTGCATGGTTAATGTCGATAAAAGAGAAGTACGAAAAGAACAATATAACTTGATAGCAATAAATAAATTATATGCAAGATAAGACAGATCAGCAAAACAAAGCATAACTTCTTGGTTAGGTAGATACACCTACACTGATGGTACAAGAGGAAGAGAATCTAAGGTCAAGGGAAAAATGCATAATGAACATGGTAAAACCCAAGAGGAATCATGTGTAGGAACAAACCGGGGAAAAAGCTATGTTTACTCATATGTTAGAAAACTTGTTCATTAATAAAGTGTAAAATAAAGCCAGGAAACAAAAAAGAAATTTTGTCTTAGATAGTAAAGTTTGTGATAAAGTGTGAAAGATTTAGAGAACAAAGATGCTAAAATTAAGAAAGAGTAGGAATATTACTTGCTCTTTAATTTCTTCAAAATAATGTGATCATCAAACATTTCTTATTCAGCATGCTCTCCATGTTTAAGTGGCTGTTTTTCTTTCTCTTGGCTGGAGGAAAAAAGCAAGAGAAGGCATTAGCATGAATGAGCATATTATAAGGAATAGAGAAGAAAAAAAGGAAAAAAGTAAGTTTTTTAGGGAAATTAATGTTGACAGATATGTAGAAAGAAGAAAATCATGCTTTGTAGTTAAACATTCTTAACACAACCAAATATTGAAACACATATCATTTCTTTTGGAAGAAAAAGACAAATATGATGTTTGTGTACAAAAAAGCACACGGAAAAGTATGCAAACCTAAATTTTTTGGTCGCTAGAAATCAAAATATTTAAGATTATATTAGTGTAAATAAGTGTTTTATTAAAAAGGAAAAGCACCCAGAACAAATATTTGGTTGATTCCTTTAAGCTAGCATAAACAATGACCTAGTTAGCTTTCTCTTCACTTGCTTAGATGCGGGAATTTGTTTTACCTGAGACTGTTTATCATTCTGTTTTGCAGTCCTAGTCATAGAATTGGAAAAGAAGATATGCCAAAAAAGGTTTGTACTTCCATAGCAAGCATATTTGTGTTTATAAGTGCATATAGGAAAAGCAGCATACCAACCTGATTTCCTTGTTTGAGGTGAAAAAGGCTGAATTTTTTTTATTCAAGCTATTCTGGAATCGTAGCAACTTGTTTTTGTTTGTCTTGACTGTGAAAGCAATATTTAAAAGATGACATTAATGTAGGTAGAAAATAAATAAACAAAAAACTATATGGATAGCAAGTTTTTTTCAGTTGATCTAATAAATTGAAATAAAACCTGAAGAATTTTATTTTAACTTGAGCTAATGGAGGCATGCATGACTTCTAAGTAGTTTGTTTTGTTAGTTCTCAAATGCTACATAAACTTGGAAAATCAAGGTAAGTGTAGGTCATTGTTGACAAAGTAGAATTAACATTTGAGCAAGAAAAAGCCAGGCAATGAATGTACAAACCTAATTCCCTTTTATGAAGGAGGAGAAATATTTGAAAAGAAAACAGATGGAATCTCCAAATGAGTTTCAGTCGCTATCTGGCTTTGTTCAGCAAGAGAAATCATGTAGATTGGAGTTTGAACAACAGAAATTTGTAAGGGATCAGAACTTGTTGCTTGTAAAATTAGGGGTGCATCTCTTTCAACAAAAAAGGTCCTATTGCAACAAAAGTTGGCACACCAGATTCAAATGATTGTCTAGCTAGGTTCACTTTAAAGATTCTTTCTTCGTTGATCAATTCGTTTACACATTCAGGTAGCAGTTGCTAATCTAATTCTTGTTCTTTGGCCAAATCTTCAATTGGTTTTTGGATAAGAAACTGAGCAGTTTTTGCAAATGCTGTGATATCCATTTCACCACTTTCATCTTGAACATTCATCAAAATTTAGTAACGGGTTATATTTAGACAAAAATAGTGCAAGCGAAAGAAGAGGTATTGATAATAATATATTTGTTATATTATTTATGTTTTAATTACCACATTTATTACTATATTCTTGTGTAAAATTAATTGTTTAATGTAGCTTGTGAATTAGTTTAGAGAAAGTGATTTGGAATTCATTTTGAAAGGTTTTGAATGAAATCAAATAATAAATCTTGTAATTGGAATAAATTTTTGAAATATATATTGGTTGACTTTCTAAAGATATAATAAATTCTGATTTCTTTAAGAACCTTTGGGACCACATGATTAAAACATAATAAAGGACTGAAATTTATTCTTAACTAAGAAGAAACCCTAAAAATTTTAAAAGAAAAATTATAAAAAGGGACAAGGGGCGACAGCAAAGGAGTAATGTTGTTGGAACTATTTTGTGGTGTCTTCTTTATTGTGTTTTCATATTTTGCAGAGTTGTTTGCTGAGAGAAACAGAGATTAAAGAAACAGAGGGGAGTTGAAGAGAAGAAAGGGCTATTGTAGGCGAAGAGAGAGAAGATCGAGAGCTGCTGCAGAAACCGTAACGCAGAGCTAGCTGCTTTAAGAGTGACTTTGCTCTGTTGTTGTTGGTTGTGTAAGAGTTGCTTGAGCAATGGAGACTGGAGAGGAGTGTTGAACCGTGGAGCCCTGTTGTTGTGTGCAGAAAAACACGTGAACAACTAGGAAGAAAGAGCAGTAGCTAAACCTGAGTAGAACCGTGGCTGACCTTGAAGCAATCCAAACCGTGAGCTGCCGTTGAATCTTTGGGCAGCAGAATTTGGTCTTGAAGCAAATGCAGAACACGTGTAGTTGCTGCAAAACAGACTTGAACCGTGGCTTGCTAAAGAAACATGAGCTGCTGGGCTTAACAATTGAAGTAAATCGCGAGGTGCCAAGTCATGCAATTCATGTGCTATCCGTGTGATTATTTGCTGCAAAGTGCACAGGCCATTATGGTTTCAAGGGCTACCATCTCAACTTTGTTTTAATTGAATACTTTACATTATATTATATTATTTATTTATTTACTTATTTATTTTATTTATTTTTGAATTGGTTATTGTTTAATTTAAAGCATGTTTCAATTTCATTTGATAATGTGTTTTGCTAGATTAAACATGAACTAATTTTCTTGCTAGGGATTTGATCAAGCCTACTTGCATATTTTATGTCTTTATGAATAATTGATCAATTCTTAAATTCTAGTATCATTCATTGTGATTAATTAAATCTTTTGATTTGTGTTATTGATTGGCCACCTTTAATATAAATTAATTGATTGTTTGAGACATGGTAAGGGTACACATCATATGCTAAGCCATGTATAGCTCTCTTGAATGATTGAATAAATATTTGATGCATACATCAAGCTAGAATATTTATTTGGTTCTTGTTAGATGTTTTTCTGTTCTTAATGTATTTTTAGTCATTGGTTATGTTATACATCATAGATAATTTAATGATTAAAAATACATGATTATAGAGGAGTAATCATATATTAGGAAGAATAAACCCTAGAATTGAATTGAGATTTTTAGGATTGAAGACATAAAATTGCAAGGCATTGGTGAAATCAAATACCTAGGCTTTTCTCTATTGGTTAATTTATTTACTTTAGGTTAATTAATTTCATTAGTTAATTAGATACTTAGATAATTCTTTTTATTGGCTTTTATAATTTTTAAAGTATAAGTAGTAAAATTTTAATTGAATAAATTTAGCAAATCTCTGTGAGATCGACTTTTGTATTTGCACGCTATACTACCTTGATTTTTGCACTTGCGAGAATATAACTTTTTGTTCATCAGGTATATAAGATTTTTACTTTATGTTAATTTTTTAATCAAAGATAAACCAAGAAATTATAGGATAATTGACTCACGCTATTTTCGGTATCTATTCTCCATGAGTCAGACAACGTAATTTGTCATCTACAAACCTTACAGCTTTGGGATAATCATTGCAGCAATCATAAAACCATCCATCAGAACAATCAATGTTTGCAATTTTTGCTTTGCAAGTGAAGAAAAAATCCTACAGCAAAATACAAAGGCTTTAAAATGATTGTTCAAGACAGCGAGATTTAAATGATGTAAGAGCAGAAGAAAGATATAAAATTCAGGCAAGCATAGAAAGCCATAGCAACCTTTGACTGCAAGACATCTATTTTGAAAAGCTGTTCAATATCCATCCTATTTTCTTGAACATCATTTGCACCTTTTTGCCTTGGTTATGCTTATTGATCTAGTTGTGTAACTGGAAGTGGTTCGTCAACATATCTAACAATCATCAACAAAGAATGAGAAATGTTAATAAAGGTGTGCTTGTAAGTATGAGTTTTGGAAGAAGCTTGTTAATTATTTAAGTATAGACTTATTTTTGAGCAATTTTGCTTTAGGTATGTTTAAATTAAGGTAAAACTTTGTTTCACTCAAGCTTGGCAAAGTTGGAAAACCTGTAACAGAAAAAGTTCGAGATCAGAAGGGGAATAGCAAACAGTGTATGTTTGTATGATTAATTAAGACATTGTCTATTTATTTACCAAGGAATTTACGAACAGTCATTCTAGCCAAGATACCTATTACATTTGTTTCAGAAAATAGGTCAGCATAATTTGAAAAAAAATAAAATGCAGATACTACCCATAGTGTAACAACAACTGTGTCTCCACTACATGGACAAAGCACAATAAAAAAGTGTGCAAAGAACAAAAGAGTTGAAATAAGAATGAATGTACATAAGCTTCGAAAAGCATAATTTTCAATCCATTAACAACTAATCTTAGATTCTAATATTTCTTCTGTCAACAAGATCTGGCCTGGTCTTTGTAAATCCTTTGGTTAAGTCACCGAGACCTAGAAGGATGCTGAGTGTATCTACAAAAGACAAAGAAGAAATGAGCAGAGCGAAATGATATTTTTTTTGTTGAGTAGTGTAAATCAAGAATTGTTTATACTATCAAGATGCAGAGGGATAAAGTTGAGCAGAAGTTTTTTCTATATATTTAAAAAGACAAGATGTTTGTACCTGTTAGTTGATTTTTACTGCTAGATCAAGTGTTAAGCAAGTGAAACGGGAGCAATTCAAAGTAGTAAAGAGGCATTAGATTAACTGGGTTAGCAATCCTAATAAGCATTATGTAACTAGTGAAGTTAATTATAGTATCAACTGAAGTTGCATTATATGAGCTTTTTCTTTTGCCAATAAACAAATTTGCAATTTTGTAAATTGATCCTTTTATGATCAAAGGCTTAAAGAGGTGCTTATCTTTTTTTTTTTTGGATTGAAGCTTGCATTGCATTGCCTACATAATAATTAAGTAAATAAAAATAAAGCAAGAATATAAAATGAAGAACTGAATTTTATTACTATTGCAAATAGCTAAAAAGCAAGAAGCTTACTCCTTCATCAACAATCAAGATATCCATAGACAAAAATTTCCTTTCATTCCCTAGCAAAATGGTGTCCCAAATTCTAAGCACATGTACTTGCATAAGGCTCCAAGGGTCGCAGCTGGGTTAATAGTTGCTCGCTTATTTTCTATGTTGGAAAATATAAGAAGTTATAAGAGAAAAAAGAGCGAAGTTGTAAAGCCAAAGAAGCTAATTATTGAACAAGTTTCAAAATGAAGGGGAGAAATGAAGCATGTAAAATGAATTATCAAAATAACTTTGAGCAAAATGCAAATCAAACAAATTATAGTCATCACCATGAATTAGAATAACCATCGAAAACTCTTTGTGAATACTGCGAAAGAAAAATCACCTGTTAATCAACAGAGTTAAAAAAATCTAAATGTTCTTTATATTAAGGAAGAGCTGTTGCATCAGCACAAGATCATATAGAAGCAGAAATGAACAGTGAGGAAATAGCATGAAGCAAAAAACATGAATAAGGTAAGATAAGATCAAAAAAATCATGCAAAAACAGGATCAAAGCAAAGGAAGAAAGATAAGCAAACAGCGAAACAACCAACAAAAAGAATGAGAGGAATATAAACAAAAAACCTGCTAGTAAGTCATCAAAGATTTCAAAATAGACAATATTTTTAGTTAAAGAATGAGATTGACTATCTGAATTTGTGATCAAGATTTTTAGACCAACTCGATTTGTAACTCTTGAAATTGCAACTTACAATTGACCATGAGTGAAGACAAGTTATGGTAAATATAAGCAAACAAACTCAAGTGTTTGACCTTAGCTTTTATTGATAGTCATAGCATATGTAACTGAAGAGGGAATTGTTTTCTCTTGAGAACAAATGGCCATTTGACATCATTAACAACAAAACATATCTTAGGTATGAAAACCCTATGATCAATGTGGCTGCCAGTAATTGGGTCACTATAAGTCTAGTACTAGTACACAGACCTGATGTTTGATTTATATTTCTGAGCAACATGACAACAAATCCTAATTTTAATGAAAGTTTACGATTTGGGATAGTGGGAAATTTTAGTGAATTTAAGAGGATATTGCATTTCTTGCTAAAAAATGTCACCATCAATACTTGAAATGGAATTAAAGCTGAGATAAAGCTCTGTTTCGTCTGGAATCATCAAAAGGACCTCAAAATTGATTAAATCAATTGTATCATTGAATGGAGTCACAATGGCATGCTCTCTCAAATACACTAAATCAACAAAACAATTTTTCAAATTTGGATAAATTCCATGTATAATTGCTAGCACAAGAGTGCTAACATCTTCAAGTACCAAATCTGGTGGGATTTGAATCCAAGTTGTATTAGAATCAAAGTTAACATCAACAGTAATGTCCTCGCTTTTGTTTTGATTACCTATTGCCTGGTTCTTGGCCTGGTGTGGGTTTCCCATTTTTTCATGTCTCATTTTGTTATTTTGCCCCATGCACACTTTTTCTTGCTTTCTTCTCTGCTGACTTGATGTTTGGTGGGCCCTTTTTCTTTCTTGGTTTGTGGGTGTCTTTATTGTTCTCCTTCCTTTTCTCTTTCATTCTTTTCCTCTTTATAATACTTCTCCCTTTTATCATGTCGAGTCTAGTAGCCAGTCAAAATCTTTCTTACCATGCCAATACGCTGCTACATTGCTTTTATGTCCATCATTGATGCCTATTAACCATAATAATACTGCTTCTCAAATTTCCTTATCATTCTTAGGTAGTTTTTCTATCTCTTTTTTTTTTAGCTTTGCTATTTTTTTAATATCAAGTTTTGTCATTTTTTTACACCTTTTTTCCCCAATTTATGAAACTGGCTTTCAGTTACTATTTATTGCCAGCTCTTTTGTTTGCTTCTTTTCTTCCTCTGTCCTTTATTTCCTTTTGAACTTATGTTTATTGCTATTTGTTTCAATGTTTGTGGCTATCCTGTGCAACTAATCTAGTGCGAGCTCGAACTCAAAATCGTAAGCGCATATAGTTCTTTGTTTCTCAACAATGCTGTTTTGTATTGTCTGTATTTATCTCCAATCTTTTTCTCTATCATTTCACTGGTATTTTTGATTGATACATTCCTTAATTCATTTCTTCTACAGGAAAATATTTTGAATCACTTAATTTAGGTGGTTTGGACTATGAATGCCCGTATCATTGTGCAAAAAAGTGGTATGAAGAAAGGTTGAAAAAAATGTCGCAATACAAACTATTTAATTTTTGCTTTATGTTGCAAAGAAGGAACTATAGCTTTGCCTTTGACAAGAATTACTTCTCCATTTCTTGATAGCTTATTGAACTATAATGGCGAGCAAAGAGCAAAGAATTTTAGAGATAAATACTAACTTACAACTTGATGTTCCAATTTACATTGATTGGAGGCAAAGTTGATATTGAATCAATAATCGACCTGGACCATGTGTGTTTAAGATTAAAGGTCAAGTTCATCATCGAATAGGATTTTTGTTGCCACCAATTGGTGAAAGCCTGAAATTTGCGTAGTTATACATGTGATACCAAGAGTGAGGTGGCAAATCGAATAAGACCTTTTCAAAACTCTGAGTCAATTGATACAATTGATGCAAAAATTGTTCAGGGCTTGCTGGTGATGCTTGAATAGGTTAATGCAATAGTTAAGCTTTTTAGAATGGCTAGAGATTGATTTGTTCAAGACAATTATGCTCCCATTTATCTGTGTTCGATAGGAGTAAGAGACTATTGCGATCGACAATATCACTTGCAAGCAAATTTGGAAATAGCACGATTGATGATTGGAGAAGAAGAAGGCAACCAAGATAATAGAGACATAATCATTGAACATAGATTTGTTGGGTTGAAACGCCTCAGTGAATTGCATCCTTCCTTTATGTCCGTGCAATATCCGCTCCTTTTTCCTTTTGGTGATGATGGATTTCATCTTGGTATTAACCATAGATACTCAACTCGTAGGATTCGCAAGGAACAGAAAATAGTGAAAATGATGGAATACTTTGTATACTTCATCCAACAGCGAATGGCAACTGGTCATACTCTTCTTAGAGGAGGTAGGCTATTCCAACAATTTGTTGTTGATGCCTATCTCTGTATAGAACAGATGAGACTCAAATGGATTTGAGACAATCAGAAGTAGTTAAGATCTAAAATTTACAAAGGTGTATAAGATGCAATAACTTGAGGAGAAGTTGGTAGTCATGCTATAGCCAAGCGTGTAATCTTGCCATCAAGTTTTATCTCCACTCCTCGATTTCTATTCCAACATTATCAAGATGTCATGGCCATTTGTAGATAATTTGGGAAACCAGATTTGTTCATCATGTTTACTTACAATCCAAAACGGCCAAAAATTGAACAAGCTTTGTCCATGATTTCGGGACAAAAAATTGAAGACAGGCTCAACATATTGACAAGACTGTTCAAATTAAGATTGAAATGTTTGATGACTTGATTAAAAGCAAACACCTTGGTCAAACTGCTGCAAGTTTTACTCTGTTTCCTTATTTTTAATTATGCTACACTTTCTACTTCCTCATTATGTTTTTAACTCTCTTTTTCCTATTTTTTAATTTATACAATCATATACACAATTGAGTTCCAGAAACGAGATCTGCCTTATACACATATTCTTTTATGGTTGCACCCTAATGCAAACTTTCAACTCTTGAAGATATTGACAGACTTCTATCGATTGAAGTTCCAAACAAACAAAAAGATTCTGTAGCATACGAAGCTGTGTCTAATTTTATGATCCACAAACCATATGGTGTTGCCAACACTCAATCTCCATGTATGAAAAATTGTGAGTGTTCCAAGTTCTTTCCAAAAGCATTTGAAGCTCAAACTATCCTAAGCGAAAATTTGATTGTCACAGATAAAAGAAGACCTTCTATAAATGACAGCAAGATTGTAGAGAAGAATGGTGTGATCCTTGATTCAAGATATGTAGTTCCTTAAAATGTTGATTTGCTTATGCGTCATCAAGCACATTTAGATGTTGAGGTCTATGCAAAGAAAAAATTAATAAAGTACCATTTCAAGTATGTCAACAAAGGTCCTAACAGAGCAAGAGCTGTTATTGAAGAAAGCCCTGCACCAATCATAGCAAACAATGAAACTAGCTCGATTGAGATTGATAAAATTAAAACTTTTCCTGATTGTAGATATATATTTTCACATGAGGTTTGTTGGAGGATATTTGGTTTGGAGGTGCACCATAGAGATCTTGCAATTATCCGACTTCCTGTTCATTTACCAAGTCAACACTACATCACTTTTGCTGAAGAGTCAGATTTATCCAATGTCCTCTGGGCAATCGTTGTTGGAAAAAACTATGTTTACAGAGTGGATGGAAACAAACAAAATTTATCCACAAGCTTGCTCCTTAACTTACACTGATTTTCCAACTCTGTGGGTTTGTTCTCAAAAAGAAAAGTCTTAGAAGCATACAGTCAAAGGAAGGGCTATAGGCTGAATTAATTTTGTTCATCTCGTAGCAGGAGAAGTTTATTTTTTGAGATTGTTATTAAATGTGATAACAAGAGCAACATGTTTCAATGATTTCAAAAAAATCAATGGTGTTGTCCATCCTACCTTTCAGTCTGCATGTCATGCATTGGGTTTACTGGGTGATGATCGAGAGTGGGATCATAACACACAACAAAATAAGAAACAGTGAGCAACACAATAATAAGAAAACACCTGACAAGCAAGCAAACATAGTTGTCATCCTTGCCAAGAAGGTAAAAAAAGCAACCGAAGATAAACAAAGAACACAACAAAAGGATAATAAATGAAATAAAGGGAGAAAAAAGGAAGATGGAACAATGCGAGCAATGTACCACACAGAAGAGCTAGCTAGCAAAGATTGTTAAGCGAGCAACCTGTAAATAAATCAACGGAAACAAAATGAGATAGGAGACAAAGCGAAGCAAGCTTCATTTTGGAAGGAAAAGAACGGCAAAGGAAAGAAACACAAAGTGCAAAACAAAACCATTCTTGCTGTTTCGAGACAACAGAACATATAAATAACATTTTCAATCTTTATAAGTAAAACACAAGAGCAACTGCAGCAATCAAAACCAGCCAAGCAATAACATCAGAGTGAAGACAAGGGAAACTAATGGAGAAATCTCATAACAAAGAATGAAACAACATAATCAATTTACCACACACAACAACTAGCAAGGAAAAGTGATCCAGAAAGAGCGAGCCAAACACCAACTAACGTACAAGACCTGCAAGCAAACCAAAAGAAAAAAGCATGATGTAAGAGAAAACACCATAAGCAGGGAAAAAGAGCAACAAATTGTAACCAGGTTCATTTTCCAATGATAAGCACACAACCATAAAATAATAGCAACGCAATAAATCAATAAGCTTTCCAAGCATGAAAACAAAACAAAGAAAAATTGCACTAACAAAAACCAAATTGGTTAGCTCAAAACATGAGACAATCACTACCAACCCGAAAGCCAGGCCATAAAGGCAAAAAAAGGAGCCATAGTTTGTAACCATGAACAGGGAACAGCAAAGAAAACGAAACACAAGTATTAGGAATAACACAAAAAAGCAACGACACCAAGACAAGTGCACTTAAAACTAGAGCAAACGGGATTAAAAGAGTCAACAAAAGTAAGGCCCAGCATGAAAGGAGGAGGAAGAAGACGAGTTTTTTAGTGCAAGACCAAGAAATAAACACAAAGAACCCAAACAAGGAACGATGCTTTAAAAGATCTAGGACCCACAAGCACAACAAATAGCATTAAAAATAGAGAACAAAGAGTCTTAAATGAGCGCCCAAAAAACAAGAAAGTAAAAAGAGAGAAGGGGAAAAAACCATAATTTTCTCCAAGAATGCAAGAGAGACAAGCACATTAAATACGATACACGGCAAGGATAACATAATAAGATAGATGCAAAAGACATGCACCCAACGAACAAAAATAGAACAAGAGCATGGAAAGCATGAGCATCAAGAAGCAAAAGAAACAACAACCAACATCACATGAACTCAAGCGCAAGAAAGAGATGGGTCAAGAAAAGAAAGACACAAGTGCAACAATAGCAAAAACAAACAGACAGACAGACAATAAAAAGAGAATAAGCATAGCAAAAAGGTTAGATCAATCAAGAACACAAGGAAAATGAGAGAAGATAGGAAAGAGCTGAACCAGGCAAACATGTCACCTAAGGAAAAAGAACGACAGAGGCAAGTGAACGACGAGGGAAACGAGAGCAAGCACAAAACAGGAGCCCAACTGATAAGATGGGAGAAACTAAAGCCTGTCAAGCAATAGAGCAACAAGACATAGCACATTGCATTGACAAAGCCACCAGACAACAAATAGACAAGAGATACTAATAAAGGGTTGGTAAGCTCCCTAGACCACAAGCTAAAACAAAAGTACACATAGGATAGAAAACCATGATTACAAAATAGTAACAGAGAAAATGGCGGCAAGAAAGAGATGCACGAAAGCAGAGAAGCAAAAGAGATGAACAATGAAGCCACCAAAAGAATATGTGCGGGAAAGAAAGAAAAATGAAATAGGAAAAGAATGAAAGAGAAAAAAAAGGAGAACAATAAAGACACCCACAAACCAAGAAAAAAAGAAGGCCCACCAAACATCGAGTAGAGAAGAAAGCAATAAAAGGGGTGCATGAGCCAAAATAACAAAATGAGACATGAAAAATTGGGAAAAACACACCAGGCTAAGAATCGAGCAAAAAGGAAGCAAAACAAAGCGAGGCCAAAACAAAAATTCAAGTGTAGCTGGTACACACACAAAAACAAGAGAGAAAAGAAACATAGAAGCTTCCACTCTTAGAAAAAAGAAACAAAATCATGCACACATTGCGAACGGAGAAGCCCACAACGTGTCAAACAAAGAAGCAAAAATTGTGGCTTGCTGAAAAGCTTGCAATCCCACGAAAATTTATATGTAAGATATCTGGGTTATCATCTACCCAATGCCTTACCTCAGTACAGCTTAAAGCATAACTGGCAAGTGAGTTAGCCACTTCATTACCAGACTTATAAACATGCTGGAACTGGAATGAGTGAAAACTAAGAGACGTCAACTGGGCATCTGATATGATCATGCCTATGATGAGTAATATGGTCGCTGTTATTGTAGCTTGTGCCAAACAATGATTGTATCTCCTTCCACAATAATGTTAGGTAACCCCAACTCAGTAGCAAATTGAATAAATAGATAAGCTGTTGAATAGCTTGTAATAAATACAAGGGAACAAGTTCCCATATTGCTTGTAAAAGTGTAAAGTGATATATTTATAAAGGGTAATCAACTCTTAAGAGTAATTTGAAGTCAAAGGGGAATGGGCTTTGACCATTTGGCTTGGGCTTGGGCTTGGGCTTGGGCTTGCTTGGCTTAGGCTTGGGCTAGAGCTTGGGCTAGAGCTTGGGCTATTTTAAAAGTCAAAGATGGGCACTTTGGCACTTGGGCTCTTGGTTTTTTTATTTAATCCGAATTTTTTAATTTTGCCAGAAATATTTTAAATTCTTTTTTGAATTTAAAATTGTTTTAAACTGTTTCAACATACATATTTTCAGTTATATGTCTGGAACAGTTATGTCTGAAAAATGAATGGTTGTTGTTTAACAGACAATCACAACCATTCATTTAAACCTCTTCACATTCTATATAAGTGTTGATTTCCAGAAACTCTTTACTTTACATTCTGACTTTTCACAATATTCTGAAGGCTTTGTTATATTCTGGGGTAACTTGCTTCGGTGTGAGGCAATATTACACTCAAAAAAGTATAATTCTACACGCCTCAAAACCATACACTCTGATTATTTTTCTAACATAAGCGGCCAGTGCCTTTAACATCTGAGGTTATGTTTTCCAGAATGTTGGACCCACATATGCCCCCATAAGTAGCCCTTCATAATTCCTAACTATGATACCAATCCCACCCAGATTAGCCTTCTGATCTATTGTGGCATCATAATTAATCTTATAACTTCCTGCTGGTGGGCATTTCCAGTGAGCTTGGTGGTGAACAACCTATGGAGTTGATGAATAGCCCGTAGCAACATCATAGCCTACTATGTGGGTCTGAATAAACAGCAATAAACTTTTAGTAGTGTGAGTTCTCGAGCCATGCAAGTATACATTTCGATAAGTCCAAAGTCCTCATAGCGTAACAGCAACAACACATAATTGCTCCTTTGAACAAAACAAAATCAACTTTTGAAACCAGTGTTCATCATCCGATGGTGGAAAAATGACATCTGGAAACAATCTATTATAGAGTAGCATCGCTATAGGGCATTCATATAGCGCATGTAATGTTGTTTCTTCATGTGCCTCACATCTAATATCCGAGGATTCACAGGCAAACCTCTCTATGCTAATATTTTCCACAATGGAAGAATATCTCGACAAAGTCGCCAGATAAAAATTCAAATCTTGGAGGGAACAAGTCAACTCCTAATTCTCTTCCACATTTGCTAATTCATGGTCGCATCATTTTCTCCATCCTGCTCAGCACACAACACTTTATAGCCATTTTTCACAAAATACACCCATCTTTGTGCATCTCCCGATTAGTCTATCTAGTTGTTGATATCTACTCAATGGCGTAACTAAGATGGTGCATGCTTCATCTCTTTCGAAAATAGCATTAACTAAAGGAACTTTCCACTCATAATGATGGACAGCCATTAATTCAACCACCCTAGTATCCTTAACCCAATCACCATTTAGAGTTCGAGGCACACCATCAGTTGTTATATTTAACCATGGGTCATGCCAAACCCTTACAGACACCATTCGCGATTCTCCACAGTTGCCTTTTTTTCAATGCCTTTATGACATTATACAAACTTCTCCACATATCACTTGGATTAGACCCCAACGATGCCTCTAGAAAAGATGATCGTGGGAAATACTTTGCTTTAAAAGCAGAGTGAAGTAGAGTCCCAAAGTTTCATAGTAACAGCCAAGACTGTTTGGCCAACGAAGCTTGACTAAATTTCCACATACATTAGAAACCTAAGTCACCTTCAGCTTTGCCCTTACACATAGTGTACCGTTTCAACTTTCATCAAGCAATCCCTCGAAGTTGTTGATTTCGCCACCACTAATATCTGGCCACATTTTTATTTAGTTCCAAACAGAAAGTTTTAGGTAGGAGGAAGAAACCCATAGCATAAGAGGGAGTTGCTTGAATTACAGACTTGATAAAAATCTCCTTCCCCTCAATGGATACAAATCGAGCACTGCACTCTTTTAGTTTGAAGCCAATTCGATCCTTGATTTCTCCGAATGCTCGACACTATTTCCTTCCCACCACATTTGGTAGGCCAATATATTTTTCCAAGGAATTGGAAAACAGTTATACCAAACAATTGTTGTAGGAAAGCAAACAGTCATACGAAACAATTGTTGTAGAAAGCTCTGTGATCATCCTTTATATTGGAGTTGAAAATAAAATGGACGATTTAGAATAATTAATCGGCTATCTCGAGCAGAGTTCATATTGGTGGAGGAAATTTTTTATCAATTCCGCTTCTAAATGATTGGCTCTTGCAGAAAGGAGATTGTCGGCTGCAAAAAATAGATGAGTAAGCCTTAGACCTCCTTGTCTCGCTTGAACACCTTTAAGTTTTCCTGATTCCTAATAAGTGTGTAAAATTCGTGACAATCCCTCAGCACAAATGAGGAAGAGATAAGGTGATAATGGATTGCCTTGTCTCTGTCCTCTACTTGGAATTATTATTCGTGTAAGAACACCATTGACCAGGAAAAGAATACAAAACAGTGGTAACACATTGCATTATCAATGAGATCCATCGAGCCTCAAATCCCCTTCTACTCATCATATATTAGATTGTGATTGTGTTGTGTCTTTATTTTTACATTGGACGCCGTACATTTTACTTCGCTTTTTTCTGTTAGGGAAGAAAGCCTTTAAACCCCTAATGCAACCTTGACTAGATTTGCCAGAATGAGCCTGCTCTCTCTCATTGTCTCTCTCAACTTATAAAGCTTACCAATAAATTTGATAAATCTAATTTATGTACTTTCTTTACCAATTCATGCGCCTTTATTACCTTTAAAATGATGGTACTTAAAACTGTTAAATCAAACCCAAGCTTTTACATGGAAACAGTCTTGGACACTGAATTAGGAGGAAGATGACAAAAGACACCCAAGTCTCAAAGGGGACACAAACATATTGCTGCCAATGCGATCATCGATTCTTGCTTTCGGTTTTCCTTCCTACGCCTACTGTCTCAATGGAGCCGACCCACAAAGCCTTGGCAACTGGAAATTAAAATTTTGTTCCCATGACAAAAGAAAATTAGGACTGATGATGGCCCGCTGTTTCCCATCCCCAAATCACAACAGAGCCTGGTGTCCCTTCTTATGGGACCCCAAAAACCTGCCCCGAAAAAGTTTAAAGGAATCTTATTTTTTGTTGATTAATATTTTGGACTTGGGACTCTAGCTTTGCAGAAATGATGAGGCAAGATGGAAACTTGAATTATCTTTATCTAGTTTTCTTCACACATTGCACTTGTGAGTCAGCACTCATCAAATGGGCTAGGTATATTTATTTCAACATAATGACCGTAAGCACGCCAATGGCGTAATGATTTTTCCCCCTCTTTTCTTGTGAATGTAATTCTCACCCTCCTTTAATCTAAATAAATTGGCAGCGATCCATTAATTAGTGTTTATCTTCGCTTGGAAAAGAAAAAAGTTGCATTTGCTATCATAGTTTTCTTACCTACTTCCATTCCACATATCCTTTGGCAACCTTTAGGAGCAAAAAGAATCTGCAGACTCCACTTTAAGTAAATAAGAAAAGCAAATCGTCAACTTATGATTATTTAATGATGTAATATTAGCAATCCTAGGGATACCATAGTGAAGCTGATATTTGATTATATCAATGTGAAAATGTTAAGGAAATAATTTTAATTTGTTTCTCTTGATTGCGGATACCTAACGTCAGGTTTTTTTTTTTTTGCTTGTAAACCATATTTAAACCTTGATTTGATAGATAATTAAGATATTGTAAATCACAGCAATGTTCCGTACCAATTAGAAAAATCGAAGAGGTTGCCTCATCATGATCTTGGTCTGACGTTTTAATTTTATTCTTTCCATTGTACTCTTTTTAAATGTTAAGAGACGGTAAGTTCCATAATTTAAGAATACATGTGTGTTGTTTGTGTGCTATGTGTATATTGTGTGATCAAGCTTTGCTTGATTGTATGTATGTGTGTTATGCATATGTGTGTGGATTTTCACCGTCCCACATCGTTTGCTTAAGTGATGTGTGCGTGTGTTTATAAAGAATTTCACGCTAATCCAAACTAACGCGTTTTGGATTAGTGGTATGTTCCTTCCCTGAAAAAAAAAAATAATTTAAAAATATCCTGAAAAGGATATTCTAAACAATCACTACCTGCCTGTCTTTCTCTAAACTTTGGAAAATGAGTAATTGGCCCCCTTTTATTTTTATTTTTTTTGATCTGAAATTGGCCCCCTTTTATTATTTGAACGATTGGAGTGATGGACATTTTCCTTTAGCCTAAAACCAATTTTTTTAAATCTATTTATACCGGAATTAAGCCAATAATTCCTTATGATACTCAAGTATTTATTTATATGTAAAATTAACTTTCATTAATTTTCTCTTGTCAAAAGCACACACATAATCTCTTGAATTTATTAAAAGTTGTATTATCAAATTACAAGTCCTTATCACTGGAATATAATTTTTTTATTCATAAGAAGTATAAGAAAAAAGAGAAATTTAGACTTTGAATTTAATCCATCTTTAAAAGAGATAACAATGACTAAGTCTTACACCGAAATGCTTTTTTTTAGGGGTAGAAACTGATTCATCGAATTTGGTTCAACTCTTTAGTAATTCAGTATGTAACAAGAAGCTAATCGTTCAAATTGTCTTGTCATAAGAGCTGCATAATTAGAAAAGTAAAGCCTTACACTCAAGTTCCTAACTTTTTCTTATGTTTTTTTATCTTTCGATCAATGTAATAATGGTATGGCATTTTAAAATCAACTGTGTTTTTTTTTATAACAACTTCAATGAATGATTTAGTCCAAGAAAAATCATATTTGACTTCTTTGTAACTAATAATAAATTATAGGTAGGATAGATGCATATAAAAATATTTCAACTAGCCAATATTTCGCCGACATTAGACTATGTCAAATGAAAAAGAAAGATTCAATTTAAATTGTATCCATTTTCTTTTTATTGTTTCTGTTTTGAATGCATCACAACATTGTAAAGGAGACATCAAAAACAAATTTAGAAACAAATATGATCAAATCTTAAGAGTCTAAAATAATAACACTGACAAAATCTCTCTGAGGACTGTCTAAATTAATTTCAGCTTAAAGTTTCTTCTTTTCTGTTAAAAGAGAGGAGAGCCAGTGTTAATTCTGGCTTTTAAAATATGGATTCTTATTCAATTCAATTCTCAACTGCTTTCACATTCACATTTGTGAGACCATTGCAAAATTTGCCAGACCCAAAATGTGCATTTACACGCTTATTAAGGAACTTTTAAACAACTAATAATCTTTTGACCTAATGATTAAGAATGAGTTGTGACATACTGTAAGTTTTGAGTTCAAATCCAAACATCCTATCTTCAGTTATTTAATATTTCTTTGTAACAAAAAAAGGAACTTTAAACAAAACTAAGTGCATGTTTGGCCTAGCTTATGGAAGAGCTTATCTACTTTATAAGCAGAAGCCAAGCGTTTGGCTTTAAAATTTTTAAAAATTTTAACTTATGCGAGAAGCAGATTTGAGCTTTTTGATGAAGCTATAAATTGAAGCTTTTTCAAGAAGTGCTACTATTGATAATATATATTTAGTGAAATTTTTACATTTTCACTTTGTTTTTCAATAATTTACAAAATTACAAAAGAGGATTCATATTATTTTACAATAATTTATTTATTTTGTCCCATTTTTATATTTATTTCATTTGTTTAATTTTAATTAACCAAAAATTTTGTTTAGTTTTTTTTTTCACTTAAAAACTTGTGATTTAATTTAATAAAGTTTATTATTTTATTTTTTTCATTTATCAAAAATATATAAAAATTGTAGTAAATAGTTTTCAACATTCTACAATACTTTTATACTAGGTTTGCCAAACACTAATTTAATTTCTCTTAACAGCACTTTTAAAAAAACTCTACTCAAGTAGCACTTTTTACAACAGCTACAGCTAGGCCAAACAGACCCTAATTGTATTTACTTTCAAAAAAAAATTTAAAAAAAGCCGTCACACACAAAAAAAAAATCAAAATGGGAATTTAAAAAAAAAATTAAAGAAAAAAGAAAAGAAGCCCAGTTTTCATTTGCTCTCAAACAATAATAATAATATCTTCAAAATGGATGCAAATTCCTGCTCAAGCCATTGACATTAGAAAATATTCCCACCAAGTCCTGCCTGTAAGGCAAAAATTTCTTGTCCCCTGCTTTCATATCTCTGTTACTACCGCAACGTTCTTCAGCTTCCTTGGACTTCCCTGGATTTTGCATCACCTTATTAGCTTCGGCGTTACTAGTTTTGTCTCTCTTGCTTGGTGCTAAGAAAACAAACGTGTCCTTACCATCGCTGTTACTTCTATAAAGCAAGTCCCTTAGCTTCCATCTCTTTGATGACCCAGTTGAATTGCTCTTCTTGCATCTTCCGGGGGATTCTTGTTCAATATTGCCTGATTTCGCTCCTTTCGGCGTCCAGACGCAGTAAGTCCCTGGCGTTAGCCCGTCGAGTTCATCGGCTTCTGAGGATGAACAAGAAGCGGTTTCACGTTCTTCGCTCATGAGTTTTCTCAATGGCAAACGATGGGGCCGTGGTTTCGATACAAAGTCAACTTTTTTCCCGGCAGTTGTTTGATCATCGTTGAGCAAGTTTGTGTCGAAGAGTGGGTAGAATGGTCTGATTTGTCCGTTGTAAAAGATTTCGTCCGCTGAGATTGCAGATGTCTCTGGCTCTCTGCAGACAAATGCAAACTCGAAATCATCGTCTTCGTTGTCTTCATCTTCCACGGCTTCTTGTTGTAGATGTTGATGTTGTTCTTCTTGGGGCCAAGCTTCGTAGATGTCGTCTTGAGAACCAGATTCTTGTCTGAATTCTTCAACAACCCTTGCAGCAATTTCAGCAAGCCTTCCTGAAGAGCAAGTGTTGAAGCTCGGAGAGCTTGGGGAAAGAGAGAGATCCGGACTTGCCTGCATTTGCATATCTATGATAAACTAATTAACAAAATAAAAGAAAAAAATCTAAACCAACAAGTTTTCTTTTTTCCTTTATTTCTTGTTGTTTTGTTTGCTATGTGAGAGACCAGAGGAGAAAGAAAAGAGAGGAAGATTTAATGGTTTAGGAGAAATGGAATCTAGGTTGAAATGGCAAGGGAACAGATGCAAAGGACTCTAGTGGATGTGAAAATATATATTGGGCTTCAAAGTAAGATGGGGTATTATTTCAAGAAAGGGCCAGAATGCAAAAATACATAAACTTTTTTATGTTAATATCCAAAGAATATTAACTCTTTTCTAATTTTAAAATATTAATTTTTATACTATCTTTAAATTCAAAAATTATAAGCATTAAATCTTAAATTTTAAATTCAAAAAATCATAAACCATAAAATATGATCTTTAAATTCTAAATTTCAAATCAATAACTCTTAAATTTTAAAAAAATTTTTTGATCTGAAACGTAAATTTTAAATTTTAAACATCGTTAAAAAGAGAAAATTGGCACTAGAGGGATTAGTGTCTTTTTAATGTAAACATAAAAAGTTTATGTATTTAAAAAAAAAAAAACAGACGCTTATTTTAAAGAGGGGTTGTTGGTACCGTGGAAAAGTTTGGTGAAAGTCACCAATAAATCGGCTGTGCTTGTGCATGAGAGATGAGACTTCTCTTTATGAATTTATGTCATCTGTTTTCCAAGTCCAGAAGACGGTGAGGGCAAGGGTGTCTCTATCGCCTAATCTTGGAAAGTTGTTTGCTTCTTTCAGACGAAAATATGAGCTGGGTTTGTGTTATACGTGGAAGGTATGTGAGTTCACACGTGATTTGATAAGTATTTTCGATCTAGAACCTTGAATTGGCGGCGTTTTAATAAAATTGGTCTCTGCAGTTTACACTTGGGACTTGGGAGGTAGGGTAATTGTGGTGGTGGCTGCATTTCTGGTTTGTCTTAGGCGGCTTAGCTGTTCATTTCGCAAACTAAAATGAAATGAATGACAGTAAATTCTTGGATGAAATACATAAATCGCTCGCTTATACTTATGTTAAAAGGGTATTATTTTTTTTATAGTTTTAAAATACTAATTTTTTCCATTTAATTATCTTTAAATTCAAAAATAATAAACACTAAATCTTAGGTTCTAAACTCAAAAATTATAAACCATAATCTTTAACCCTTAAATCTTAAACCCTAAATCAAAAACTTTTAAGTTTCAAACTCTAAACCCTAATTAAAGAGAAAATTTTGATATTTTAAAACTAGCAGAGTTTAATGTCTTTTTATTTTGTAGTTGAGGAGGTTAATGTCATTTTAATATAAGTATAAAAAAATTTATGTATTTCATCCTAAATTCTTAGGGCATCAAATATTTAGACTCCAAGAAGACCTTGTTGAATAGATGTTTGATACGATCATTCATGGTCGTTTATGTGGACATCTAAACTTCAACATTTGCCCTAACTTGTACAACATTATTATTATTATTATTATTATTATTATTATTATTATTATTATTAGTAGTAGTAGTAGTAGTAGTAGTAATAGTAGTAGTAGCAGCACTAGTACTAGTACTAGTGGTTTCGAGATTTTTTTTTCAAATATTTTTAAATAGAATTATTTTTAATTAAATCTGTTGTTGCCAAAAACAATAATAAATGTTTACTGACGTCAAATCCTCGATTTTCGTGTTAATTTGTCTTCAAGAATTCTGCAAGAGAGAAAACCATCAGGGGGCGCAGGGTTTTCCCCTGTGCGCGCACTCCGATGCTTAAGTCAGACAGGGTTTTGACAGGATTTCGGTAGGCAAATAGAGCTTAGGGTTTAAGAATGATACCTGTGACCTATTTATAAGAGTTATTTTGCGCGTAATTACCTTTAAGCCCCACAACTTAAATAATAACCTAGCGGATCATTTATGGGCCTTTTGAGTCCTTTTTCCTCTTGGGCTTAGATTATTATTTGGCTCAATGGTCTTCAGCTTGACTTATAGAAAAGTCCAGTAATAAATGACCTAGTCCACATCAATTCCACTCTTTTACAAGGTTTACCTTGTGAAAGAGTATATAAAGAATGAGCTTTTCAAATTTACAGGAGCAACTACACATTTACCTTGCACTAATCTATAATAATCAGTCTTTCTTCGCACACTTTTTGCTTCAAGCCCATGTGTTGCTCATCTCATGCATTTTTTGCTTAGAGACTTTTATTTGATTCATGGCTTACCTCGCGCATTTTTCGCTTCAAGCCAGGTGTTGCCCATCTTGCGCATTTTTCGCATAGGGACTTTATGGAATTGATAAGACTATAACATCGTTTTCATATCCAGAATGCCAATATAAAACTTTAAATGCACTTTGTCAATCAATTGTAGCACATATCCAATGATAAAATTGTAACGTACCTCGTACCATATCTCACAGCCTGCATACTGTATGCCCTCCAAGTTTTTCTTTGCGACTTTTTGCGTCCAAAGAAGAACCTTTACTGGAGTATTGGTCTTGTCTCGCGTACTATTCGCTTAAGGACTTGTTAGAATAGAATATTGTTTATATCCGAGATGCCAACATAATACGTTAAATGTAATTTGATAAAATTGTAACGTACCTCGTTTAGAGACTTATTTTTGCTCGTCTCGCACCCTTTTGTGCTTATGGACTTTTTGTTTTGCCCGTCTCGCACCTCCTGTGCTTAGGGACTTTTGATTTGCCCATCTTGTATCTTCTCGCTTAGGATCTTATTTTTGCCCGTCTCGCGCATTTTTCGCTTAGGGACTTATTTATGCCCGTCTCGTGTCTTCTTCTCGCTTAAGGTCTTATTTGTGCCCGTCTTGCGTCTTCTTCTCGCTTAGGGTCTTATTTGTGCCCGTCTTGCGCATTTTTCGCTTAGGGACTTATTTGTGCCCGTCACGCGTCTTCTTCTCGCTTAGGGTCTTATTTGTGCCAGTCTTGTGCATTTTTCGCTTAGGGACTTATTTGTGCCCGTCACGCACCTCCTATGCTTAAGGACTTTTGATTTGTTCGCTTAGGGACTCATTTGTGCCCGTCTCGCGTCTTCTTCACGCTTAAGGTCTTATTTATGCCATTCTCGCGCATTTTTCTCTTAGGGACTTATTTGTGCCCGTCTCGCGTCTTCTTCACGCTTAAGGTCTTATTTATGCTCGTCTCGCGCATTTTTCGCTTAGGGACTTATTTGTGCCCGTCTCGCGTCTTCTTCACGCTTAAGGTCTTATTTATGCCGTCTTGCGCATTTTTCGCTTAGGGACTTATTTGTGCCCGTCTCGCGTCTTCTTCACGCTTAAGGTCTTATTTATGCCCATCTCGCGCATTTTTTGCTTAGGGACTTATTTGTGCCCGTCTCGCGTCTTCTTTGGCCAGCTTCCATTTTTTCTTCTTCTATTCCTGCAACATGTCTATCAAACATGGAGAATTATCATAGTATAGATAAAAATAACTGGCCTTTCGTTTCATAATGTAGTATTTTCAATCAAATGGAACAAGTAAGAACATAATTGCAGCAAATGTTAAAATAATAACAACAAGTTTTTACCTCTAGTACAATTCCAAGTCTTTGTCTTCGTAGAGTCTGTAAAGTGCAATTGCATGGACATTCGGCTGTTAACCATGGATTGGCATTAAGTCTCATCTTGGTTCTTTACTCACAAGAACCAGCAATCTACCTTTGCGAGCTTGCCACATGTTGTTTTCGATCGAACCAAGCTCTCCCTGGCTTGTTGCCCCTCACAACGATGGCTAGTGCCTACCTTGGACACCTGCCTAATTCAATCACAATTGTTAGAGTGGACAAGAAAATTGAAAACATCTTATGAGGGTATCTCAAATTTGGTTACCACACGTATGTCCCTGCTTGAGTATGTTTGCAATCTTCGTTGTGCCAAGCACTCACTTGTATTGATACTCAAGAATGCTATGTACAGCCTTGATCTTGACACCCTAAGTTGGCACATCCTTGTCTTGCTTAAAGGACTCACGAAGCCGACACACCCTTTATATAGACAAACCCTCTTTCACATGTGTGGTTTGCCAATAGGTCAAGTGTGTGGCTCTTAAGCCACTTCTATATGGTTGCTAGAGCAGTTCTTGGAAGCTTCTGTGTCAGACGATTGACAGATGGGCCGAAGGAAGCTTTTGGACACTTAGTTGAATAAGTGCGTGCGCCAGGTCTAGAAGATGCTAGATCATTCTGCTCAGATTCCGTACTTGGGCGTGCGCTTATATCGTCAAATTTAAATGTGCTCGCCAAAGTTTTTTCTAATGGGTGAACCAGTAGTTTGGATTTCATGCTTGCCAGCGTTGCTAGCCATTGCCGAAAGGCATGACTCGGGTGTTCTTTGCTCGCCTGCATTGTGCTAACAGGGGAATCTTGCGTATGGGTGCTGTGTTCACCTAATTTTCTTCACTGTCATTTTATCAAAGTGGTGAGCTTGTCATATGTGAGAGCCCCTATCTCATCCAAGGCCTGTTGTGCGTGGGAGCTCCCCTGTCGCCCAAGGCCTGTCGCGTGCGGGAGACAATGTCTCGCTCAAGGCTGTCACGCGCGGGAGCTCCTCTCTTGCCAAGGGCCTGTCGCGTGCGGGAGCTCTTGTCTCATCCAAGGCCAACCGCGCGTGGGGGCTCCCCTGTCGCCCAAGGCTTGTCACATACGGGAGACCATGTCTCGCTCTATTTAAATTCAGTCATTGCAATTCCAAGACAAGTTGTTTCTTCCCTTTTGCAAAGTGAAATCTTGGCCGTCTTTGGTCTAATTTTCAACTTCAATTGCGAGGGTAAATTTACAGCACAAGAAACAAACATGCTTGTCTGTTTGCAGGCCGTTAAAGTTAGGAGAAAGTGTCAGCCACAGTTTGAAAATAGCGAAATTTTCCATTGGCTTCATCATGTACTCAGACTATTTGGGACAGTAATAAATAAAGATGTGTAAGAGAAATAATAATTTTCTGTTCCGGGATAGAAGAAAGTGTGCTAAAAATCTCCAACTAATAGAGAGTAATCTAATGTAAATCAGCACAAGGTGATCGAGCACCCTGAAATTTCTTTGTATTATCGCCTTCTCCAGAAATCAAGAAGCCCACGCATTGCAAACTCCATTAGACCTTGTCATCCAGCTTGTCATTATTTACTTCCATTCTGTTCCTAGGCGTCCGGGGCGTTCGAGGAGTTCCGGGAGGCTGCTGGGAAAGCATGTGCCGGACATACCCATAAAATGTACTTCCCACGAGTGTGATGCCACAGCCAAATGCATTTAGACTCGAAATTGGGTTTCGGAATATTAGCCATGAAATCAACACAGCAACTGCTACCTTAAGGTTTCCAGCAACATTAAAAGTGACAACAGTAGTTGAGTGAATCACGTAAAAAATGGAGAAGTTAAGACAGAAAGCCAGCACTCCTGAGCTGAAAATGATAATGAGGGCTGACCAGGAAGAGGGGTGGGACTGGAACCAATCCATAACCCCATTACCTTCAAGTAACATTACTGGTACTCCCAAGATCATGATTGCAAAAGGAGCCATGTAGTAGACAGTGTTTATGCTGTCAAATTTGTATCCATGCAGCAGAGATTCTGCAAGGATAGTCTTTGTATAAGTAGCTAAACATCCAAATAAGGCAGCACAAAATCCCAACATATTAAAACTAAGTTCTGTAATAGATGTGAGCAGAATTCCTCCGACAATGGGAACCAAAGAGGCCCAAGTTCGCCAGTCAAGGTACTTTCTCCAAACTAGCCACTGCAAAACAACTGTGGTAGCAGGAGTGAATGACTTTATAGTCTACATAAAAGAAACTAGGATGTGTCGTAAGCTGACATTTCCCAACATTATGTTGATACAGGATACAAAAGACATGGGAAATATCCTTTTCCAGCAGTCTTCAGAATCAACCACTATTAGAGGCTTAAGCTTTAGCACTTTGATTACTAGACATGCTCCAATTGATGAGCATATAAAGTGAACACATGATACTGAGGGAGGAAATTTGAAATCCAATTTCTTAAAGATCCACTTGGGGAGCACTCTAGCGTTAGCCATGCCAAGGCCGAGAAGATCAAATGTGGTAGGCCTGTTTCCAAACAGCGTGGATGAGCCTATCATGGGATGAGTCCAGCCGGAACTTACATTTGATGAAAGGCCAAGGCCAAGACCAGCTGTCGTTGCATTGGTCTCTAACTTAACATTAGGATCTTGACCAGTTGATGATTGCCAAGCCTAAACCGCGAAGCAGTGAAGGGTTTGATGCCGCTGCACCCATTTAGGCAGCCTTCTGTAACAATGCAGTAGCAGACATGGCTGGTTGCAGAGATGGAGCATAGTGGCAACGCTCACGTTCCGGTCCAGAAAATATTTGATAATCTAGGTATTCAAGTTTTGGTGCTTCAACAACGTAATAGCAAAAACCAGTGAAACGTACTTCGCCGCATGTGTGCACTCTTAGAAGTTTCAATGAAAGTGAGAAAACAAACATGTTTTGGCTATTATTATCTTTATGCGATAATTTTATATTTTGCATATGCAGGCTATGTAACAGTAGACCCAATGGCTAATCGAGCATTGTTTTATTATTTTGTGGAGTCACCCGCAAGAGTTGGTTTATCTTATTCAAATGATTCATCTGATTACACCGAAGTAGGTGACAATGGTTTATCTTATTCAAATGATTCATCTGATTACACCGAAGTAGGTGACAAGAGAACAGTACTGGACTCCTACATTTTTCTCCTCAACTGGCTTGAAAGATTCCCACAGTACAAAACACGTGATTTTTTTTAACTAGTGAGAGCTATGCCGGCCATTATGTTCCTCAGCTTGCTTATTATATTCTCGTGAGAAACAAGAACACAAACCAAATCGTATCAATTTCACTCTCTCGCCATTTCTGTCGCAGTCTCTGTCGCTTTTTGAAAATAGACTATCCAATTGATTGGTTGCTTGCTTAACAAAACAAATCGTCAAATCCTATGACTCTTTCTTCATTTCTCTCCCTTTCGCCATTATATTCCACTTTCATCTAATAAAGTAACTACATGAGCTGCTCCACAGGATGCTTGACAGACAATCTTTTTCTTTGCTTTCTTATCTTTACATGCACTTGCTGTAATGCTGAGAGGGATGACTCGTGAAGCTTTGCAAGCTGAAGAAACAAAATAGCAACCAGCCACAAGATCAACTATGATGCAACAACATGCCGATGAAGATAAGTGCGGCCACAACAGGAAGCAACAATGACAGCGATGTGATGATGGCTTGGTGACCAAAGCGATGGTGCGACAAGAAACTGGAGCAGACAACAGCAGCAGCGATGAAGACTAGGCGAAGAATGGAGCGGCGGTGATGATTGTCTTACTAGGACAAATGCTTCGGGTCTATAATAAAATCAGGGGCCTGGTTCCAAAATTGATGGCGGTTGTAAAGTGGGTCGATTGATGCTGGACAACGATGACAGCAAGGGACTGGGAGTTGATCGGCGACGATGATGCGATAGCACTGCAATGGCAAAATGGTAGGATGCTTCGGTCTTGGTTGTGAGGTGAGAAAGATGGGGCTATGTTGACAGGATGCTTGACAGACTATCTTTTTCTTGCAACTTGTTTTCTCTTTATTTCTTTTCCTCTCCATGTGCAGCAATCTTTCACTTTCCTGCTTTATTTTCTATGCTTTTTCTTTCTTGGCTGTCAAACCTTTGCTTCCATCTTCTCCACGTAACTCACTTCGCAGCAAACTTGCACTCAACATTAGTAGTCATTCCTTTCACATTTACTGCTGCAACATCTATTTTGCCACTTTGCTTCACCACACCTATGACCACAGCTCAAGTTTCAGTTACAGTAGCTTTTGACGGCGGCTCTTTCACGCTACTACACTTCTCCAATCTCACGGATTCTACCTTGCTTCCATGGCGTGACGATGGCAAGGGTGACTTGGTGCAGGCAAGCTTGAGCTGGTGTAGAAGCGAGGAAACCGGTGCAAGTGAGCTTAAGCATGGAATGATGGCAGCCGCAAGGGTTGGTTTTGGGTGGGTGAGCCGTTGGGCAAGAATAGTGCTCCTCTCCAAGTTGTCAGTAGGTTTTGATCTTGGCTTCAAACAGCAGCAAGTTTCGATTTTCAAGCTTTCTCCTCCTCCTCGACTATCCAAACTGTCATAACTTGCACTGGTGTAGTTCTGCTTTGCACACGGTTTCTGCCGCTAATCTCCAATAATCTACCGACAACGATTTAGTCTTCACTGCATGAGGCCGAAGCTAAACCATCTTCATCGCGACTGCTGCCGCAGCATGCTACCATCATTTGAAGTTGCTCTGCCCTACTAGCTTCGCATCGCCCTTGCTAAGTTGTTGTTTGAACTTTGAACAGCAACTATGTTTTAATTTTGCTTCGTTCTTCTGCAAGCCTTCAAGCCCACATTGCTACTTCACATAGCAAGTCACGCCTCAAGTCTGTTTCTTCAATCTGGTTACTGCTCTGCCTTTATTCCAAGCACAATGGCAGCTCACGTCTTCTGTTGCAATCGACACAGCCAGCAATTCCAGCCACGGTTTACTCATCAACTAACGATCTTCTCTCTTGGTTCAGGCTACTGCAGCCACTATTTCCTTCTCTGTTAAACGAAACAGAGCTGTCGGTTCTGCACAGAGACAGCTCTCGTTCTATTTTTGTTCCCTGCAAAATAAAACACACAGCAGAAGAGAAACCCAAAAACCGATCCTCTCTCAATTCCTCTCGGTTTCTTTTTTGCTTCTCCCCAGCGGCTAGCTCTCCTCCAAGTTTTCTAGGTGCAAAGCAATCTCGTTTATTGTATTGCTTTTGCTTTGGCCTTTGTCTTGTCATGTCAAATCAAGTCAAGCCATGTTGTCCTAGTTGTAGTTAATGCCTAGCCTTGTAGGATTATTTTAAAGATAAGCATGGAGTTTTTTACGTAAGTTTAGCAGCAAAGCATGTGGGTCTATGCACATATGTCCTTGTGAGATCTTTGTTTGATCCCACAGAGCCCTGCACGTGAAGTGACAAGCATGTTAAATGCTTTTTGTTTCGGATTGTAGAGCTAGAAAGAGGAAGCTGTCGAGTGCGAGAGCCACTTCTCGCCCATGCCTCTGTCGCCTAGCATGTCGGGTAGCATGTCGGGCGCGAGAGACTAAATGCTTTGTTTCGGATTGTAGAGCTAGAAAGAGGAAGTTGTCGAGTGCGAGAGCCACTTCTCGCCCATGCCTCTGTCGCCTAGCATGTTGGGTAGCATGTCAGGCGCGAGAGACTAAATGCTTTGTTTCGGATTGTAGAGCTAGAAAGAGGAAGCTATCGGGTGCGAGAGCCACTTCTCGCCCATGCCTCTATCGCCTAGCACGTCGGGTAGCATGTCGACGCGAGAGCCAGTCTCTCGCCTAATGATGTCTCTCGCCCAATACATGTCGCGTGGGCCTCTCGCTATCTTGCGACAGAGTTCCTGTTGCAAGCCGTGGGCGCACAATTTTGCTCTGTCACGTGAAACTTTGGGTGTGATAGTAGTCTATCGCCTGAAACCTTCCGTGCGACAAACTGTTTTTGTTGCGTGTATATATATTTTATTATTTTTTATTTTTATTTGTGTGCGATAGAGTCTTTTTGTGAGCTTCTCAAGTGCGTGAGACCTGGTGTGCGACAGGAGGTCATCTTTTCACCATTTTTGTATTTGGCTTTTTTGTTTGTTTCCCACAGACGGCGCCAATTGTTGTTGCCAAAAATATCAATAAATGTTTGCTGACATCAAATTCTCGATCTTCGTGTTAGTTTGTCTTCAAGAATTCTGCAAGAGAGAAAACCATCAGGGGGCGCAGGGGTTTTTCCCTGCGCACGCACTCCGATGCTTAAGTCAGACAGGGTTTTGACAGGATTTCAGTAGGCAAATAGAGCTTAGGGTTTAAGAATGATACCTGTGACCTATTTATAGGAATTATTTTGCGCGTAATTACTTTTAAGCCCCACAGCTTAAATAATAACCTAGCGGATCATTTATGGGCCTTTTGAGTTCTCTCTCCTCTTGGGCTTAGATTATTATTTGGCTCAATGGTCTTCAGCTTGACTTATAGAAAAGTCAAATAATAAATGACCTAGTCCACATCAAAAGCAATAATAAAAGAAGAATAATTTTATATTAATCATCAATAGAAATAATAACATTAATAAAATAAAAATAATTGTTTTAACTATTATAGAAGACGGTGAGGGCAAGGGTGTCCCTATTGCCTAATCTTGGAAAGTTGTTTGCTTCTTTCAGACGAAAATATAAGCTGGGTTTTTGTTATACGTGGAAGGTATGTGAATTCACACGTGTTTTGATAAGTATTTTCGATCTAGAACCTTGCATTGGCGGCGTTTTAATTAATTTGTGCTCTGCAGTTTGCACTTGGGACTTGGGAGGTAGGGTAACTGTGGTGGTGGCTGCATTTCTGGTTTGTCTTAGGCGGCTTAGCTGTTCATTTCGCAAACTAAAATGAAATGAATGACAGTAAATTCTCGGATGAAATACATAAATCGCTTGCACTTATGCTGAAAGGATATTAATTTTTTTATAGTTTTAAAATACTAATTTTTTTAATTTAATTATCTTTAAATTCAAAAATAATAAACGTTAAACCTTAAGTTCTAAACTCAAAAATTATAAACCATAACCCTTAACCCTTAAATCCTAAACCAAAAACTTTTAAGTTTCAAACTCTAAACCCTAATTAAAGAAAATTTTAATATTTTAAAACTAGAGGAGTTTAATATCTTTTTATTTTGTAGTTGAAGAGGTTAATGTCATTTTAATATAAGTATAAAAAAATTCATGTATTTCATCCTAAATTTTTAGGGCATCAAATATTTAGACTCCAAGAAGACCTTGTTGAATAGATGTTTGCTATGATCATTCATGGTCATTTATGTGGACATCTAAACTTCAACATTTGCCCTAACTTGTACAACATTATTATTATTATTATTATTATTATTATTATTATATTATTATTATTATTATTATTATTATTATTATTATTATTATTATTAGTAGTAGTTTCGGGACTTTTTTTTCAAATATTTTTAAATAGAGTCATTTTTAATTAAATCAATAATAAAATAAGAATAATTTTATATTAATCATCAATAGAAATAATAACATTAATAAATAAGAATAATTATTTTAACTATTATAGTTTTTAATTTTTGACATCTTAACATAATTTAGTTGATTAGTCATTTTTCCTTTATTTTATAAAAAAAATTTATATATTTAATTTGTGTACAAAAATTAAATATTAAATAAAAATAAAAAATAAAAAATAAAAAAAATGAATTAAATATCTCAAACAGAATTGAGATTAATTCAATTTGATAGATCCAAATCCATCTCAATATATTTTTTTTAATTTTTTTAAACCTAGTCCAAATAACAAATTCCTTTTATATCATCCATTATAAAAAAAAATCATTTTAAAACACCTACACACACATATATATGTTTAATAAATTTAAATTGACACCTCAACAATCATAGTTTAATTATGAACTAATTTAGAATGATTAAAGTCACATTGTAATTTGTTTATTTATTTTACCCAATAACCTTATAAATATTTAAAATCAAGAGGTCTGTCACAAATTTTAAATTATAATAACATGAACTTACAAAAAATTAAATTAACTGTGTAGGTTTTTTTTTTCCAACAAAACTATAATTCTTCAACCAAGCTATAAACATGTGTTTTACTCTTTCTTTTTAGCTTCCTGCAATTTTTTTCTTTCCATAAAATATTTCACTTTTAATTTATTCTAGATCTCTATCTCATGTTGTTTTACAATTATTTATAAAAGTTGAAAACTTTTAATTTCAAAGTTTTAATTTCATTCTTTTAAAAAGTATATTTATTTACTTTTTTTATAAGATATTATTTAATGATTGATTTGATTACATAAATAAAAAAATTATATGTCCTATTAAAAAATAAAAAGCATATATAAATATATGAAATGATGTAAAACTAAATTAGTTTTATACCTGTGTAAGTTAAGTGAATATTATAAAAATATAAAATTTAGTGTATGTTAATTGGCTTCCTTAAATTCAAATATCAAAATCTACTCCTGTTGTAATATAAAAAAGATGTTACTTTTGTGTTATAAAGAATCGATATTTTCATTTTTGATTTTCATCTCATCTAATCTCTTTTAAAAGTTTTGTTGATATATGCAAAAGTAGAAGTAAATATAATTTCAAAACTGTTGTATACTCAATTACAATTGAAACTTTTCTACTAGTAGGTTTTTTTTTCTTTTATTTTTGATATTACATTTCTCTTTCCATATAAACATAATAATACATATTTGTTAATTTTTTCTTTCTATATAAGACTTATCTAAAAAATTCTTCCCCACAGTACATGCCAAAAAGCAGAGTATTGCTCCCAACTCAAGCTAAGATGGTGAAAATGTTAGGAGCAAGAAGAGCTAGAGAGGAAAGGGAGGTAGCCAACAATCTCTTGACTTAGTTGTTAAAAATAAGTTGTGACATATCGTAAGTTTTGAGTTCGAATCTAAGTATCCCATTTTCAGTTATTTAATATTTATATTGTAACAAAAAAAAGAGAGAAAAGGGAGGTGATACAATGTACTATGTTTTTGGCAAATGGAAATTTCAATCAGTATTAAACTTTAGTAAGTCCTTTAATAAACATTGATGGCAGAAAATAAAAACTAATAGAAGCCTCTCTCAAACAAATGAAAGAAAAAATAATAAAAAAATAAAATATTGTTACTAGAAACGAAAAGACCAAAATTCCTTGAAAATCCGCTAACAATTCAAATAATTTCCCTTTTATCTTTTTGGACAGATGTCCATTGTAGAATCATTGGGATTTTTTATTTTTTTTTTGTTCAACGGGATTTTTTTATATAAGTTATAGATTATTATTATTATTATTATTATACAATCAATTAAATGCAGCTTTTTTTGGGATACTTTGCTGCGGAAGACCGCTTTCTTGATGTTAGGTCCTCTTATTTTTCATTTTTATGACAAGAAAAGCAACTTTTTTCATTTCTTAATAACAACATTTTTTTTTCACAATTTTACTTCGATAAGGAGAAAAAAGAAATTCCCTTCAGAAATGAAAATGCAGCTTTAATTCCTCATCTACAAAATCTAATAGTCCAAATGCACTCGACCACAATAAAGAAACTTTTTTCTATATCCATATATGCCCACTTGTTTCTTACAAAGGAAAGCTCAAGGCAAGGAGAGCCACATAGCTGAAACTGGCATCTAATCTAATAATAATTACTTAAAAGACTTGGCTTGCATTGCTTTGGCAAGCATTTGGCATTGGCAGTGACTAATTAACCAGTTTGTGGAGGATTCCCGTCACAATCTCGGCACCGGTAGTTGACACGATCAAAAGCACAACGCCTCACACTTGTCTCGTGCTGATGCATAATCTAACCAGCTGCAGCTGGGTTTGCAAATCTGTTTTGCTGCTGGGCAATTTAATGTGAAGAGGACGCTCAACACGAAAGGAAGGATATTAACGCAATTTCATGTTTCTGTTCCTTTTTCATACTACTACTAGTAGCAAAAGTCCGGGGATAATAATAAATATTATTTTTTAAAATAAAAAAATTATATTTTTTGAGAAAAAATGTGTAAAGAAAAATCTTGGTATAAAAAAAATGTTTTAAAAAAAATAAAAAAATAGCGTCCGTGAAATTTACAAAAACAATTTGTTAGGAAGAAGAAAATAGAAATAGAGTAAAAAAGTCAAAGCTTGGTAACACATGGACCTTCTAACTGAGTTTATTTTTATACAAATTTTATCTATGAAAAAACAGAGAAAAATAATAAAAAAAAATGAAACCAAGCAAGAGTGCCACGTGACGTAGATACCTACCGACTTTTTTAAGTGGCAAAAATTAAAGCAAAAAGAGAAAAAAAAATAAAAAATGAGAATAACAGAGATCAGTGCAGGTGCGACGTGGACACTTCCATCGATCTCCTCGTTGATTTGAGAATTTATTCAACTGGTTTGATTAATTTCAAAAAGATTTTTCTTAAATTAAATTATATTTTAATTTTTTAATTAACAAAATAAAGAATAGATTTATATATAATGTACTCATCAATAAGTCATTATAAGCAAATTAAAAAAATTATTTGTATTTATTTTTAAGGACTTGATTTTTTTTACTTTGTTTATTGATGATATGTCAATCACTGATGTATTGATTGTGTCTAGAGATTATACACTGTCAATGCATCATATACAATCCCATAAAGAATTATTAAATTTGAAAATCTAATCAATCGAATTCAATTTGGAACAAACTATAAAAAAAAATTATCAAACAAAATATTAACTCAAAATATTCGGGTAAATTCCACTGAGATTCTCAAAGTTTTACCATAATTTAATTCTAATATGTTAATTTGAGAAATAGACATTTCGATCCAAAATTATAAATTTGACAATACAAAAAAAATTGTTCTATCAAATTACTATCAAAAATTTATTAACTAAACATTTGTTACTCATGATATATATATATATATATATATATATATATATATATATATATATATATATATAGGAAGGATCCACTTACACATGTGTAAAACAAATTTGTTTTACACACTTTTATATTTTCATATAGGATTAATATTTTTGCAAACCAACCGTTGGATTTAACAACCTACTCATATTTATTATGTATGTAAATTTTTGAATCAATCTGTTATTTCTATCATTTTAATCGAGAATAGTATTTTTTTCAATATATATTAACGGTGAAAATTTTATTTTACGAAATATATAGTTAGACGTATTCGATTAATTTGAAATTTGGCATGCATGATCTATGTGAATAGAACATAAAATTCAACGGTCGGATTAAAAAATTATAAATCATATAAAAAGATATGAAGGTGTGTAAAATTAAATTTGTGGATCCCTCCTCATATATATATATATGTATATATATATATATATATATATATATATATATATATATACCCTTTTTTGGTATTAAAAAATAAAAATCTTACATAAAATAATTTTTTAAAAAAAGTACTTTAAAATTATAAATAGTAATAAAATTCATTGTTGATACTTGAAAATGTGACATTATTAATTCAAATTTAATAATTGACTGATATGGGTTAAAATCATTTGTGATTTTGAACCAAAATGTCTATTTTCAAAACTAATAGAGTAAAACTGAATTATAGTAAAAACTTGAGAATTTCAATGAAATTTACCCAAAATATTAAGTAAATAATCCTATCAATACTAAATTTATACATATATTTGGATTTCATGTAGTTTTAATTTTATCTTCGGGGTTAGTTACATTTCGATTAGAACTTTGATTAATTCGAGTTCGAATTGAAATAATCAAAAACCAAAATTTTTTCAAAATTGTATTTGAAAATTGTTTGAAATTAGTTCAATCACACGATCAATTAACAAATTGAATTAGTTCGATCGAATAATTTGGTTCAAATCGAAATATGAACGCATGAACACATCCACTTATCAAATAAAAAAGAATGAAAGGTAAAAAAGTAGCCAACTATAGAATTTTTTTTTTTTAAAAAAAGGAGAGTAAGGAATGTGCTATATGGACACCCTCATCGTTATCCCTTTATTCAAAAATTTGAGTTTTTTTATATTTGGGTTAATATTTCAGTTATGCTGAAAACTAAATTAATCAAAAACCAAATTTTTTTCAAAATCATTTTTGATAACACTAATTAAGAAATTTAATCAGTTCAATGATTAATTCGATTAAAATCAAAATATGAGACTCTTATTTGGGAAAAAAATTAAAGATGCCTTAACCTGTTAAATTAAAAATAAAAATAAAATAAAAAGTCACCAGCATTAAAAAATAAAACAAAAAAGAATATGAAAAAAATTTAAAAAGAGTATGTAAAAAATTCAATATTAAAAATAGATAAAAAAACAAAAAATTTTAAAAAATGGAGCCAAAGGGGTTGCCACGTGCCACGTGGACACACCATTGAGCTTCCTTTAGTCTAAGATTTATATATAGGATTTCCTCCTTCCTTTTCTTTTTCTTTTCATTTTTTCATTCATAACTAGAAACATGCCCTCTTTTTGTTTATTAATTTCAATAGCATTATGAAATAGCCGATTAGAGGTGGTAATTTCACCTGTACCCGATGTAGACACCCAATTTTGCCTGCATTGTTAGAAGCATTCTAGAATAATTTGGAACCAACTTTCATTTTAACCTTGAGAGTTTGAACTTAAAAGTTTTGTTCACTTATAAATTCGATTTAGTTAGACTTGTTCATCAAACTTGAAGTAAGCTCAACTTAATTTGCTAAAATGAATTTTTGACAGATTTTTAAAAGTAAATTTAATTGGGTCATTTTTGTTTGGAGTCTTGATTTGATTTGGAATGCCAAGTGATAAAGCCCATCTTGATTCAATTAGATCTTTAATCTTGGATTGTTTGGGCCAAAAGCCCAAGTTTAAGTGGTTTAACCCATGTTTTTAAAACATAACTCAAGCCCATTTTCAGTTTTGATATTTTTTTTATTTTAATTTTAAATATATAATTTAAGAAAAGTAATTTAATTAAATAATTAAAAAATAATACTTCGAAGCACGACACCAGCAGCCATCGACTCTCATTCTCGTTCACTATTCCATTACCCCTCTCCCCTGTCAATCTAACTATTAACTATCCATCCCCTCTTCACCATTCCTCTCCTTCTCTCTCAACTGATCCCCTGCCACAGCAGCCACCAACCCCAATACCCTGTTTATCGGCACCCGTGCCCCCTCTCTCCCTATTATCATTCAATCTTTGTCAATCACCAGTCCACCTACACTGATCTTCTATCCTTGCTAATATCAGAATATCTAGGATTTGGCTAGCCATTCTCTTCCTTAAAAGAGGAACCAAAAACACAAATTGGGAGGAGGAGACTTTTTCGGGAGCCCCTTCTAAACACCAAAAACTCTACCAAAATCAGTCCCTATCATACCCACACCACCATATTCCTAACAAATATCAGAATCCCAAAACACATAGTGTAGACACCCTATTTTGTCCGGGGTCTTAATTTGTATAAATAATTAATTGGGTTGGGTGACATTTGTATTTTAATTTAACAATTTAGAATTAGGCTAGAATTAAATTAGAATTTAGAATTAACATTAATTAGGAAATTAAAATTAAAATAGGATTTAGGAATAAAAAAAAGAAGAGAAAAGAGAGAGAAAAGATAAAAAGAAATAAAAATAAAATTAATTTTAGGATTATATAATTAGGATAATTAGATTTTTTAGGATAATTATATGGATTAATATTAAATTTGATAGAATTAGATTAGGATTAACATAAGAATAAAATAGATAAAATAGGAGATAATTATTAGAATAAGTATAGTTGTATTAGGACTCTAACAAGTTTTTGAACTATAAAAAGGGATCAAGGCTCATGATTTTGGGGGACAATCAAATTCACAATCAAACACTCAACCTGAGCACTTCCATCTATCTGGCGAAAATCACTCACTGCTCCAAATTCTCATCACTGCTCTGTCCCATAGCCTGCTTGCTGCTACGCCGTTCACGCCTGATCTGTTTGACGTTGCCGCACGCCCGAGCCACTTTCCTTGCTGCAGCCATTGTTATTGCTCCAAAGCTGTCCCCAAAACGGATCGTCCTTGGGCCATCGTCCAACGCTCCATCCGCAACTACACCACTGCATTGGTTACCCAGCTTCAGGTCATCCTTCCCATTTGGATTAGTAATAATTGGTATGTTAATTAATTTGACTTGCATGTCAATTTAATGTTTTAATGATTTAATAATTTAATTCAATTCAAGTAATATGAATTTATGTGATAATATTAATAATCTATTAAAATAATTTGGCATGGTATGTAATTTTGTATGATGTAATTTGCTTGCGTGATGAATATTATAATGTGTTAATTTAGTTTGCATGTGTAATTAGAATTTAGTTAAATAATGGGATTTGAATTTAGAAAATAAGATCCCTTAGAGAAATATAGTTAGAATTATAAATAATAAGTAATAAAATAATTCAATAAATTATAAAATATAGAGATAGATTGAGATTATTCCAAGGATGGAATTCCAAGTGTCACGAATGGTTGCCATTTTGGAAATTCCTAGGTGAGGATGTTTACCTTAGATTTTGCCAGCATGATGGAAGATTTAAGGTAAGTGTTCAATATTAATAATCGATATATATTTCTAAAAACATAAATATATATTAATAATCAATCTCTATTAAAAATAAAATAAACATAAATATTAATAAGAAATTAGGGAATAATGATTAAAAAAATAAAGGTATAATAATAAATTGAGAATAAGTGGAGGTTATCCCGATGATGGAATTATAAGGTGTCACGAATGACTGACACTTTTAAATTCTTAGGTGAGATGTTTTCTTTAAATTTCGCCAGCATGATGGAAGATTTAAAGAAAATTTTCAAGAAGAATAATCGACATTTATTTTCAAAAGATAAATAATATTAAAATAAAAATAAAAAATTAAGGATAATTAAAAAGGAAATAAAAAATAAGAATAAAAGATGGAAAATAAAATTAAGATATTTCATAAACGATTTAACAAATCCGACGACGGAGCCTCTCCGAGAAAGACGAATGGGATTTCTTAAATACTCTTGAGGTGAGGATGAAATTTAAGGAATTCTGCCAGCATGATGGAGAGTTTCTTAGAGATTGTCCAATATTTAAATATTTGAATTTAACAAGATTAAAGACCATTTAGTTAAAAATTATTAAAGATATCACAAAATTAGTTGGTACCATTTTAGGATGGGCGTTGTGGGGGTGCTAATCCTTCCCCACACGTAACCGTACTCCCGAACCCTAGATTCTTTGAACGTAGACCATACCTTATCTTTAGACAAGAATAGGTGACCAATCACACCTAGGATAAAATGGTTGGTGGTGACTCCTTGATTTTAAAGTCTAGTGGTTAGGTTCATGGACCTAGACGTTATGACAGCTTGGCGACTCCACTGGGGACTTTTAGAGAGTCAGGCCAATAGAAAATTTTGTGATTATCTTGAGTTTTTGATTAAATGGTTTTTTTGCTATGTTGTATATATTGCTTGTTATGCTATCTTTATTGAGGGGCATTTAAAATGGAGTCTTGTTCCTTCACACACACACATCACTTGCATGAGCATGCATGAGCCTTCTACCCGGGCTCCATCCTTTTTAGGAGGAAGTATAGTAACTACGCTCTCGTGAGGTGGTAACCTCCGCAATGGCTAGCGAAATACTTCCACTCAAATTGAACCTTTCCGTTTGTAGCCTGTGATGGGTGAGGATTGGGTGCCTTACTAGTCTTGTGTGGATGACAGTGAGGAACAATTTGAGAACCTTTAGACCTTGAATTATCCAAACCCAGCATGTAATGAAACATAAGGCTTGGCCTTAAGGTAGAACCATACTAGATTGAAGTGTAGACTCAAACCTAGGATAGGACACATGAAGGAATAAGTTTTACTTCCTCCTTTTACAGTATTTTGATAAAAAAAAAAAGAAAAAATTCAAAAAATGTAGTTTTTCTTTCTTTCATTTTTCCAGTCATCCATAGTTGTGTTTGATTTTGCATCACATAACATATCATTCATGTAAGTTTGCATTTATCTTATCATGAGAATGAACATACTTTTGATTGTTAGGAGAGATTGTCAGACTTAAGTGCATTCCATATGCATTCTTTTTTTTGTGCATAAACATATCATCACATGAAATATAATTTCAACTTAGTTATGGCACTCAAGGTATCAAAATTGCATCCAGTAGACGATCTGCCCTCCACAGATATCATACAAGGTATTAAGCACGCATAATGGAAGAGGATCAAAATATTAGGATAGAAAAGTTGGAAAGGGAAAATACAGAGATAAGGGGGCAATTGAGTGAAATTGCCCAGTTGCTAAAAGCCATGATTAAAGGAAAGGAGAAGATGGGGAATCAGGAGGAGTCTATCCAAGAACCTCAACAAAGAATGCGAGACAACCCTATTTTTGTTCCTAAATGAAGTACTATTAAATCTCCAACGCCTCTACAGATGCAAGTTCAAAACCCAGTGGAGGTGCCAAATTTAGATGATCCTACAGAGTTAGAAAAGTTGAAGCATAAAGAAGAATATAGTGGTACTAAGGCTCAGCTGAGTTTGATAGAGGAAAGACTAAATGCCATGGAAGGAGTTGACTATTTTGGACCCGTTGATGCTGAAAGGTTGTGTTTGGTACATGGTGTCGTGCTTCCATCAAAATTCAAGGCGCCTGAATTTGAAAAGTTCAATGGAACATCGTGCCCAAAAGATCATCTCACCATGTACTGTAGAAAGATGGCAGCGTATGCATGGGATGACAAGCTATTAATTCATGTTTTCCAAGACAGTTTGACTGGGTCAGCTGCTAAGTGATACAACCAATTGGAAAGGAGCAAAGTTTCTTCTTGGTCTGAGTTGGCCAGAGCTTTTATAGCTCAATACAAACATGTGTCCGATGTAGCTCCTGATCGCTTATCTCTCCAAGGTATGGAAAAGAAGAGGGATGAGAGTTTCAAAGAATATGCCCAGCGATGGAGAGATATGGCATCACAAGTTCAGCCTCCTCTGACTGAGAAGGAGGTCACCATGTTCTTTTTGAACACTCTCAAGGCACCCTACTATGAACGTATGCTTAGCAGTGTAACTAAGAACTTTGCAGACATGGTGTTAACTGGTGAAGCTATTGAGAATGCCATCAAGAGTGGAAAGATCGAAGCACCAGTGAATGATAGTAGGAAGGGTGGATTCTCGAAGAAGGAAGGAGATGCACAAGCTGTCTCAAACAATTCGCGTCACCCTTATACCCCTTACCCACCTTCAATGAATTACGCCTATTCCCCATCTTACCCATAAACTCATCCCCAAAACACATATCAACCTGTTTTCCCTCGACAAACTCCTACAGCCTCAACAAATCGCACTTTCCCACCTAATGACCAAAGGAACACTCGACTTAGCTGAAATGTCACCATAGACCCTATACCAATGACATACACAGAGTTGTTCCCACAATTGGTAAGGGGTCACCTTATTGCCCCTGTTTATATGGAGCCCTTGAAGCCTCCCTACCCAAAGTGGTATGATCCTAATGCGAAGTGTGCTTATCATAATGACAATGTTGGTCATTCTATTGAGAATTGTATGGGCTTGAAGAGGAAAGTCCAAGAACTTGTCAACACCGAAATTTTCAGTTTTGGGGCAAAGAATGATCCAGATGTGAATAATAATCCTCTACCAGATCACACAAAGGGTAGCAGTTGATGCTATGGAAGAAAGTGGATGATATTGATTGATTCACTGAATTTGAAGATAATGGTTATTTCTTTGTGTCTAATTTCATTCATATTAGGACATTTCTTAGATAATGTAGGAGTGCTTGTGCCCAAAAGCACTAAGATTTTCTTTTATGTATTGGGCCAACTTTCATTCATTTTCATTTTCAATAAAGGATTAGTGTGATGCATATTTCTTAATTCCTCATTCCAATCTTGTTCTTTAATGCAAAACACCAATACCCATATTCTCTACTTTGTTATCAAGCTTAAAAGTATCCAAATAATGAACACGATAATGATGATGGCAATGAATATAAAACTCGATTTTGAAAGAACTACTTTGTTTGGTTGGATGGATTTCCAGTTTGCTAAGATTGTTCAAGCAAGAAGAGAATAAGAAGATCTTTACAAGTAAAGGTGAATCTCTAGATGAAATTCTTATGAGTTTGTATTTGTTCAATAGATGACCTTCAATGAGAGTACTTGTATTGAGATGAGAAATGGCCTTCTTTCATTACCTTTCAAACGTGAGTAAAATTATCCATTGATTACCCCTTTTGAGCCTATTATATTCTTTTTGATATAATCTACCAAGAATCACCCTCCACACTGGGGGCCAAAGAGAATAGAAGATGAAAGATCAGTGGGGTAAAGAAAAAACCCTTTTGTAAAAAAAAAAGAAAACAAAAAGAAAAAGAGAATGAAGAAGGAATGAAGGTTTGAATCAAGAAAGTGAAACCCTAGTCACATTTGAATAAAAAAGGAGAGAGAAAGCAAATTAGAATGGGGCAAAAGTCAAAATGCCTAAATGATTCATGAAAAATGATTCTTGGTTTGATGAACCCTGAAACACTTATTTTGGGCCTAAATTATCCTTTCTTTCATGAACCCTCACCTGAGCCTACATTACGTGCCTTAAAAGTCCATTTTGATCAAATATGAGTACTCCTATTGAAGAATCATGTGTTGAATAAAGGCATACTTACACTATGAGATAATGATCCTTCGGATGGAATTAGGACAAGCAGATCAAGATAAACAAAAAGATTTCGTCTAGATGGAAGAAGTGGGATTCCAAAGACTCTCTTGGATCCGTGTGAGCATTAAATTGGGTGAAGAAGTATCTGATGTCGGGGCATGAATCAGAATGGAGAATAGACAAGAGAAACTCCATCAAGGACAATGAAGTTGAAAATGAAGAGAAATGAAAAAAAAAGAAAGAAAAGAAAATGAAAAAGAAGAAAAAAAGAGAAAAAAAATGAAAGGAGGATTCAGATCGAAAACCAAAAAAGGGCGGTTTGGATCAATAGAGTGCATCTAAGTTAAAAACCTGAAAAGGCGGCTTGGATACAAGAAAAGCTAGATGTCAAAGATACTGGGGTAAGAGGATGTTTTGATAAACTCAACATGATCAGATAAAGTAGACATTTGGAAGGGAATTTTGTATTCGTTGACCAAAATCATTTGAATTTTTGTTATTTGGATACTGATTACCTAAAACTTAACATGATAATTCTAGCTTTTCCTTTCTAACCTTTTTCCTTCAAGCTTGGCTACCCCTTATAATACTTTCAGATATTGAATACTACTATTGTTTTCACCTATCATTCCTTTGCTATATCCTTACCTTGAGGGATTGAGAAATTGTGTTGCATTGATTTTGAAATTGGAATGATAATAAATGTTTGCTTGGCAAAATATGTGAAAGACTCCTATATTATTTAGGAAAATGAAAGAAAAGGAAACTTATGAATGAATGAAAATTGGAAATCAAGAAAAACCAATGAATAAAGAAGAGTGAATGAAGATTTTAATGAGCAAATGAATGACCAGATATGGAGGATAGTGAAAAAGAAGAAACAAGGGAGTAGATAAGATAAAGAGGGCACGAAGACAAGAGTTTCATTGGGCAAGAAAAACGGAAGATGGAAAATGAGGAAAGAAATAAGAAATAGAAGGACAAGAGGACAGATGAAAGAGAAGAATGCATGAGATGGATTGATAAAGAATAACCTTGTTGTTGCCACAATTGAGCTTGAAATGTTTTTCGAAAAAACATTGCATGGATAGAGTAGATTGCATCATAGAGATAAAATAGATTGCTTGAATGACATTGCATGGATAAAACAGACTGCATTACATGGATAGAATTGATTGCATCAATAACATTGCATGGATAGACTAGATTGCATGAATGATATTGCTTGAATAAGATAGCTTACATGAATGACATTGCATGGATAGAACAGGTTGCAATTGCATGGATAAGATAAATTTCCCAAGATTTCAAATTTTAACAAGACAAGAAATTTTAGAGGGGTTTCCTAAAATTTCAAAAATTAGACAAGATAGAAGTCTTGGAGGAGTTTCCCAAGATTTCAAATTTTGGACAAGAAAAATAAATTTTAGAGGGGTTTCCTAAAATTTCAAAATTTGACAAGAAAAAAAAAGGTTTTTGAGGAGTTTCCCAAAATTTCAAAATTTAACAAGAAAAGAAATTTTAGAGGAGTTTCCTAAAATTTCAAAATAACTCCTCTAAAATTTCAAAATTTGACAAGAAAAGAAATTTTAGAGGGGTTTCCTAAAATTTCAAAAATTAGATAAGAGAAGTTTTGGAGGAGTTTCCCAAAATTTCAAATTTTGGACAAGAAAAGGAGTTTTAGAGGGGTTTCCTAAAATTCCAAATTTTGATAAGATAAGAATTTTAGAGGGGGTTTCCTAAAATTTCAAAATTAGAAAGGAAAAGAAGTTTTGGAGGGGTTCCCCAAAATTTCAAAATTGAATAAGAAAAGGAATTTTAGAGGGGTTTCCTAAGATTCCAAATTTTGATAAGAAAAATTTAGAGGAGTTTCCTAAAATTTTCAAAAAAAAAATCAGAGCTTTTTAAGACAAGATTTTAAAGTTTGACTGCCTACCTGTTTAGGAGGAGCATTTTTTGGACAAGATTTTTAAAGTTTGACTGCCTACCTGTTTAGGAGGAGCTTTTGGACAAGATTTAAAGTTTGACTGTCTGCCTGTTTAGGAGGAGCTTTTGGACAAGATTTTAAAGTTTGACTGCCTACCTGTTTAGGAGGAGCTTTTAGACAAGATTTTTAAAGTTTGACTGCCTACCTGTTTAGGAGGAGCATTTTTTGGACAAGATTTTTAAAGTTTGACTACCTGCCTGTTTAGGAGGAGCTTTTGGACAAGATTTAAAGTTTGACTGCTTGCCTGTTTAGGAGGAGCTTTTGGACAAGATTTTAAAGTTTGACTGCCTACCTGTTTAGGAGGAGCTTTTAGAAAAGATTTTCAAAGTTTGACTGCCTGCCTGTTTAGGGGTAGCATTTTGGACAAGATTTTAAAGTTTGACTGCCTGCCTGTTTAGGAGGAGCTTTTTAGACAAGATTTTAAAGTTTGACTGCCTTTCTGTTTAGAGGGAGCTTTTGAAAAAATAAAAAATTAAAAAAAAAAGAGAAGTCAGATAAAATAGGTGTCTATGTCTTTGTGCAATTACTGTTTCACAGCAAATGCACAAAGAGGGGCAGCTGTAGACACCCTATTTTGTCCGGGGTCTTAATTTGTATAAATAATTAATTGGGTTGGGTGACATTTGTATTTTAATTTAACAATTTAGAATTAGGCTAGAATTAAATTAGAATTTAGAATTAACATTAATTAGGAAATTAAAATTAAAATAGGATTTAGGAATAAAAAAAAGAAGAGAAAAGAGAGAGAAAAGATAAAAAGAAATAAAAATAAAATTAATTTTAGGATTATATAATTAGGATAATTAGATTTTTTAGGATAATTATATGGATTAATATTAAATTTGATAGAATTAGATTAGGATTAACATAAGAATAAAATAGATAAAATAGGAGATAATTATTAGAATAAGTATAGTTGTATTAGGACTCTAACAAGTTTTTGAACTATAAAAAGGGATCAAGGCTCATGATTTTGGGGGACAATCAAATTCACAATCAAACACTCAACCTGAGCACTTCCATCTATCTGGCGAAAATCACTCACTGCTCCAAATTCTCATCACTGCTCTGTCCCATAGCCTGCTTGCTGCTACGCCGTTCACGCCTGATCTGTTTGACGTTGCCGCACGCCCGAGCCACTTTCCTTGCTGCAGCCATTGTTATTGCTCCAAAGCTGTCCCCAAAACGGATCGTCCTTGGGCCATCGTCCAACGCTCCATCCGCAACTACACCACTGCATTGGTTACCCAGCTTCAGGTCATCCTTCCCATTTGGATTAGTAATAATTGGTATGTTAATTAATTTGACTTGCATGTCAATTTAATGTTTTAATGATTTAATAATTTAATTCAATTCAAGTAATATGAATTTATGTGATAATATTAATAATCTATTAAAATAATTTGGCATGGTATGTAATTTTGTATGATGTAATTTGCTTGCGTGATGAATATTATAATGTGTTAATTTAGTTTGCATGTGTAATTAGAATTTAGTTAAATAATGGGATTTGAATTTAGAAAATAAGATCCCTTAGAGAAATATAGTTAGAATTATAAATAATAAGTAATAAAATAATTCAATAAATTATAAAATATAGAGATAGATTGAGATTATTCCAAGGATGGAATTCCAAGTGTCACAAATGGTTGCCATTTTGGAAATTCCTAGGTGAGGATGTTTACCTTAGATTTTGCCAGCATGATGGAAGATTTAAGGTAAGTGTTCAATATTAATAATCGATATATATTTCTAAAAACATAAATATATATTAATAATCAATCTCTATTAAAAATAAAATAAACATAAATATTAATAAGAAATTAGGGAATAATGATTAAAAAAATAAAGGTATAATAATAAATTGAGAATAAGTGGAGGTTATCCCGATGATGGAATTATAAGGTGTCACGAATGACTGACACTTTTAAATTCTTAGGTGAGATGTTTTCTTTAAATTTCGCCAGCATGATGGAAGATTTAAAGAAAATTTTCAAGAAGAATAATCGACATTTATTTTCAAAAGATAAATAATATTAAAATAAAAATAAAAAATTAAGGATAATTAAAAAGGAAATAAAAAATAAGAATAAAAGATGGAAAATAAAATTAAGATATTTCATAAACGATTTAACAAATCCGACGACGGAGCCTCTCCGAGAAAGACGAATGGGATTTCTTAAATACTCTTGAGGTGAGGATGAAATTTAAGGAATTCTGCCAGCATGATGGAGAGTTTCTTAGAGATTGTCCAATATTTAAATATTTGAATTTAACAAGATTAAAGACCATTTAGTTAAAAATTATTAAAGATATCACAAAATTAGTTGGTACCATTTTAGGATGGGCGTTGTGGGGGTGCTAATCCTTCCCCACACGTAACCGTACTCCCGAACCCTAGATTCTTTGAACGTAGACCATACCTTATCTTTAGACAAGAATAGGTGACCAATCACACCTAGGATAAAATGGTTGGTGGTGACTCCTTGATTTTAAAGTCTAGTGGTTAGGTTCATGGACCTAGACGTTATGACACATAGAATACCCTTTGAAGCGAGACCTCCAAAACCCAATTCAGTACTTTTTCTTAAATCTAAAATATTATAACTTCTTTTCCTTAATTTAAGCATAGCACAACTCACAATAATTGTCATGAACTGCGAGCTTGAGTCGAGCAACCATACGGCTTTAGGCTAAAACTTCCCTCCTAGTATACCTAAGTAAGCCTTCTATCACCTTAAAATATCATTTATGTGTTTGAAAGCCTCAAGAGAACTTAAACACTCAAGATGCTAAAGCAGAGCGAAAATACGAGACAAACAAAAATGGAAAATAGATTGTGATTCTCATTAACAAGAATAAATTCTATACACAAGTGAGGGAGAAGCTCTTTATTTATAATTGAGTCCCCTTACATGGATGGATTCTTCTAAGCCTATCTACAAATATTTGAAATACAAGATTATCTACTAGAATTTAAAATTCCCAAGGACTCTTAAATCCTAAATACTCTAGAGGATAAGTTGCCAAAGAGTTTAACTTGCATCCAAACTCTACCACTGCAGCTACCTTGTTTTGCTAGGAGTGTGGTAGACATGCACCCTAATATTCCTAGGTTCCAGACCCTTCTTGCACATGGCTTGCTCCCTATGTGGTTGAGTGAAAACCTTAGGGCTTGGACCTGTCTTTTGCACCACTCTTGCAGACCTTCGTCATGGATCCAAGTCCTGGACCTGGACTTATGTAGGGATTATGACATTCTCCCCCACTCATTCTATCAATTCCTTCATTGCTAAGAGAACTTTCGACTGTCTTTGTATCACCCTATCTAATATGTCCTTGGCTTCCTTTAAGTCGCACTCTATACACTCGCCTGGGAGAGGTCTAGCTACCAACCTGATTTGTGGCACTCTACTGCCACTTGCACTTTGTTGTGCTTTTCTCCTACTGCTTGTAGGTTTCCATGGTCCATTGCCAATTCGTTGTGGTTCTCCCCTATCATTGACGAAGGAGTCTCTACCTAACAACACAACCAAATGGCTTCAAACCTCCTAACCCTTTGTGGTTCCTTGTTGGGTTACTTGTCACTACCAGTCTCATTCTCAAACTCTGTGCCTGCCTACACTACGGTTAAAAACTCCTTACACAAAGGACAGTCTCTGACTCAATGCAAACCATTGCAAAAATAACCGCTCACTGGCTTTCTTTTTCTTGCTTTGTTACTGCAACTCTCTTGGTCTTAACCTTGCGATGAACGGTTTACTTATCCACCTCTTCCCTTAACGAGGAGCTACTGCTATGGTCTCCACCACTACTACCTTCATTATTCCTCTCTGATGACTCAGTGCGCTCAAACTTTATCAATGATTCAATTATTGCAATGGCCCGACTTAATTCCTACATGCTTTAGCGTTGCAGCTCGGTTTGTACGCATGGCTTCAAATCATCCCTGAAAAAAAAAAAACAAAGATTCCCTCTTGGATCAAAAGCAATAGCTCCGAGAACTCCATAAAGTATTCTGGCACTCCAATATTTTAAGTACGCTGGTGAAGCTTCCCCCAGGGTTGTTTTTCTACATATTCGGACTTAAATAGTCGGCTTAGTTCCCTCATGAATTTGTCCCAAGTGTTGTTCTGGCACTTACCGCGTTGCACTCCCTCATATCTGCATTGCCACCATAACAAGGCAACATCAATCAAGTACATCGCAAAGGTGCTTACCTTTGCATCTTTAGTTGTTCCAACCATTCGGAAGACCTACTCCATGCCCTATACAAAATTAGGATGTAAATGGGTCGAGTACCCGCTAAATGTGGGAAACTTGAATTTGAACCTGATTAGTTTTTACAATATTTGAACCTGATTAAGTATCCGATTATTTTGATTTGTGTTATCCGAACCCTAACCCTATAAAATAGAAAATACTTGTTTAAGTACCCAAACCCGTTAACTTCTCTTTTATTAAGTCAAATTTTGACTTTAAAATTTAAATTTAAAATCAATTTTGGAATAACTTAATTAAAAAATTAAATTAAAAAATTTAATTTAACTCATAAAAATAAATTAAAGTTAAAAATCATAATTATAATATTTAATAAGTTAATTTAATTAAATACAACATTAATAATAAATAATTTATATATAAAAAATACAACTATCATATTAATTAATTATTATTTATAATTGGGTTCAGGTACCGGGTACTTAATATAACTACCCGAACCTGTGACGGATGATAATTTCATTACCCAATTATATACCAACCTAACCCTACTGAATTAGGTTGGGTAGTGCCCAGTACCCATTTATAGGGTACCTTTTGCTATTCCTATACAAAATTGCCAACATCTTAGGCAAAGCAAATTGTCACAACCCGAAGGTCGTGATGTACACTTGCGAACTTACACTTTTACTGCCTTACAAATTTACAAACTAAATTTTTCCTTTTTGATTTATGGTTTATATTCGATGTCAATGTAATCACTGAGCGATACTCACTAATCTTTTCATTATGTTCCTACCTTAGTAACTTACTTTAATCCATATGTATATTTAATTAACCTTTTGAGACAGATAACAATCATTTTAATCCACAATAATTTCCTACCTAGAAAACAAATTTAAAATATCTCCTCTTATAATAAGAGATTTCTCTAATCAAAATACTTGCAAAATACACTTATTCAATACGTCTTCAATCACAGTAATCATTTTCACAAACCACATCAATCACATCAAATAGACTTCATATAACAACCTTAATTTCCACAACTATTTATTACAGATGCATCCTATTAGACAATCATAGTACCACAAATCATTGATTGCATATCGTAAGACACCAAATTGAAATAGTATTATTTCATTTGTTCAGTCTACATCTCACCTTATAATATTAAACAAGAGTTTGCCAAAAAATAAAGTTACATGCAGAAATAAATATTCATATACCATAAAATCCCAAGCATATGCCTCAGAAACTTGAGTCACTACTTGGACTTGTGTTACTTCAAAGATAGCCTGTGACAATCTACAATTTAAGCTCAATCTGTAAAAAGATTAGATAAAGTTTAATGAGCAAGGGCTTAATAAGATACTCATATAAGTGCAAAAGTAAAATTTTATTGTCCTAAATGCAATGCAAGCAACTTGTAAGCTTAGATTTTAATCCTTATTTCGTACACATCATTGTATACTCATATAGAGGGTCATAAATCATGCCCTAGGGATTCTAGGTGTGCCAGAGTTTAGGGTACGGATGGAATGGTACTTTGAAGTACCTCATTATCCCCCTCCCAAATGCCTATCATCAAAACTTCAATCCATAATATAATTCACTTATTCCAATATCAATTCACAATATCCATTACATATCCAATATCAATCCACACTATTCATTACATATCCAAAATCAATCCACACTATTCATCACATATTTAGTATCAATCCAAACTATTCATCACGTATCCTAGCATTAATCTAATGCAACATATATAATAGTTTTAAACTCTTATGAAGTGAGTACAACACATTAAAAGTATGATAGTCATTAAAATATCATCATATTAAGATCTACATACTCAAAACAATATGAAACAACTCATAAATTATCAATGTTATAAAAAATAATCAAAATCAATCAAAGTGCTAAGACTTTGCTCAAGCTTTAGGTCCATTGTGCGTAAAACTTTTGTAAATCATAGTTTTAAAATCAATCGTAATTACCAATCATGCCAAATCATAAATCAAAGATCCAAAACAAGACTTTAGCAAAGTTCACTTATTTGCGCTACTACATGGTAGCAAAATATGTAGAATGCATTATCAAATCATGTGGGATCTTTGAAATCAATATTCGATAAACCATTTCACTATTCAATAAAACACTTTTTCGATAAAACAATCTTTGATTAATATCTATGGCTTATTACCCAACTTAAAGTTCTATGTTTGATAAAACACTGTTCTAACTAAAACAATAGCAATCTTGAGATTTGGCTTAACAATCCACTCCTTTGATTAATTTATAGGGCTTATTCCTCAACTCAAAATCCACTTATCTATACAGACGTATCTCACGGTAGCTATTTAGCAAGAAATTCATCCGAGAAAAGGGCACTACATATGGCCATAGATCCACTAGTTTTTAATTCCACTGATCAGGTATGAACTGAAGCCTGGCCACGATTATTGTGGGACAAGCCACTAATTACCCATTTAAGCCATCCACTGGTGCTTTATTGACACTATCATATCATATCAACTCCGCCAAAATCTCTAAAATCAAAGGTTCATTGTTTTCTTGAATTCATTTGGTTCAAACTTATTCATTTTCAAAATAATGAAAGCTATAAAATGCGCTATGTCAAAACTTACTAGTGCATATGCATTATGTCATATGCCCGTTTTATTCAAAACCAATCTAATGAATTTTAAGACTTCAACTCATGCATGTTCAAAACAATATATAGTTTTCCAACACTAAAAATATGAGATGCAAGCTTTTAGCAAATGCAAAAACATGATTTCAAAAATGAAATATCAACGATGCCATATCTCATCACTATTCTTGTAAGAGCCTCGCCCGTCTCACCAGGACGTCGACGAGCATCCCCTAGGCATCCCACACGCCCCAGGCTTACTCTTACATCTTCAAGGCCTCGCCTATTCTAGTAGGCCGTCGACGAGCATCCCTAGGCTTCCTTATTGCCTAGGTTTGCGTTGACAGCATGAGCTGGGCGGTCACCCATCATACACCATTCACGTATTGTTCGCTTTGGTGGTCGCCCACCTCACAGCTTTGTCCCAAGGCTCCTAAAGAACTCAAATTTAATGCCTTGAGTGCGTTTTTTAACATTCGAACCCTGGCACCCTTAAGTACTTGAGCCTTACACTCATGTTACCATTGAGACAACTTTGTCTCAATGGTAACATGAGTATAATGTCTCCATGGTAACATGAGTGTAAGGCTCAGGTACTTAAGGACGATGTAAGAGTAAACTTGGGGCATGTGAGAGGACGCCTAGGGGATGCTCTCCGACAGCCTGGTGAGATGGGTGAGGCTCTTACAAGAAAACGCGTGTTTTTATGTAAGAGCCTCGCCCGTCTCACCAAGCCATCATCGATCATCCCCTAGGCATCCCACACACCCCAAGTTTATTTTTACATCATTAAGGCCTCGTCCATTCTAGTGGGCCGTCGGCGAGCATCCCCTAGGCTTCCTCATTGCCCCAGGTTTCCCTTGATAGTGTGAGCTGGGCGGTCACCCATCACACACCATTCACGTATTGCCCACTTTGACGGTCGCCCACCTCACGGCCTTGTCCCAAGGCTCCTGAAGAACTCAGGATTAATGCCTTGAGCTCATTTTCTGAGGCTCGAACCCTGGCACCCTTAAGTACCCGAGCCTTACACTCATGTTACCATTAAGACAACTTATTTCAATGGTAACATAAGTGTAAGGCTCGGGTACTTAAGGGTGCCAGGGTTCGATACTCAAAAAACGCGCTCAAGGCATTAATCTTGAGTTCTTCAAGAGCCTTGGGACAAAGCCATGAGGTCGGCGATCATCAAAGTGGACAATACGTGAATGGTGTGAGATGGGCGACCACCTAACTCACGCTGTCAAGGCAAACCTGGGGCAATGAGGAAGCCTAGGGGATGCTCGTCAACGGCCCACTGGAACGAGCGAGGCCTTAACGATGTAAGAGTAAACTTAGGGCATGTGGGACGCCTAAGGGATGTTCGTTGACGGCCTAGTGAGACGGGTGAGGCTCTTACATAAAAACACGCGTTTTCTTGTAAGACTGTCACCCATCTCACCAGGCTGTCAACGAGCATCCCCTAGGCGTCCTCTCACACGCCCCAGGTTTATCTTACATAGTCAAGGCCTTGCCCATTCCAGTGGGCCGTCAGCGAACATCCCCTAGGCTTCCTCATTGTCTCAGGTTTGCCTTGACAACGAGAGTAGGCGGTCGCCCAACACTCACCATTCATGTATTGTCTGCTTTGGCGGTTGCCCACCTCATGGCTTTGTCCCAAGGCTCCTGAAGAACTCAAGATTAATGCCTTGAGCATGTTTTCTGAGGCTCGAACCCTGGCACCCTTAATTACCCGAGCCTTACACTCATGTTACCATTGAGACATTAACATGAGTGTAAGGCTCGGGCACTTAAGGGTGCTAGGGTTCGAGCCTCAGAAAACACGCTCAAGGTATTAATCTTGAGTTCTTCAGGAGCCTTGGGACAAAGTCGTGAGGTGGGCGACTACTAAAAGGGACAATACGTGAATGGTGAGTGTTGGGCGACCGCCTACTCTCGCTGTCAAGGCAAACCTGGGGCAATGAGGAAGCCTAGGGGATTCTCGCCGACGGCCCATTGGAATGGGCAAGGCCTTGACGATGTAAGAGTAAACCTGGGGTGTGTGAGAGGACGCCTAGGGGATGCTCGTTGACGGCCTGGTGAGACGGGCGAGGCTCTTACAAGAAAACACGAGAGTAGGCTGTCGCCCAACACTCACTACTCAACATAATGTCCGCTCTGGGCTGTCGCCTACCATCACGGCTTTGTCCCAAGGCTCCTGAAGAACTCAGGATTAATGCCTTGAGCGCGATTTCTAAGGCTCGAACCCTGGCACCCTTAAGTACCCAAGCCTTACAAACATAAGTGTAAGGCTCGGGTACTTAAGGGTGTTAGGGTTCGGGCCTCAGAAAACATGCGTTTTCTTGTAAGAGCCTTGCCTGTCTCACTAGGCCGTCGGTGAGCATCCCCTAGGCATCCTCTCACACGCCCCAGGGTTGCTCTTACATCTTCAAGGCCTCGCTCGTTCCAGTGGGCCATCGGCGAGCATCCCTTAGGCCTCCTTGCCCCAGGTTTGCCTTGACAGAGAGAGTAAGCGGTCATACAACACTCACTACTCAACATATTGTCCGCTTTGGGCGGTCGCCCACCTTCACGGCTTTGTCCCAAGGCTTTTGAAGAACTCAGGATTAATGCCTTGAGCGCGTTTTCTAAGGCTCGAACCTTGGCACCCTTAAGTACCCGAGCCTTACACTCATGTTACTATTGAGACACTCAATGGTAACATGAGTGTAAGGCTCGGGTACTTAAGGGTGCCAGGGTTTGAGCCTCAAAAATGCGCTCAAAGCATTAATCCTGAGTTCTTCAGGAGCCTTGGGACAAAGCCGTGAGGGTGGGCGACCGCCTAGAGCAGACAATACGTTGAGTTGTGAGTGTTGGGCGACTGTCTACTCTCACTGTCAAGGCAAACCTGGGGCAAGGAGGCCTAGGGGATGTTCACCGATGGCCCACTGGAATGGACGAGGCCTTGACGATGTAAGAGTAAACCTGGGGCGTGTGAGAGGACGCCTAGGGGATGCTTGCCGATGGCCTAGTGAGACAGGCGAGGCTCTTACAATTCCACTACCCCTATCCCCTATCAGTCTAGCCATTAACTATCCGTCGGCTCTTCATCATTCCCCTCTTTCTCTTAACTGAACCCCTGCCACAGTAGGCACCAACCCTAAAACCCTGTCTATCGGCACCAATGCCCACACTCTCCCTCTTATCTTTCAATCTTTGTCAATCACCATCAACCACCAGTCACCTACCCTGATCTTCTATCCTTGCTAATATTAGAAAATATAGGATTTGGCTAGCAATTCTCTTATTTAAAAGACGAACTGAAAACACAAATTGGGAGGAGGAGAATTTTTCAAAAGCCCCTTCTAAACACAAAAAACTCTACCAAAATTAGTCTCTATCATACCCATGCCACCATATTCCTAACAAATATCAGAGTTCTAAAACCCATAGAATACCCTTTGAAGCAAGACCTCCAAAACCCAAGTCAGTACTTTTTCTTAAATCTAAAATATTATAACTTCTTTTCCTTAACTTAAGTATAGCACAACTCACAATAATTGCCATGGACTGTGAGCTTGAGTTGAGCAACCGTATGGCTTTAGGCTAAAACCTCCCTCCTAGTATACCTATGTAAGCCATCTATCACCTTAAAATATCTTTTATGTGCTTGGAAGCCTCAAGAGAACTTAAACATTCAAGATGCTAAAGCATAGCAGAAATATAGGACAAAAAAAAAAGGAAAATAGATTTTGATTCTCATTAACAAGAATAAATTATGTACTCAAGTGAGGGAGAAGCTCTCTATTTATAATTGAGTCCCTTTTACATGGATGGACACTTCCAAGCCTATCTATAAGTATTTGAAATATAAGATAACTCTATCTACTAGAGTTTAAAAATCCTAATGACTCTTAAATCCTAAATACTCTAGAGGATAAGTTGCCAAAGAGTTTCACTTGCAACCAAACTCTACCACTGCAGCTACCCTGTTTTGCTAGGAGTGTGATTGTAACGTTCTGTAATATACAGTAATTATCATTAATCACATATACAGTCAATTGGTTGGGTTGTCTACGATACCTTTATAACACGCATTTACACTATAATCAATTTATAAGTGAAAATCTATCTGTAGCTGATATTAATATTTACATCAAAAATATCATTTTCAGTACATTTCACAAGTTCTACATCCCCTGTACATAAATTATACAAAACTAGTACCATACATCAACGTCTAAACATATAAAAGAAAATAAAATATACCTCTACGATCAAACAACAGTTGCCTGAGGGTGCCAAAGTGCAGCCAATCAGTGGAACAGTATATCACTACAGATAATCTGTGAGGTGGGAAAAGAAAGGGTGAGCTATCGTGCTCAGTAAGAAATTCGCATGCAAGAACTGATACTATGAAATCTATATGCATAAAATCATTTAAATTTTCTAACAGTACACTAAAGACTTTATAGGAAGGATATTATAGTTGACTAGGTAACCAGATAGAGTATAGGAGATAAGCACCTGTCCTGTCTCGGTTCCTAGTTGTGACTATAGGGAGTAAATAGTTGGAGATGATATCAATAAGAAGTATAAATCACTTTAAATCATATCATGCAATGTTTTAGTATATAAACAGTTAAAATGAAACACTTCAGTATAAAATCCAGTAAACAGTACAGTAAACACTTTAGAAATTTAAGTGCAATCGATATATAAAAAATTCACTTCAGTATCATTAAGAAGTTTAATTCAGTAAAATAGTACAGTATAGTGGAGACCAAGCAACACCCAATAACAGCATGCCATAACAGTATCCCAAGAAGAGAGAAATAGTAACAATAAGACATATGGCCATAGTCAGTGAGTCCACAATGTACACTTGCCAGGTGACAACTACGGAAACTAAAGACTTGGCAAGTCTATCAGTAACAGTACAGCAACAGTAGGTTAGTATGATACGTGGCCTAACAGTTTCAAAACAGTTTATAAACAGTATAAACACTATTTAAGAAATCAATTTCAATGATAAAATATTCAGTCAGTCCATAAATGCATATGTTGGAAAATATAAGCAATCCAATAATAAAAATTCATAAAATATTCACACTTTAGTATTCCTTTCTATAAATGTTCTATTTATCTATAGACAAGTTATAAGAACATGCCGGTATCCTTACGTACGTAAAATTCGATAACATGAATTTTTAAATATTGTTTTTCGGTATTTAATAAAAATGTGCAATTTCAATAAATAAGATGAATTTAACTAAATAAATTCTTTATTTCTAATATTCAAGGATATTAAAAGATAATTTCATAAAATTACTATAATTTTCGGCAACATAATGGCTGTTTCTAACCTAGCTCTCATGCATTGAAAACATAGTATATAAACCAGTCAGTGTCCACAATTTCAATAATTCCAAAGCAATTGACTACAAAACAATTTCACAAAATCATTTTTAACCACAATATGCATTCAAAATATCCCTACATCTTCCATACTCATCACTTACCTATCAAATTCTATTGAACAACCGATGGCACCACACAACAATTCTAACTCCCAAGTTGCAAACATATTATACCAACACCATCATTTCACCATACTTTAATTATAATAAATTCTTCTTCATTAAAATCTATCACATTGTCTACAGTTGTCACTAAACCAGTTTAATTTATACTGGCACTAAAATGCAACTATGCCAAATCAACTTCGATTTTAATTTCGATCGCACTGACAGTCTTCTCTTAATTTATACAGTATTATAGAACCTAGAATACATCAAATTGAGCATCATATCATGGTCCCCTTCTCTTGGCCGAAACCTACATGGTGGCTTCCACATGGTTTTTCAACAATTTAATCCTTAATTCATGTTTTATCATTAATTTCCACTTCTCTTACACCATTTTCATGCATCAAAACGTCATGAATCATGAACTTCCTATCATGGACAAAACCCTAAGGGAGTGTTTGAGTGAGTTTTGATTTAATCTAAGGCTAGAATCATGCTTAGCTACCTTGATTTCATCATTTTCCAACATTAAAACATAAAGGAAATGGAAGCATGAATTTACCTTGTTTTGGTCGAATGCTATGGGAGTTCCTACACCTTAATTATGTCCACTTTACCACAAGATATTGATATGGGCTTGTAGAGCATTCAATTTGGAGCAAGTTTGTAGAAGAAAGTTTTGGGTTTTAAGGTGATTTAGGTAGTGTTTTAAGAAGCTTTTTCTTTTCTCTCTCACTTGGCTATGAAGGAAGGTCTCAAGGTTGTAGATGATGGTGGTCGGCCCCTTAATGAATTATGTAGAATTTTCTTTTAAATTATCTTACATGTTAAATGACCAAAATGTCCTTGATTATGATAATTTTGGACAATTTTGCCCTTAAACTTTCATGATATTTTTAACTAGTCAATTTAACTCCAAAATATTTTATTTCATCAATAAATATTATTATTGAACATATTTTAATGAATGGATGGGGTTTTATTAAAGTTTGACTGATCGTATGGGTGAAATTATGAAAATACCCTACCCGGCCAATCGCATAAATTTATTATTTCACTTATGATTCAGTCTATCTATTGACATAGCCAAGAACTTATTTTCACGAAGATTATCATACTTCAATCAGTTGGTCAAAAGTCAATATAGTTTGACCGTTATTCACAAAAGTTCAACTAAGCTATGTGCTTAATCATCATTTTCTAATTTGTTGGCACACTTCCCAACAATAACTTAAATAAAGGATTTTGGGTTCTAGTTTCTTACCATAGGCTTATTTAGCTCTCTCTACTAACTGTACCAAGCCTCCCTCCCATTCAGGACACTGTAGGGCCTATGGGTCTCACCGCACTATTTCCTTTTATACCTGCGAAACACACAGGAATTGAACAGTGGTGAGAAGTCTAACACATGTAACAATACTAGAATATACGACTCTCACAGTGATAGACATGCACCCTAGTATTCCTAGGTTTTAGGCCCTTCCTGCACATGGCTTGCTCCCTGTGTGGTTGAGTGCAAACCTTAGGGCTCTGTAACAGTCTGAGTATACAGTAATTTACTCATTTTTATCCACATTTATTGGTTAGGCTGTCTACGATGCTTTATTCACTAAACAGTTACAGTAATTAAACAATAAATATCATTTAAGATACAATTTCAGAATGTGAATATTTCACTATTCCCTGTTATATTTACATCCCTTGTATTCTACTTAAACTTAAAGTAGTACTGTACAAAATTTCTAAATATATAAAAGAAAATAATATACCTCCAATATAGCAGTCGATAACTCAGGATGGTACGTCTCTTAATCCAATATAATTAGCTGTGAAGTGGAAATAAAGGGGTGAGTGACAACATGCTTAGTAAAGGAGTCATATGCAAGCTTGATACAATGAAATCTATATGCTGGAAAATATTTATTTTCTTAATGGTGTACTAAGTATAGTAGAGGAAAGATACTATAGTAGGCTGAGAAATTCATATGGAGCATGAAAGGTATTTTGAAATACATGTCTTGTCCTGGAAACCCAGAGCGACTATAAGGAGTAATTAATAAATTGTTATGATAAAACAATTTAATACTCATATTCCATAAATATAAATGGATTAAACCATTTGGTTTTCATGACTTCACTAACAGTTCAAAACACGTGACAGTTCAGTAGTAAAGCAGTACAGTGAACAGTAGGTGTAAAATCGTAAAAACAGTATACAGTCACTTTAGTAAAGTATGTTATAATTATCCCAAAATCAGTAGATAAACAGTTTAATATTTATTTCTAATTTTAGAAATAATTCTCATAATATTCTTTTCCATTAAATAGTAGTTTCAGTACGGTTTAGTAACCAGTAATCAGTAAAATACAGTTCAGTAAACAGTATTTCTCAGTACAGTACGATACAATAAATAGTATTCGGTAAAATCCAGTTCAGTAAACAGTGATTAGTAGGTTGAGACTAGGCATCACCCTAAATCAAATCATGCTATAATCATCCCCTAAGGGACACAGTAATAGTATATAGTTAGATCTATGGCCATAGTCTATAAGGCGTCCTTAGTGTACACTTGCCAGGTGACTTTGGGACTGCTGATGACTTGGCGGGTCAATCAACCAAGTGATAGTACAGTAAACAGTAAGCATGAAATTAGGGCCTAAAGTCTCAAAATCATTTATTTTTTCACATAAATACCTTTAAGGAATTTTAATAAATTTAATCATTTATTTAAATAAATATTCGAAAAAGGTATTAATTTCATATATCCAAATACAGTGAAAGCAGTCGATAAATATTCATATTTTTAGTAAGAAATCTCATTAATATTCTTTTTAAATAATTAATATTATAAAGAATATATTTTTATTCTCACTATAATTAAAATCCAAAACATGAATATTTTATTTAATCATTTTTCAACAAATTTCCAAGATATGGAAAATTTATGCAAATCATTTCCACAATTCATAATTTATTCAAATTATGCATCTAAAATATTTCATGATATTTTAGAACAATTTTGATAATTTTCCGATAGCATAACGACTGCGAATTTCTAACTTCCTGCACAGAATTTACAGTATATAAAACTAGCTTTCAACCACAATTTGCATGATTTTCAAAGCAATTCAAGCTTCCAATAATTTCATAAAATCACACTTAATAAATCATGCAATCCATTATATCCCTACAACTCACACACTTCTCCCTTACCTGTCTAGCGATACTGAGTCTTTCGTTAGCACCAACCATAATCCGTAAATCCCGGCTGCAAAATAATTTTATCAAAAATTATAAATAATTTTTCTCTTAATTATAAGCCATTAACTTTCATAAAATGCAGCCACTAAAGATACAGCACATGTACAACTAGTATAATTTATACCTGTACTAAAACTAAACTTTCCCGTTTTAGCTCCTTTTTCAAATCCGATTTCACCAATCTTCCTCTTTTGATTTCTACATTCATTTTCTATCATTAAACCATAAAATGCAGCATGATTTCATGCCCAAAAGCACCATGGCCGAAACCCCCTCTTGAACCCATTTCTTGATTTTCAATCTTTTTCCAAAATCTAATGTTTCAAACTTTTAAATCCTTGCTCACTTGATCATTTCCTAACATTTTCTTGCACAAAACCATAAGGTATCCCCACATTCTCATGCCAACCGAAACCCCCCTTCAATGGCTAATTTTTATCTAGCCAATATTATGCAAAACTAATTTCATAATCTTTTTCTACACCTTAGATTAAGCTAGAATACAACTTTAGATTTAAATAAAACAATAGGAAATGGTATCCCCTTACCTTAACTGAATTCCCTTGCCTTCCTTTTCTCCTTGAAATTTCATTTTTTCAATGTGTATTTGGGTGGGTTTGATAGAGCAGGAGATGGGGAATAATTTTGCTAGAAATAAACAATTTGAAATTCTAAATGTTTAAAGTGTTTTGGAAGCTTTTAGTTTTTCTTTTCTTTTCTTTCTCTCCTTTCTTTCTCTTGGTGTCGTGAATGGGCTGGTAAGGGATGATGAATAGTGGCGGGTATACTTCAGCTTAAATGTGCTGAAAATTCTAGAGATGGGCTAAATTACAATTTTGCCCCTAGTTACTTAAAATATTAACGGTTTTACCATTAAGCTTCCAATTTTGTAAAAACTGTGCAAATGAACTCCAAAAATTATGATTCCAGCACCAATAAATCACATTTAATGTACCTTAATAAATGGGAGTGGTTTCGTTGCCGCAGGGTACACCGATAAGGAGAATTTATGATTTTACCCTTTGTGGACCGCCAACGAAATTTTTCGATTAAACCACCTTTTCCAATCAATCTTTTAGCACTATGTTATTTTCATTTTCATGTAGATTATTGTCATAACGATTTTCATCCGGGGACTTGATCGCTAGACGATTTTGAAAAAAAACAAAATGGAGTCGCCACCAATTTTTTTTACTAGGTGTGATTGGCCATCTAAAATTATTTATCTTTTCAATAAAATCTTAAAATTAATTAAGTTTTATAAAAAAAAATAATTTTTGGTCTGCGAAAACAAAGTTTGGGTTCGGGAGTTCGGTTTCGTGTGGGGAAGGATTAGCACCCTCACAGCGCCCGTTAAAAAACGGTACCACTTAATCATATATTATCTTTTAATCTTAATAAAAATGGTCTTAATTAAATATTTAAAAGAACTTCATTTATTTTGAAATCATTTTTGTTATTTATTTTATTTTGAAGTATTTAAGTTTTATTTTTTATTTGAAATAAGTGAAAATCTTTTGTATTGAAAATTATTCCGAAGTACCCCAATACTTTTGGTAGCATTTCAGATAATTTCCTCACCTAGAGATTTCTTAAGAATCGCTACTTGCGATTTCTATAGAATCCCATCCTTGGGAGATTCACACTTATTTTGAAATTTCATGGATGCAAATGATGCAATCAAAATATAGATGATGCACATGAGAAATCCATTATTTCATTTTATTTTTATTATCTTTTATACATATATTATTGCTTTTGAAATTTATTGATTTTATAAAATTTTATTTTTATTGAAAAATTATACTAAATATTCCAATACGCTGGTAACATTTAGCATATTTCTCTTACCTAGAGATCAGTTAGGAATCACTACTTGTGAATTCCGTAACATCTCATCATCGGAAATTATTTATAATGTATATCATGTTTATTTTTCTTTAATTATTATTATTATTATTATTATTATTATTATTATTATTATTATTATTATTATTATTATTATTATTTTATCTTCATTATTATTGTTATTATTTATTCCAAAAGATTAATTGTAACAATTTTATATTCTTGTTTACTTATTTGTTTAAAATTTTTATTTATTTATTATTTATTTTTAATATTAATTTATTTCATAAATGTTAATTATATTAGAAATCTTAATATCGAACTAAAATTACTTGAATACCCCAATACGCTGGTAATATTCAAATATTTTATTTCGACCCTAAGGATTATCAAAGAATTACTACTTGTGATTTCTAAGAAATCCTATCATCGGAAATCTTTTTATATTTAAGATGTGTATTTATTTATTTATTTTAATTCCTAAATTTTTATCTATTTAAAAGCCTTTTTTTAAATTTCTATTCACTTAATATTTTCTCATATTTACCTATTTTTTATATTATTATTTTTATTACCATCTTTATATTTATTTTTTTATACTAAGAAATCTTATTAATATTTTTTTTATATCGAAATGAAATCACTTAAATGTCCCAATACGCTGGTGACATTAAAGATTTTATCCCGATCCTAAGGATTATCAAAGAATCGCTACTTGCGATTTCTAAGAAATCCCATCATCGAAAATGCTTTTAAGATTTATCTTAAGACAGTGAAAATTTACAAATTTATTTATGAATTTAATTTTGTAAATCTATTTTATGAGTTGAATCACGTAAGAAGAACGTAATTATATATGCATTATAAACATGTTAAATACCATTAAAACAATAAAAGTGTATTTGTACATTCATAATTTAATTAAAATAAGAAAATAAGATATATGAATGGTATAATATATCTTATAAATACCAAACTCTACTATGCAGCAACTTTAGCCAAAGGATTGAGTGGACTTTGACGTGACCTTGCTCCACTTCCCTTTTCCCTGGCAACAATTTGTGTCTTCTTTAATTGCATGAATCGGTTGGCCTCGTGTAGAAACAATACAAGGTAGCAGGCTTCGATTTCAAGGAATGCAAAAATTATGCAGGCAATTACGACAGGTAAGATGCTTGATGGTGCAGAACTGCCACGATGCGAGGATGATGCAGTGGTTCCACGAAGCCCATGCGAATGCAGTGAGTATTGTTGAGCGGGAAAGAACAGCAGCAGTGAAACTTAGGAAAGCCCGGTCAGAAAGCTTGGACGCAGAAATTTTTTATTTGCATTCTTCTTTCCCGTTCGCCTCCTTTATTCTTCTTCCACGTTATTTACACTTTAAGATGTAAAAACTTTAAGATGTAAGTGGCTAAACCTTTGCTTTGTCGTTTTTGTTTCCTTCATTCCTTGTTTACTTTCCTCTTTAAGCAACCGAAACCCAGGTTACTTGCAGCAAAGAAAAATCTTCTTAGCCGTAAAACAGTAGTGGAACAGCTACAGGAAAGAAAGCTGAAGCAAAGCGGGAAGCGTTCAGCGGTAGCGAATTTGCTGAACCCTTTACTTAGCCACCTCTCCACCCCGCTTCCAGCAACAACTTAATGACAGCGAAGTGCACCAAGTAACAATGCTGTGGTGCGGTATAGAACGTTTGGGACAGCAACAGGGAACCTTCGTAGTGCAAAAGTGAAAGCAATAGAGGCTCGGGCCGCAAGTGTAGGGCGATGAAGGCAGCAACTCAGGGATGGCGATGATGCAAAGCAGTGAGGACGCAATAGCAACAGTAAAGAAGATGATGTAACAGAGGCCGTGTCCGTTTGTAGAATGTAGCAAGGATGACCAAGGATGTTTGCTGTATGGGCGTTGCGGAAGCAAGAGGTAGCAGGTTGGCACAGGAAAGGAATCGGTGCAACAAGGAGCTTGTCGTTGTGGTGATGATGAGCTGTTATGGATGCTGGTGCAGTAAAGAAAATGATGTAACCGAGCGGCCCCCCTTTTTAAAATAAAAAAAATCCCTCCTAAAACCGTGTAACCCTCTTTTATTTAAGAAAGAAAAATTTTGATTTTAATGTATTGATCCCAAAATCATGAGATCTTTATTTTATCATTTATTTTTGTTTGATCCTTTTTAATTTGTTTCCTTTTCATTTTTTTTATTTTAGGCAATGAATTTTCATATTTAATTTCACCTTAATTATCTCCTTCATTATTATTATTGTTTTATTTTTTATTTTTTAATTTTTTTATTTTAAAATTGCTCGAACAAAATTAGGTGTCTACAATTATCATGATATTTTTACTTTGTCCCAACTCATTTTAATATGGGCTTAATTTACGAAAATGTCCTCGGGACGTAACCATCATTTTCCAATTTGTTTTCCAAAATTCTTAAAATAATTCCAAATGACATAAAAATTATTTCTATGCCTCCAAATCATTATTTAATATTTATTTCACCTTCAATACACTATAATATCAATCATAAGTCCATTAAAACCATAAAATTTAAAGTGGGGCTCACATTTAATATTTATTTAATTTCACTAAGTAATTTATTTTCCACTATATAAATAATTACAAAATATTTTGTACAGTACAATAAAATTAGGTCTCACAAGCTCAGACCTATCTTTTGCACCACTCCTGCAGACCTTAGTCATGGATGCGAGTCTTGGACTTATGCAAGGACTGTGACATTCTCCCCACTCATTCTAGCAATTCCTTCATTGCTAAGAGAACTCTCGACTGTCCTTGTATCACGCTATCTCGTATGTTTTCTCTCACAGTGTTGACTCATCCTCCGCTTGCTTTAAGTTGCATTCTATACACTCGCCTGTGAGAGGTTAGCTACCAACCTGATTTGTGGCACTGTACTGCCACTTGCAATTTGTTGTGCTTTTCTCCTACCGTTTGTAGGCTTTCATGGTCCATTGCCAAGTCGTTGTGGTTCTCCCCTATTATTGATGAAGGAGTCTTTACCTAACAAGACAACCAATTGGCTTCAAACCTCCTAACCTTTTGTGGTTCCTTGTTAGGTTACTTGTCACTACTAGTCTCATTCTTAGACTCCATGCCTGCTTGTACTACGATTAAAAACTTCTTAGACAAAGGACAATCTCTGACTCGAATCAGAAATAGCTTGAGAGAAACTTGAGCTTAAAAAGAGTTGAGTTAGCCTTGCATTTCATTGCCTGCTGGATTGTTTTAGACCATATATTGATTTCAATAGGCAACAAACTTGATTAGGCTTAGAAGAAATAAAATCAGGGGGTAGTTCCATATATACTTCCTCATGTAATTCTCCATGGAGGAATGCATTATTGATATCAAGCTGTTCCAAGAACCAATGCTTAGCTGATGAAAAAGCCAAAAGCATCCGGATGGTGCTCATCTTAGCCACAGGTGCAAAAGTATCTAGGTAGTCGATGCCCTCTTGTTGAGTGTACCTTTTGCCACAAGTCTAGCTTTGTATCTATCTAGTGTACCATTTGCCTTTAATTTGACCTTGTACATCCATTTGCAGCCTATGGTATGTTTATCAGGAGGAAGATCTACTAGCTTCCAAGTATGATTATCCTCTAAAGCTTGAAGTTCTATCTTCATTGTATCTCGCCAGCAAGCATGCTTGACAGCCTAATTATATGTTTGTGGCTCATGCAAAGAATCAAGGACAGTGGAATAGATTTTATGAGGAGATGAATGATTAGAGTATGATAGAACTTGAGAAAGGTCATGTGGAGAGGACTTCCTTGCTGAAGAAGAAGATTGGTTGCCTGGAAGTTCATAGCTATAATCCTGCAAATAAGAGGGAATGTGTTTGGTAGATCTTGTAGGCATGTCAGAATTATTATGAGGAATGAAATCAGATTCTGTTGTAAAAGTATAATCTGAAATAAGAGAAAAAACATAATTAGATTTTGTAACAGAATGATCTAAGGTCTGAGATTGTTTTTGAGCAAATGGAAATTCATGTATCACAACAGCATATACTAGATCAAAGCTCCAGTAGCACTTTAACAAATCACCATTCTGTTTCAGCTCAGCAACATTGAGGCACCTCAACAGGTCAGGATTTTGAGACACCAACATCACCTCCACTTAGCAGTTGTTAGCATGATTTTCTTCAGGTCTCAGTGCTTGCTTTGCCATCTAAGAAATGGTGTTTGGTTACTAAGAAAATGAAAGAAAAATGGCAGAAATGAAACAAAATGAAGAGTCGATCGCCAGCTCTGATACCATATTACAAATGTGTGAATCGAGCCAAAAAAAATTTTATTACTTGCTTTCTGGTTAAGCATGTACAAAGTATATATAACAACTCATGGAAGATTACAGAAGCTACTGAATACATAGAAATCTAGAATAATGTCCTACTGATAACTAACTTCTAGAAAATCATGCTAACAACTGCTAAGTGGGGGTGATGCTGGTGTCTCAGAATGCTGAGCTATTGAGGTGCCTCGATGTTGTTGAGCTGAAATAGAATGGTGAGCTGTTGAGGTGCCTCGATGTTGCTGAGCTGAAACAGAATGGTGATCTGTTGAAGTGTTGCTGGAACTTTGATATGGTATATGCTACTGTGACCTTTTCCTTTCCTTTTTCTTGCTGCCAGCGCAATGTTGCTCCTTCCTAGTTCACCTGCATTACTGCTGCCCCTCAATGGTAGTAACATCTCCCCTTTCGATTTGGCTTCCCTGAGTTGCTTCAGTTTCCTTTTTTTCTCCCTCCATTTTCCTTTCTTGGCTGGCAATACTCCTCCCCCTCTCCCCATTGCCGACGGCTCTCCTCTTTCTTTTTCTTATTTTTTTCGGTGAAGAGGGGCTATAGGGTTCAGCCTAACCGAGTCCATCTTCATGCCTTTGGAACCTTGGCAAGGCTTCTTTTAGAAGCCTTTGCACTTAAATCTGCTAATTTTTCTTAAGTTATGTGACCCCTTAATATGAATTCCCTTAATTTCTCTAATTTTCGCAATCAACCTAAGAGTCTTTTATATGTTTACACTATATCCTTTCAAATTTTATTTAATCGAACTCTGGCCCAGCTTTAATAATTCCCGTTTAATTTTGCGATTAACTTACCTATTATAATTTAATTAATTTCCTTACACATCATTTAACTTGGATTGGCTTCATGTTATTATTAGACTTGTTCATCCACCTGATTAGTCAATTTCTTTCACTCTAATATATCTCTCAATTAATCATGATTAAACTTCCATAACCACTATTCCATTTAATTCCCATAACTCTAATTAATTCCAAAGATTATTTTCCAGGATTAATTCTCATAATCGTAACACTTAATTCTCATAATTTAATAATTTTCATGCTTCTTATAATAAATTTTCTAATTCTCTAATACTCATAATCTTTAATAATCCTCAATAACCTATTTGTTTCCAAAAAAATTATTATCAAAAATGAAAAAAATTCTCAATTGTCACACGAATTCTCCGAAATGCCTTTGGCTTGTGCATCTCAACTTTAAGACCAACATTTACTCCAACAATCACAACGGCTAACTCTGTTTTGAGCATGCTTGAGCTCCATTGTATGGTCGTCACTATTGCTTTTAGAGCCTCATTCTTTTGCATGAAAGTGCGCACTACTTCGTTTAAGGAACCTTGCAACAAACCTTTGAGATCTTCTCGCATCAAACTTAGCCTGGCGATGCTCTCATCAATGTCCTCGAATTGATCCATCATCTCTCTAACAGCTATCTCTACCCTGGCCAGATGGGCATCCATGTCTGGAACCGTCTTCCTCAATCTAGCCTTCTTACTCACTATCAACAGACTTACTCTGATACCATCTATCACGGGTTATGACTTTAAATTGGGCAATCGTGCAATCTTAAGTTGGAACTTTCATCCTAAAATGCCTCAGTCTACCTTCTATTACCTTACAAATCATGCTCATGTGTTTGGAAGCCTCGAAAGAATTCAAACACTCAAGATATTGAAGCACAACAAAAAGATAGAACAAGAAAGAATATGAAAGAATAAATTGTGATTCTCATTAACAAGAGTAAATTTTGACATAAGTGAGAACAAAGCTCTCTATTTATAATGGAATTCCTTTACATGGTTGCACTCTTCCAAACATACTTATAAGTATTTGAATTACAAGATAACTCTATCTACTAGAATTTAAAATCCCTGAGCACACTCAAATCTTAGGGACTCTAAGATAAGCCGCTAAGGAGTTAACTTGCATCCAAACTCTACCTCTAACTACTCTGGTTATGCTAGAAGTGTATCGGACACGCACCTTGATGTTCCTTGATTCTAGACCTTCCCGCACATAGCTCGCACATCTGGTTAAGTGTGCGTCCTGGGACTAGGACTTAATTTTCGCACCATGCCTGCAAACCTTGATCACGATTGCATGCCTTGGACCTGGACTGGTGGGCGAACCATGATAGAAACAAGAAGAGAATAAACTTTGTGTTTCATTTTTTTTCTCAATAAAGCAATTCAAAAACACAAAAGAAAAATCACAACACTACGGAGAGTCATAAGACATCTATTTCATCAGCACCTTGGTCCCGGAGGATTTAATGACGGTAATCAACAACTTGTCTCCTGCTATTTGTCTTAAAAATCGTATTAATTCATGCCTTGATATTTTCTTATCCTGCAAAACAAAATTTCAAGAACATAAGATCATTGTAATTTGTAAATAAAGAACAAGACCAATATGATCTTCACTGAAAACGCCAAATAAACACAACTTACCCGGTAATCACTGTAACGCTTATAGATCAGATTGACGGAAGTTGGAGATAAGAACTTCGACAGTGCGGATATAAGGACCGGAAATGAAATCCAAGGTGAAGTCGGCATCTTCAATCTCTCTTGCATCCCAAGGAACCCTGAGCCATAAGCAATCGAAGTCAAAATCAATCCGAACATCCTCACCGTTTGACTTTCAAAACTTTTAACCGCCATAAAGCAAAAAACTTTTTGGATTGCTTACCTTTCAAGGAAGAAGGAGCTCTGAAACTCAAAACGAACTCTGGTAAGATATGAGTATTCAAATGTGTACTCCACAAAATATACTTTTTTGGCGACGACAAATCGTCCACGCCGGAATCAAACTCACTTGAACTTGGATGACATTGCATAGAACCAGGTTGCACCACCTCTGACTTCCCCAGTATTACGCGGCAAAGCATCAAATAGCGCACCCCATTTTCATCAACCATTGCATTCTTCACACTGAAGCAAAACAACAAAATTTACAATGAATATCAAATAATAACCCAAGGACTTTACAACAATAACAAACAGTAAAAAGCAAAGCTTTTTCTTGATTATAAAGTGCGTATATTTTTACCTCTCCATGGGAGAATCATCAGGGGAAAGGTAGACACCGCGACCATACAATCCGGTGTTTTCAGGCAATCCACAATGACCAAGACCATGCTCGACAATCTTAGAAATCTCATCTCTAGTGGCAGGGCACCAAGCATATTTAACATTGGCGTCGCCTCCGCATTTTTTCTCCATTGCTTTGATGAAAATCTGGAAAGATTGCAGCCTTGCTTGCCAAGAGACACCAAGAAAACCATTTTTTTGGATTGTCAAGTCCTTAGTATGAGTCTCCAGGAAACCCAAATTGGAAAGAAACCTTCTCTTGACAACGTCATGTGCTTTGTCCCCTGGGAATAACCGAATCAACCCATTGCTAAACATGGAAGACTGATCAGAACTGGGACCAGAAACGCCGCTTGCGCAATCAGAAAGAACGGATTCTCGATCATTCGTGGCTTCTAAAGAAGTTGAAATGGAAGTAGCCGCGTCAGTTTTATCAGAGTGCTGTGTTTGGAAAGAAGGGAAGAGTGGGAAGTTGTTGTACTGGTTTTGGTTATTAGCCATAATGGAAATAATTTAGAGAAAAAGGAGAGAAATGTTTATATACGGATAATGGGAAAACTAACGGAACCGACTATTGTCATTGACTTTGGGAAGGTTGGAAGGAAAGATTGGCGGTGGGCGCTAATTGTATTTGATATACTATATGGGTGAGCATGTGCCTGTCGTTTTGGGTTATAAAAGAGGCGGTTTGCTCTCCTGTAGCTTGCTGGATTTGGGGCTTCGGGATTTAGGAACTGATGGGCAGGCAACCGTTTTGATGGAACAAACTTTGATGAATGGCGGTAACATTTGCATTTTGGCTATTGTCATATATTGATAGGAGGGATTCACCGTACGGAGTATATTTAATTTAGTTTTACATATTTTTATATTTTTATGCGATTTATATTTTTTTTAATTTGACTGTTAAATTTTATGTTTTATTAATGTAAATAATCATTTCAAATTTTAAGTTAATTGAATATGTTTAACTATTTGTTATATGATAATAAAATTTCAATTATTAATATATTTTAAAAAAAATACTATTTTCGATTAAAATGATAAGAATATGAGATTGATTCAAAAATTAACGTGCATGATAAATGAGCAAATTGTAAATCTAACTATTAAATTTTAAAATTTTAATAATATATGAAGTTATAAATTGTGTAAAATAATTTATTGGATATTGGTGTAGGTAAATCTCTTTTCATATAGATATATTTCTTATTTGAAGAATGGGGTTAATTAACCATTTCGATTCCCAACTATAATTAAATTTTAAATTTCACAACTACGTATTTAATTTTAGTTTTTGTTAACCAAATTGAACATGTATCTAAAAACAGTCATCAAAAGTATTTAATGTCCCAAAATGCAATGCTGTAAATGAACCTTCAAAACTCAAAAAAGCATAGAGATGAATGAACAAAAAAAAAGCATAGAGATGAATGTGGAAAAATGTAAATAATATGATAGTGTTTTTTTTTTTTTACCAAATAAGTAATACATTACTGAACTGATTGTTACAAAAGAGAGCAACTCATTTGGTGGGCAGACAAACCAGTTTACAGACAACATCTCTGCCGTAAACATTTAAGATTTTAGTGTTTGGAGTAATCCTTATAGGACATTTTTTTTTCAGTGTTTTAATACTATGTACCGCCCTCAAAATGAGTAGATGCATAAATAGAGGCTAGAGCTGAATTTAATATGCATGAGTGCCCTTTCAAGGAAAATTTATATTGTATATCCAATTGTGGGGTTCCACGTGTCCTTCATCTTGGATTTTGGTAGCACACGGTATTGCGGATTGTTGTTGTTCTTGGTTTTTTTTTTCTTTTTCTGGAAATATCTTTCATCAAACCGACCTTTCCCATGCTATCTTCTAGCAGGATTCGGATAAAACTTTTGTGGGAGTATATGTGTGTGTGAAAGAATCATTTTCAATGTAATTACATTTTTTTGTATGTATGAATATGGACCAGAGAGTTATCACAGATACATAATTTTCTTTTATTATAAATTATTTTATTGAAACTTTTAGATTTGATGAATTTTTTCATTTATTGATAATATTTGTTTTGATTATCATGCGTACAATCATTCGTAAGTAATGATATGGACCAATAACATTTTTTTGTTGACCAGTAAATATCATCACTCTCACCTTCAACCTAATCTGATATTAGTGTTGGGATATATCTTTTTTAATAATAAAGTAGAATCTTGTAGACAAAACAAATATATTATTAAAATTTTTTAAATTTTGTAACTATGATGAATTAATTAAAGAAAATGCTTATGATATAAAAATATTATAATTAAAAAAATATCACAAGAATAATACAACATATTAATGATATTCCTATTTAATAAAATAAAAAAATTTCTTGCATAATCAATTTTGAAAATAATAAACATAATCATAATATTAGTTGTAAACACCTCATTTTATCCAAACCAACTACAATGTTTTTCAATCCAATAGTGTTTAAAGTAATTCAAATTCAAATTTGATCTCAATTCTCTTAAGCTTTGCTTGGTATGAAAGATGAAAAGAGGTGAGGATAGAAAATTTGATCATCAATAGTTAGATTTCATAATCATTTTCCTATTTTGTAGCTTAACCATTAAATTAGTAAATTTTTTATTCTAATCATTTTCTATTCTTCCTACCAAGCAAAGCCTTAGGATTGCATTTTAAACTCTCGAAATATTTTGAGTCCCCAGAGTTCCTTTTAATTTCATATTGGGATTTGGGAGTATATATGGTTTAAATATTTGCAAGCCAATTTTAATGTGAATGCAAAATTTTGAGATTTAGACCATAGTTGTTAAAACCGTTTCAGTGCCAGTCGTATCAGTCAGTATGCACTAGTTTTCTAGACCTGACAAATCTAAACACAACACGGGTGACACAACACAAACACGATACAAAAAAATTATGTACGTGTCTGAAAAATTCGTGTTTCGTTTTTATTCTTGTCGACTCAAATTTAAATACGACACTTTTCGTATTTAATTGTATCAAACACGGTTAAATACATATAAGATATGGAAACACGTTTAACAAAATTGTGTTACACAAGTACACAATTAAGATGTACATGACACGAGAAACATATTCAAAGAAAATCGTATTACACGGATACATGAATATGCAAAAACACGTGTAAGACACGATAACCATGTACATTTTTAGTGGAAATTGAACCTTGGCCAAAGATAAAAATACTTAAGTGTTTTACCAAATGAATAATCATAATGGATTGATATAATATGTTATGAAAATTAATTTATTAAAACAAACTAATGCTTTAATAAATATTGCAATAAAATAAATTAATAAATTTAATTATGAAATTAAATTAGTTAATTATGGTTAAGATAATAAAATTTTAAAATTTTGAAAATAAAATATTGAAAATTTAAGTTAAGAACTTAAGATACGATTATTAATTCTTTACATATATAATACTATAATGTAGAAATGTATATGATATTTTTTATTATAATATATAAAATATCAATATTGCATGTATTATATTAATAAGAGATTGTATAATTAATTATTTTATACTCTACAGAATTAAGAGTTTATACTCTATAGAGTTCATGAACACTGTATCACATGATATTGATAAGGATTAAGAGTTTATACTCTACAGAATTACATTATTCAATATACTAAGAGATTTTATAGTTTATTGATTTATTTTATGTTAATTATTACATTGTAGGAAATTCAAATAACATAATACTAACATACAAATTATTATAATAAGAATAAGATATTAATATACTTATTAATGGTTTATTGATTTATTTTGTATATTTAATTTTAAATCATAGTAATATCATGACAATGAATTGATGATATTATATAAAATATAAATAGTAGAATTGATGATATTATTCTATATCAATTATCACATTATAGGAAATTAAAATAACATAATATTAACATACAAATTATTATAATAAGAATAAGATATTAATATACTCATTAATGATTTATTAGTTTATTTTATATATTTGATCTTAGATCATAGTCATACGATGACAATGAATTGATGATATTATATATAATAAGATTAGGAGACTTGGATTTGCATTGTTAATGACTTAATGTTTGAATGTTTTATTGAATTATTTATGTTTATTGACTTAATGCTAACTATTTATGTTTTGTTTGTATGTTTTTGTAATTTTCAATATATATTATGGATTGTATAGATTGAAGATATTATTATTTTGTTATATTTTGTTGGCTCTTATAGGCTATACCGAGAGGGGGGGTGAATCGGTTTTTAACTAACCTTAAGCTCGTTTTTCGGTTTCTCTAAATTCTCTAGCCTATATTGATATTTTCTAAGTTCTCTAGGCTAGACAAGCATGCAATTCAAGTTCAATGAAATAAACACAATATAAGTGCAAGTAAATAAAGAGTAAGGAGAGAGAGATTTACACAATCGATTTATAGAGGTTCGGCTACCTTGCCTACATCCTCTACCTTGAGACGCTCCCAAGGATTTTCCCCAAATTCACTATACTTGAATTTGTTACACTCCCTCTTTTCAAGGATCAAGAGAAACCTCTCTCTTTTTCTAGGCTCAAGAGAAACCTCTCTCTTTTTCTTAGGCTAAAGAGTAACCTCCCTCCTTTTCTAAGGCTAAAGAGAAACCTCCCTCTTTTTCAAGGCTAAAGAGAAACCTCCCCTTTTACAAGGAATGAATTGGTGTACAAGAGAAGTAATCAAAGAAGGCCTCTAGATAGGCAAGTGATTACAGAGATTAAGCACAAGTAAAAGCCTATACAAAGTTTGTGCTAAGCAATACAAGAAATAGATGAATGATAGAAGATGAAGACTCTTTATCTCTTGAATTGATGTTGAGGCTTGAGGAAGATGAATAAGATGATGAAAGATGTTGCTTGGTTGTTCCTCTTCCTTTCTTTAGCTTCTAAGCCTCTATTTATAGCCCCTTGGATGGTTTGTGGACGTTGGTTGGAGCCAAAACCGAAACTAACCGTTGTATCTCACAGAAAATAGCCGTTGGAGACTTTCTGACATAAAGGGATCGATCCCTTTCCTTAGGGGATCGATCCCATGCTTCATTTTGGCCTTCCGGGGCACACTGCCAAAAAGGGATCGATCCCTTTCCTTAGGGGATCGATCCCATTCCTCCAGAATGGGTTTTTCCTGCACTTTTGGGTTAGAAATGATGTGGTCTTTGATCCTAATTCAACCCAAAACATATTGGCATTTTTGTGGGAGTTTTTCATGACTTTCTTTGATAAACACATTGTCCAAAAATTCATTAAGTGATTTTCTAAAATATTCAAAACATTTATAAAGAATTAAGACCAATAAGGATGTATCATTAAATCATGGTCTTAATGTTTGGGTATGATCACTTAAAATGTATTGAGAAAATCATGTGTGATAAGGCAAATTTACAATATGAATTAAAACATTAAAGCTCACTTAAGTTTTTGTCATTTCAAAATATGTATGGCAATTTAAAGCTAACAATCTCCCCCTTTTTGATATGACAAAACTTAATGTAAATTTGCTTTGAAAATTCTTTGATAAAATACTCCCCCTCAAATAAAGCAGGATTTTATAAAGCTCCCCCTTAATATAAGCATGGGTTTTGAAAATGAATTTTTAAACTATTTCTCCCCCTTAATATCTCTCTCTATATCTATCTCTCCCTTTTTCTATCTCTCCCCCTTTTTGTCATAGCAAAAAGAAGGAAAAATAATAAAAAATATGCTCCCCCTAAAATCATGGCTATGTGAGAATAAATAAAAATGCTCCATCCAACAAGAAACATGTTAGTACATGGGACTTATAGCACAAATAAATAAGTCAATATTCTCAAAGAGTATGAAATATTCATGCAATGAATATGACTTATGATCCAATACCAATTGTTTATAAATAATTTGGATACCAATTGTTGATAAGTAATTTTGCAAGAAGGTTCCAATTGGTAAGAAGTTAAGCAAGCACCTAAGTATATCAATTGTTCTCTAAGGTCCGACTAAGGTGCATGGTAATACATCATGATTATGAGCTAAAATTATATAACATATCATATGCATGTGCTCATAAATCATATTCAAGAAATATTGTGTCTAGAATTAAATCATATAGCAATTAACTTCAAATTCTAGCACACAAGAGTTTCATACAAAAATATCCTAAGAGAATTCTTCTCTATTAGTCATTTCAATCTTAAAGAGCATGAGAAGAATTGTCAATTTAAAGCTCAAACCAATTGGTAATTTAGTTTTGGCTTACCAATTATTGAAAATATGGTTTCCAATGATACTAATTGTTATTTCAATCTAAATACCAATTGTTACTAATGATTGACTTAGTCATTTTGCATGAATCCAATATGTAGTGTGTTCATGTCAAGAAAATAATTATTCTAAATATGCAAGAACACAATCACATATTATCAAATATGCATATGGATTAATTAAACATAAGCATACTATCATAAAGTATTAATCCATATTCATATTCACAAAGTTATACCATATGGAAGATTCATAAAATCAAAGTATTCAAGCAAACACATTTTCTTCCATGTTATCAAGCACAAAAATCCTATGCTCATTTTCCAATTCAAGTCCTTAACCAATTATGAGCAAGGAAAGATTCAAATAATAAATGCATGGATATCAAGTTTGTTCAAATTTGCATTTATCTTTGAATGTTGGTGTTGTCATTAAGACCTTAGTTCTTTAAGTACAAGGATGATAAAGTTTCATGCATTTGAACATTGAGGATCCATTTACCATCACAAATTATAGGCCAATGACCATTACCAATTGTTGAATTTATATTTGAAATCAATCCACTAGATGTAAAATTATCATGAAACCTAGTGTGGAATTGATAAGTCAAGCCAAGAGACATAATCCTATAAGCATGCTTGACTAAGATGAACAAAAGATATGAAAAACACTCATTATGCACAAGTTCATCAAATTCTCAAATATATCCATAAATCATTGAAATAGATCTCAAAATTATGTTTAAGTATTCATTTAAAGTATATTTCAAGATTATTTCAAGATTTATGCAATTCATGACCATTTTCAATGAGAAAACTGATTTTGCACTTGTGAGTTCAAGAAAAATGATATAGATTGTTGAAAGTGATACCATTTGTTGGAAATGATATTAATTGATGAAGTTGAGGCATGATATCAATGAAAAATGGATTTTCATACATTAAAGATCATCAAAAAGAAGTTAAAACAATGAATTTTAACTTGAGAAGAAAGAAGATATCAAGAAAGTGAAAAATCCTTCTCAAATTCGGTTGAAAAAGTGCAGAAAAGCCATTTTGGCCTGGGGGGATCGATCCCTTTGGGAGGGGGATCGATCCCTTAATTCCAGAATGCAAATTTCCTGCATTCTGCTCAAGGGGATCGATCCTTCTTGCTAAGGGATCGATCCCTCATCCTGTGTCTGCAGTTTTTGACAGAAAATCCAACCTTTGAGGTGCCAAAACTTCATTTTTGAGTAATTTAAGTCCAAGTAAAGGTTTAGACATTTGTAAAACATGATTTTGGACTTGTATGAATGAAAAATCTGAATGAAAAACCATTTTACAAAAGATTTTGCAATTTTGGAAGAATTTACACAATAAAATGTATTTTTGGCCTCAAAGGGGGTCATTTTAAGATTTAAGCATATTTTGACCAAACCAATGCATTAGATTACATAAATATGTCAAAACAAACTTGTTCACATAGATTTTAAGCACATATATCATCAAAGCATATATTATGTGAACAACATGCCATAATTTCCAACATGCAAACTCTTCATTAAAGCTCATGACATGGTATTTTGCATGTATGACACATTTATCAGTTTTTGAGCAACTAAATATATTATCTAAGCATATCAAACTTGCTCAAACTACAGAAATCCAAAAATCATTTCAAAATCATAAATCATTTCTTTCATTCATCCATCAAGAATTGTCCATCAAACAGTCAACAATCATGCTTTTTGCTCAATCACAACTCACAATGCATCAAGAATCATCAACCAAATTTCTCATTAAAGCACAAATAATCAAATAATAGTTTTAAGGAGTAAAGAATTAAACTTACAAAACTCCTTTGCTTGAGAGTGCTTTGCCTTGATGTGTTGGATCCACCATTAGCCATTCTTTGAGAAATTGTTGTGACCTTGCCAAGGATGGATTTCCAAGCTCTTCCTCTTTCTCATTGGCATAAGCAATCTCCATGGGGGGTGTGTAGAGCATTTGATCTCCATTGCTTCTTTGTATTCTCATGCTCTAACACTCCTACAACAACCAAATTCAAGCATGCTTTGGTACCCAAATTTTCTTGGGTCCATGAGAGTTAGTGTTAACAATTTTTGATCCTTTTGGGATCCATTTCAAGCTCAAATCATCATTATTTATTGCATGCTTTGGCACCCACATTTTCTTAACTACTCTTCCTCTAAATGTAGTTTTTCTATAAGTGCATGCTTGTGAAGAGTGTCCTATTCTATTGCAAAGTGAGCATGTAAGAGGTGTATCATGCATAGTATTTTTGCTCACTAAGAAATTCCTAAGATGAGTTTCTTTATGTATTTCATTATATCCTAACCCATCTTTATCAAAGAAAGCTCTTTGGGTCTCTAACATATGATCTAGCTTTTGTTGACCCATATAAAACCTAGTAAATGAGTTATGCAAATTTGTATTCTTTTTATTCAACTCATTTATTTCTAGATTTGCTTCTTCTATCTTCTTCTCAAATTCAAGTTTGGCATTTAATAGCATCTCATTTTCTATTTTCAATTTAGCAATGATTTTCTTATATTTGGAGTTCATGCATTGAAATTCATTTGCTAAATCATCAAAGGCATTTTGTAGTTCACTAAAGGTATAATCATTATTTTCACTAGAACTACAACTAGCCTCATCATCACTAATGGCCATAAAGCATGAGTAGGCTACCTCTTCATCTACATTTTCCTCATCGGAGCTATCACTATCGCTCCATGCAGCCACAAATGCTTTCTTCCTAGGCTTCCTATCCTTTTCCTTCCTAAGTAAGGGGCAATCTAACTTAGTATGACCCGATTCATTGCACTCATAACATACTAAGGAGTCTTTTTCTCTTCTACTTGATTCTCCCCTATGATGTCTCCTATTCTTCTCTCTCTCATTCATTCTCATGAACCTATTGAATCTTTTGGCAAACATTGCCATTTCCTTTTCTTCCTCACTTCCACTCTCATCACTATCATCTTCAATGACCTCATGAGTGGAAGACTTAAGTGCTACCCCAACTTTCTTTGAAGACTCTACATTTCTTTTTAGTTTCATTTCATGAGTAAGTAGAGACCCCATAAGTTCATCTAGAGACAAGGTGTTTGGATCCTTAGATTCTTCTATAGCGGTTACCTTAGCCTCCCAAGATTTAGGCAAACTATTCAAAATCTTCTTTACCATTTCCACATTGGAATAGCTTTTGCCTAATGCCTTAAGTCCATTAATTATGTTATTAAACCTAGTATACATTTCACTCATGGACTCATTTTCTTTCATTCTAAAAAGCTCATAATCATGTGTGAGCATTCCTACTTTGGTTTCCCTAACTTGATTGGTCCCTTCATGTGTGATGGCCAATTTGTCCCATATTTGCTTAGCATTTTCACATAGGGACACTCTATTATATTCATTGGGACCTAATGCACAAAAGAGGGTGTGCATAGCCTTGGCATTCAATTGTGCCACTTTCATGTCATTTGTGTCCCACTCATCCTCATCCTTAGGGACATCTTTTCCATCTACTTTCTTCATAGGAGTTCTAGGACCATTCACTATAATTCTCCACACTTCATAATCATTTGATTGGACAAACAACATCATTCTTGTTTTCCAATAAGAGTAATTCTCTCCATTGAAGAGTGGAGGTCTAACTAAGGATTGTCCCTCTTCTCCTAGGGGTGTGCCTACACTCAAGTGAGCCATTAAAGATCGTTTTGCTCGATAGAGGTTAGTCTAAATCAATCACGAGCCCAAGCTCTGATACCAATTGTTGGCTCTTATAGGCTATACCGAGAGGGGGGGTGAATCGGTTTTTAACTAACCTTAAGCTCGTTTTTCGGTTTCTCTAAATTCTCTAGCCTATATTGATATTTTCTAAGTTCTCTAGGCTAGACAAGCATGCAATTCAAGTTCAATGAAATAAACACAATATAAGTGCAAGTAAATAAAGAGTAAGGAGAGAGAGATTTACACAATCGATTTATAGAGGTTCGGCTACCTTGCCTACATCCTCTACCTTGAGACGCTCCCAAGGATTTTCCCCAAATTCACTATACTTGAATTTGTTACACTCCCTCTTTTCAAGGATCAAGAGAAACCTCTCTCTTTTTCTAGGCTCAAGAGAAACCTCTCTCTTTTTCTTAGGCTAAAGAGTAACCTCCCTCCTTTTCTAAGGCTAAAGAGAAACCTCCCTCTTTTTCAAGGCTAAAGAGAAACCTCCCCTTTTACAAGGAATGAATTGGTGTACAAGAGAAGTAATCAAAGAAGGCCTCTAGATAGGCAAGTGATTACAGAGATTAAGCACAAGTAAAAGCCTATACAAAGTTTGTGCTAAGCAATACAAGAAATAGATGAATGATAGAAGATGAAGACTCTTTATCTCTTGAATTGATGTTGAGGCTTGAGGAAGATGAATAAGATGATGAAAGATGTTGCTTGGTTGTTCCTCTTCCTTTCTTTAGCTTCTAAGCCTCTATTTATAGCCCCTTGGATGGTTTGTGGACGTTGGTTGGAGCCAAAACCGAAACTAACCGTTGTATCTCACAGAAAATAGCCGTTGGAGACTTTCTGACATAAAGGGATCGATCCCTTTCCTTAGGGGATCGATCCCATGCTTCATTTTGGCCTTCCGGGGCACACTGCCAAAAAGGGATCGATCCCTTTCCTTAGGGGATCGATCCCATTCCTCCAGAATGGGTTTTTCCTGCACTTTTGGGTTAGAAATGATGTGGTCTTTGATCCTAATTCAACCCAAAACATATTGGCATTTTTGTGGGAGTTTTTCATGACTTTCTTTGATAAACACATTGTCCAAAAATTCATTAAGTGATTTTCTAAAATATTCAAAACATTTATAAAGAATTAAGACCAATAAGGATGTATCATTAAATCATGGTCTTAATGTTTGGGTATGATCACTTAAAATGTATTGAGAAAATCATGTGTGATAAGGCAAATTTACAATATGAATTAAAACATTAAAGCTCACTTAAGTTTTTGTCATTTCAAAATATGTATGGCAATTTAAAGCTAACATATTTGTTACTAATATTTGAATGTTAATTAATATAGATATGAATAAATGTAAGTATGATGGTTTTTTTATCATTTTTTATTCTGTTTTATTTTTAATTACGTCATCCGAGTCGTGTCTATTCATGTTGTTTCAATTATGTGTTAACCATGTCGTGTCATGTGACACAAATAATTACAATGTGTCAGTTGTTTCGTGTCACGTGTTACACGTAAAAAATAAATGACGTGTTTGTGTTTACAATTTAGACAGGTTTTATAATTCCTGTTGTGTTCGTGTTTCGATAATTCATGTTATGTCTTGACTTGTGTCGTGTCATGACTCGAATACATGATTGTCAAATCTACAATTTTCATAAGATCTGATACACTTGAGTTGATTTTTCGTACAAGTTTTGATACTGGGTAATATCGATTAGTTTCGTGAGTTTCGAGTGGTTTCGATCAATTTCGACAAAATTTACTATTTCGGTTGGTATGTAAAAATTTTAAAAAATTGAATTTTTTTGTTTTATTATATGTTTTGATATTGAATTAAAACTAATAAATACATAAATAATGAATTAAGTAAATGCATTAAAAAATTTAACAACTTAAAAATAATTATTATTTGTTGTACAAGTAATTTTATTAATTTTATACTTATCGTTATCATTGTTAAATGTTTTATATATTTATTTTGCTTATTATTAACAATATTATTACAAGAATGAAAAGTTTATATATATATATATATATATATATATATATTATTAAATTAAATTGAAAAATCCAAAATAATATATCGAAACAACCGATACCGATATATCTCATTGTAAAAAGAAAAAACAAAACGCTCTCTCGACGAAATTTACAACATTGCTTTAGACCCATTTTCTTTATTTTGGATCTCATTTGAATTTTTTGGTTTTATTTTTAAATTTTCAGGAATAAAAAGAAAACTTAAAATAATTCTAAAAATAATAAATTTAAAATTTTTTAAAATAAAAAGAAAGAAACGAAAATTGGGCCTAATCTCAAATCTTGCAACAAAGGGTGAAATCAACTCATACAGGTCAGTTGGGAGTGAAATCGAATGAAATCATATTGGGAATTTAAGAGAATCATAATCAAGATCAGATCTAAGCAGCTTCAAAAATTTCCAAAATAATTTTGACTTTCGAGTTTTCTCCGACATTTTATTTATTCATTAAGTGAATGTCACATTATTTATAAAGGGTGGTGGCTCTTCCATCCAAAACATAGCCTCATCTAATCTTAAGCTGTAATTGGCTAATAGGTTAGCTACTTCATTGCCTAGTCAAGGTACATTAAGAAATTCACAGGAGGAAAGTTTGGCAGCAAAAAGTTTGGTTTCCTTTATAATCATCCCAGCTCTGGAGCAGTCATCATCAGTCTGTCGTAGCTTCTGTGTAATCAACATAGCATCTCCCTCCATCTCTATATTCAGGAAACCAACATCCATTGCAAACCATTTGGCTTTATTTGCCGTTATAGCTTCTGTTATCAAGGTGTCTGTAACCCAAGGAATGCATATTGAAGCCCCACCCATGAACTGACCTTTCTCATCACAAACCACTATTCCAACTCCAGATTTGCATCTTTCCCGATCAATTACTGCATCGTAGTTTACCTTGAGTTTTCTTTGTGTAGGACCATTCCAATGGACACACACACACTAAGATTATGCTATCGCTGACCTACAGGATTAGCATTGTTATACTCATGAACATAATTGCTGATGAAGGATACCACTCTCTCTGTGCAAGTAACTTCTGCATTGAAAATCTCTTTGTTTCACTCTATCCAAATTATCCATAGCATGATAAAGAATAGTTGTAATTTACATCCATCCATCCAAATGAGGACTGATGATAACCAATCATCTGGTGGTGCTACTGGCATCTAAAAACACTCGTGAAACAATTGGCACACCACTAAAGCTCTTGGACATTGAAAAAGTGCATGGAACAAGTTTTCCTCTTACTCCCTACATTGTGAACAGAGAGCTGATTCTACCATTCTTCTGCACCTTAACAATGTCTTGACAAGCAAAAATGTCATGCAAGCAATTCCACAAGAATATTTGAATCTTTAATGGTACAGGCATCATCCACAGAGTTTTCCACATAGATCCCTGATTAGTAAAGCCCAAGATTGAAGCTCAAGTGTCATAAAGGAAACAACACACAGATTTGATTGAATAGCAACCATCATTAGAATGCCTCCACGCTTGCTTATCAAGAAACTGCATTTGTGGCAATAGAAGTGACATAATTTGATCAGCCTCTTCCTGATAAAACATCTCACAAAGCAAATCATAATTCTATTGTCTGGTTGTATAATCCATTAGCAGATTGATAGTAAGAGATAGGTCTCATGCTCCTCGTGGTGTTTTTGGTAACCCAATTATTGTGTAAGGTAACCGAACATCCTTCCAAACCTTAATCGATCTGCCACCACCCACCCACCATAACAATCTAGAACTAAGCATAGCCTTTGCTTTACATAGGCTGCGACAGAAGAAAGATGGTTTGTTTCTAACAATCGCGTCCATAAAAGAGACATTGAGAAAGTACTTGTCTCTTAACACAGCATAAGACAAGGATTCCTAGTGTTGCAGCAAACGCCAACATTATTTGGCCAGCATTGCAAGTTCCGACATCGTCCGCTGGCTACAGCCCAAATCAATAGGCGGTGAGCGGTATGAATTGGTGTTTGATGCATGTTATTTTTCATTAATGGATATAGGGGTGCATAGCTCTGGAACGTGCATTTGGTTATAGGGGAAGCACGCAACCGAGGACCATATTATTGCACCTCATCTTCCCTTCCCTTAGCACAATCTTTATAAGTGTGGTCCAACATACCAAATGTGTAGCAATAATTCTGCAGTCGCTCATAGCAAAGTCTAACATGCATTGATCTTCCAGGCTTAGCCTCAGATAATGAGACAAAATGACGCAAAGGTCATGTGATATCAAGTTGGACCCCGAGTCTATCAGCGACACCACCATAACATTGTGAGTTCTTACCATCTGGATCAGAAGCAAATTGCCCAATAGCACTCCCTATCCTTTCAACCATTGTGGAATTGGTGATCCCTAGAGGGAGCCCCGAAAACCGTATCCAAAACAAAGCATATTTAATGGGAATTCTTCTGGCCTTAGATCATCATTGTAATCTTCAATTGTAACCAAAAAAAATTGTAATCTTCAAAGAAAATTAAATGCTTGTCAAAAGACCATAGATTGCCTTCGTGTACTCGAAGTTTGTCCTATATACCGTCGCAAATTTGAATAAAAATAAATTCTCACGAAGAACTTCCACCAAAGCCTCTTGAGATGAGTGCCAGACAACTTTCACGATCCCTAAAAAAGCATCCTTGTTAAATAATCTAGTAGTAAGGACTTTGGACACCAACCAACATTGTCCATTGGAATGTATGCCACTATCCTCTAAACCTTCTACAAAAACCTTTTCCCACTACTCCTCAATTAATGTCAAATTTTCCCACAAATCCTCCAGTGCACGATCCATTACAACAAACCAGGAATTCCAACGACGAAAAACAAATATGGCAAAGGGAAACCATGTCACCATAATATTATATGGAATACAAAGAAAGAAACTGATTAAGACTACTAACTTCGACACCAAACTAACTAGATATCTTCCACAATGAATGTTTGAAAAAACGAGTTCAGAGAGAAGACTCTAACTGAAGGACTAAGCAAAATTAAGAGGTACGAAAATTAGAACCCTAGAGCTATTTTTGAAACACGAGAAAATTGAGAGGGCAAGAGAAAATCCTAAGAGGGCGTTTGGTTAAGAGATTTTAAGTTTATTTCCAGGAATTTTATTTTCCGTAATTGTTTAATTTCATTTGATTGGATAATTTTCCCTATAGTAAGAAATCTTAGATTCCCAACAGTGTCAAAAAAGGAGAAAATAGGGAGGAAAACAATACCCTCCCTCTCTTAAGGTATTTTTATTTTCCCTTGGAAATTCTTTTTTTGTTCTAATTTTATCATTAACATCTTTTCATTTGGGTCAATTTTACCTTTTACTATCAAAGGTATTACGTCCTAGATAATTATTTATGTATTAAAATAAATAAATAAACACCTTAAATACTTAAATAAGTAATTTAAATGTAATTATACCATTGGATTTGTTAAAAATTACAACCCTAAATAAAACACTTATTAAAAACCCTTTTTTTAGGCCATTAAAAACTCTTTCTCAATTGCAACATAATCATTAATTTTATTAAATCTAAATATAATTTACAAGTTTGCATGTATCAAAATAACATTTCTTAACTAAATTGATATCAATAAATGTAGTGTTCACTTAAATTTAAAGTGTCTTTATTTTTTTTCTTATTTTGTGAATTGACATTTAAGAGAAAAATGAATTTAAAATCAAATGGACCAATAATAAGTTGGACCCTATGATTTAACCATGTCGTGTCATGTGACACAAATAATTACAATGTGTCAGTTATTTCATGTCACGTGTTACACGTAAAAAATAAGTGGCGTGTTTGTGTTTACAATTTAGACAGGTTTTATAATTCGTGTTGTGTTCGTGTTTCGATAATTCATGTTATGTCTTTACTTGTGTCGTGTCATGACTACAAGACATGATTGTCAAATCTACAATTTTCATAAAATCTGATACACTTGAGTTAATTTTTTGTACAAGTTTTGGTATTGGGTAATATCGATTAGTTTCGTGAGTTTCGAGTGGTTTCGATCGATTTCGACAAAATTTACTATTTCGGTTGGTACGTAAGTATTTTAAAAAATTGAATTTTTTTTGTTTTATTATATGTTTTGATATTGAATTAAAACTAATAAATACATAAATAATGAATTAAGTAAATGCATTAAAAAATTTAACAATTTAAAAATAATTATTATTTGTTGTACAAGTAATTTTATTAATTTTATACTTATCGTTATCATTGTTAAATGTTTTATATATTTATTTTGCTTATTATTAACAATATTATTACAAGAATGAAAAGTTTATAAATATTATTAAATTAAATTGAAAAATCCAAAATAATATACCTAAACAACCGATACCGATATATCTCATTGTAAAAAGAAAAAACAAAACGCTCTCTCGACGAAATTTACAACATTGCTTTAGACCCATTTTCTTTATTTTGGATCTCATTTGAATTTTTTGGTTTTATTTTTAAATTTTCAGGAATAAAAAGAAAACTTAAAATAATTCTAAAAATAATAAATTTAAAATTTTTTAAAATAAAAAGAAAGAAACGGAAATTCAGCCTAATCTCAAATCTTGCAACAAAGACTCATACAGGTCAGTTGGGAGTGAAATCGAATGAAATCATATTGGGAATTTAAGAGAATCATAATCAAGATCAGATCTAAGCAGCTTCAAGAATTTCCAAAATAATTTTGACTTTCAAGTTTTCTCCGACATTTTATTTATTCATTAAGTGAATGTCACATTATTTATAAAGGGTGGTGGCTCTTCCATCCAAAACATAACCTCATCTAATCTTAAGCTGTAATTGGCTAATAGGTTAGCTACTTCATTGCCTAGTCAAGGTACATTAAGAAATTCACAGGAGGAAAGTTTGGCAGCAAAAAGTTTGGCTTCCTTTATAATCATCCCAGCTCTGGAGCAGTCATCATCAGTCTGTCGTAGCTTCTGTGTAATCAACATAGCATCTCCCTCCATCTCTATATTCAGGAAACCAACATCCATTGCAAACCATTTGGCTTTATTTGCCGTTATAGCTTCTGTTATCAAGGTGTCTGTAACCCAAGGAATGCATATTGAAGCCCCACCCATGAACTGACCTTTCTCATCACAAACCACTATTCCAACTCCAGATTTCCATCTTTCCCGATCAATTACTGCATCGTAGTTTACCTTGAGTTTTCTTTGTGTAGGACCATTCCAATGGACACACACACACACACTAAGATTATGCTATCGCTGACCTACAGGATTAGCATTGTTATACTCATGAACATAATTGCTGATGAAGGATACCACTCTCTCTGTGCAGGGAACTTCTGCATTGAAAATCTCTTTGTTTCACCCTATCCAAATTATCCATAACATGATAAAGAATAGTTGTAATTTGCATCCATCCATCCAAATGAGGACTGATGATAACCAATCATCTGGTGGTGCTACTGGCATCTAAAAACACTCGTGAAACAATTGGCACACCACTAAAGCTCTTGGACATTGAAAAAGTGCATGGAACAAGCTTTCCTCTTACTCCCTATGTCATCATGTTTCCTAGACCTAGGACGCTAGACATTATACACACAGAGTCGCCACCAATCTTTTTTAACCTAGGTGTGATTGGCCACCTAAATGACTCTAAGGACTGGTTTATATTTTAAAGTTTAGGGTTTGGGAGTTCGATTACGCATGAGGAAGGATTAGCACCCCCATGACGCCCGTCTTAAACGGTACCAATTACTTTTGTGATTTTTTTAGAATTTTAATTTAATGGTCTTTGATTGAATTTTTTTATTTAAATATTGGGCAAATTCTTAAGTGCTCTCTATCATTCTGGCGGAACCCTTAAAAATTTTCCCTCACCTCAAGAGTATTTAGAAATCCCATTTGTTTTTCTAAAGAGGCTCCATCGTCGGATTTATTAAATATTTTTTTATTTTTATCTTTTTTAATATTATCCCTTTAACTATCTTGATTATCATAAACTTTATTATTGTATTTAGTATGTTTTATTTAATTTAATTTAATTTTAATTTTTAACTTTTATTATCTTGTATTGAACAACTATCTTTAGATTTTCCATCATTCCAGCGAAACCTAAAGGAATCATTCTCACCTAAGAATTTCAAAAATGTCAACCATTCGTGACACTTTGAATTCCATCATCGAAATAATTATAATTTTAATAATAATTTTAGAAATATATATTTTAATAAATTTTTATATTTATACTGAACATCTTCTACGAATTTTCCATCATTCTGGCGAAACTCATAGAAAACATCCTCACCTAGGAAATCTAAAATGTCAACCATTCGTGACACTTTAGAATTCCATTATCGGAATAATTCTTTATTTTATTAGGTAGTTATAATTTTATAATAATTGAATTTTATATTGATTAAATTTTTAGATATATATATTTTTTATATTAAACATCTTCCATGAATTTTTCATCATTCTGGCGAAACTCAAGGAAAATATCCTCACCTAGAAAATCTGAAATGTCAACCATTCGTGACACCTCAGAATTCCATCATCGGAATAAAATTTTTTATTTTTTATGTTTTTATTTATTAGGGATCTAATTTAAAATCTATGTTGCTTTTTGTTCTATATTTTAAAATTTTTATTTGTTAAACCCAAATCCATATTAACTTTTATTATTTTACGCTTTTTTTACTATTCTTATTATTGTTATTATTTGATTTTTCTACGAAAACATTAAAACATTCACACTAATTAGCAAAGAAGATGTGCGTGTATATATACATGATGGGAAATAAAATAATGTAAAAAAAACATACCTATTTTGCCAGCAAAAGAATGCCCACGTGGGTCTTGTTTTATAGGCTTTAAACTTGGCTTACAAAGTCACCAAAGCACTGGAATTGACTTCAACTAACAGGGAGTTGCTACTGCAGGTGCTATCGCCCGACTTAGGACCTCCTCCGCCGGTTCTACGCTTTGGTTCTACTGCTACCGTCGGTCAAGGTTCTATCTTGCAATAGCCGAATTTCCTTTGCACATGCTACTGTGTTCCTTTTATTTTCTTCAACATGCACTTCAATCAAGTAGCCTAAGACAGCAACACGAAAACACACAACTTAGTGCAGGTGATGGTGAAACAGGTGTGCGGCAGCAGCGAAAGGCGAGGCAGCAGTGTATAATGGTTGCACAGAGCAGGGACGAAGTGGTGCAGTTCTCAACAGTGCAAGGAATGTAGTGGGAAGACAGCGTGGGACTGGGGTGTTATTTGCTGATTTGGTTCATGGAGAACGGTGCGGCAAGCAACGATGATGATGGGAAGCGAACAGGGATGAACAACGGTAGCAAAGTAATGCAGAGCAGATGCAAACTCGGGCAGCGAGTGATCCTCCCTTTTTTTTTATGAATTTTTTTTTCCGAATTCTTGTTGTCTTTTTTATGGGGTTTAACCCCTTTTTATAGTCATAAATTTGTTAGAGTCCTAATACAACTAAACTTATTCTATTAATTATTTCTTATTTTTAATATTTTATCTCTTTAATTCTTATGTTAATCCTAATCCAATTCTATCAAATTTAATATTAATTATCCTAAAAAATCTAGTTATCTTATCCTAAAAATATTTTAATTTATAATTATCTAATAAATCCTAACCTATATTACTATATATCTTATATTAATAAAATTATCCTAATCTATTAAATATTTCCTAATAATGTTAATCCTAATTTTTCTAGATGTTAATTCAAAATGTCAATTCAAAAATTTACAAATTATTATTTTTTTCACAAAAATACAACCCGGACAAAATGAGGTGTCTACAGCTGCCCCTCTTTGCACATTTTCTGAAAATCAGGAATTGTGCAAAGACAATTAGACAACTATTTTGTTCGGATTTATTTTTTTATTTTTTTATTTTTTACTTACAATTTTTGAGAAACAATTACTTCCTCTCACCAGAGGCTGTAAGACTTTGAAAAATAACCTTTTGCTCCTCTCACCAGAGGCATTGGAACTTCGAAACATAACCTTGTGCTCCTCTCACTAGAGGCATTGAAACTTCGAAATATAACCTTGTGCTCCTCTCACTAGAGGCATTGAAACTTCAAATCATAACCTTGTGCTCCTCTCACTAGAGGCATTGAACTTCGAAACATAACCTTGTGCTCCTCTCACTAGAGGCATTGAAACTTGAAAAAATAACCTTGTGCTCCTCTCTACAGAGGCATTGGAACTTTGAAAAATAACCTTGTGCTCCTCTCACCTGAGGCAATGAAACTTGGAAACATAACCTTGTGCTCCTCTTACCAGAGGCATTGAAACTTTGAAGAATAACCTTGTGCTCCTCTCACCAGAGGCAATGAAACTTGGAAAAATAACCTTGTGCTCCTCTCACCTGAGGCAATGAAACTTGGAAACATAACCTTGTGCTCCTCTCACCAGAGGCATTGAAACTTTGAAAAGTAACCTTGTTCTTGTCACTCACTAATATACCAAATCTAATAGTCTTAATATCACAACACGACATAAGATTCAAAATTTCATTTCCAAGAATTTCAACCTCTCAAGTTTTAATCTATTTCCTTCAATGTATGCACCTAAATAATGCAAATGTAAATGTATGTCAAATAATGCAAATGTCCATGCAACACTGACTTCCTTTTAATCCTAATGTGAAAGTAATGAGATTAAACAACAATCCTATCATGAAGTGAATGCCTATAACCTTAATGTATGATGCGAAATGTAAGGAAAAATTTTAGTTAGAATCTTCATTTTAATGTTCTCCAAGATTAACCCCCACTTTCCAATTTCCATTATTTCACTATTCTTGTCCCGCTCGAGATCAGTATCATACTTCTATTGAATCAGTCTTTATCTTTCATGTTTTTGCCCCAAGTAATGTTGGCAATCATCATCCCTTTGTATTTCCTTCAATGTAATGCAAACACCCTCTTTTTTCTTTAAAGACCCTATAGTACGTTATTCAATTCCAATTAGAACAAAAGCAAGATGAATAAGATAAGAACAGATGGTATATTTATTCGAACAAGGTATATTTATTTGAATAACAAGTGAACATTTTCGAGAATTGATAGGGATAAGTACAAAAGCAATGACTAGTGAGTCACAAATAATGAATATCCGGATAACTACAAACCCATCATCACAGAATTTTGCTTTGGAAGCCTCGTTAGTAGATGTCCATAATCTTCCAAGAACCTTTAGATCAGAACTTTGCCCCCTTCACTATGAGACATTCCTCTTTTCAATCTTTGGCCCAATTATTCTTTTTGTTCAAGCCGCCTTTTCAAGTTTTCAACTTGAAATTTCTTTTTTTGTTTTTTCTTTTTTTTCTTTTTTTTTGAATTCAAGCCGCCTTTTCAGGTTTTCAACTTGAATTCTCTCTATCTTTTTTTTTTGAATTCAAGCCGCCTTTTCAGGTTTTCAACTTGAATTCTTTTTTCTCTTCAGGCATAGTATTTCTTCACTGCATCTGAATTTATTGGATTTGGTAAATCATCTCCGTCCATTTCACTAAGTAACAATGCCCCTCCTGAAAAAGCTTTCTTCACCACATAAGGGCCTTCCCAATTTGGCGCCCATTTTCCACGAGGATCTGGCTGATTTGGTAGAATTTTCATTAATACCAATTCTCCTTCTTGAAGATGTCTAGGACAGACTTTCTTATCATGAGGTTGCATCATCCTCTTTTGATACAATTGCCCGTGACAAAAGGGCCTTAAACCTTTTTTCTTCGATCAAATTTAGTTGTTCATAACGACAACGGACCCATTCAGCTTCTTCTAATTCAACTTCCATCAATACTCGTAATGACGGGATTTCTACCTCGATAGGTAATACTGCTTCTATTCCATATACCAATGAAAATGGGGTGGCTCCAGTAGATGCACGAACTGAAGTGCGATAAGCATGCAAGGCAAATGGTAATTTCTCATGCCAATCCCTATATGTTTCCGTCATCTTGCTAACAATCTTCTTTATATTCTTGTTAGCTACCTCTACTGCTCCATTCATCTTCGGACGATATGGTGCTGAATTGTGGTGTTTGATCTTGAACTGACTGCACACTTCTTCCATCATTGCGTTATTCAGATTAAGTGCATTGTCTGAGATGATTCTTTCTGGAAGGCCATATCGACATATTATCTCTTTCTTGATAAACCTACACACCACGGCCTTTGTCACACTAGCATACGAAGCTACCTCTACCCATTTTGTGAAATAATCAATAACCACAAAGATGAAACGGTGTCCATTCGAAGCTTTTGGAGTAATAGGTCCAATGACATCCATACCCCACATAGAGAAAGGCCAAGGAGTTGTCATTACATGTAAAGGCAACGGAGGAGCATGCATCTTGTCTGCATATATTTGGCATTTATAGCACCTTCTGGCATACTTTATACAATCACCTTCCATAGTCATCCAATAATAACCTGCCCTCATAATTTGTTTAGCCATTCTCTGACCGTTAGCATGGGTCCCGCAAACTCCTTCATGAATTTCTTCAAGAATTCTTCTAGCTTCAACAGTGTCTACACACCTCAAGAGCACTTGATCCTTTCCTTTCTTGTACAAGACTTCACCATCTAACAAGAAATTCATTGCCAGTCTTCTCAATGTTCTCTTATCATTTTCAGAGATCGAATCTGGGTATTGTTGATATTTCAAATATCTCAAAATATCATAATACCATGGTTTTCCATCAACTTCCTCCTCAACATTGCAACAATGTGCAGGAGACTCTTGTATCCTTAACTTAATGGGATAAATTTCGGCATTGGGGTTTACTTTGAACATTGCAACTAAGGTGGCTAAAGCTTCAGCCATTTGGTTCTCTTCCCGAGGTAAATGATTAAATTGAATTTCTTCAAACTGTTCAACCAACTTAACTATGAAGTCACGGTAGAGAAGTAACTTCGAGTCTCTTGTTTCCCATTCTTTTCGCAATTGGTAGATTACTAAAGCTGAATCACCATACACTTCTATCTTTTTGATTTTCTTTTCAATAGCAGCCTGAAGCCCCATGACACAAGCTTCGTATTCTGCCACATTATTGGTGCAATTGAAATTCAATCTTGCAGTGAATGGGCATTGATCTCCTTTTGGGGACATCAAGACAACTCCAATGCCATGCCCCAAGGCATTTGATGTACCATCAAAGTACATCTTCCATGTATCCCTTTCTACCTAATCCTCATTAACTTGCATGACAGCCATTAAGTCTTCATCTGGGAAGTCAAACTTTATAGGCTCATAATCTTCTAAAGCTCGTTCCGCAAGGAATTCTGCAATGGCGCTCCCTTTGACGGCTTTTTGTGACACGTACACAATATCATATTCAGAAAGCAATACTTGCCATCTTGCTATTCTTCCAGATAAAGAAGGCTTCTCGAAGATGTACTTGACAGGATCTAATTTTGCGATCAACCATGTGGTATGATACAACATGTACTGTCTAAGTCTATGAGTTGCTCAGGCCAAAGCACAGCACATCTTTTCCAAGGATGAATACTTGGATTCATAGTTAGTAAACTTTTTGCTCAAGTAATAAATAGCCCTTTCTTTTCTACTTGTAGCATCATGTTGCGCCAGTACACATCTCATGGATTTTTCATGCACTGTTAAGTAGAGGATGAGAGGCCTCCCTGGAACAGGTGGGACCAATACTGGTGGACTTGAGAGATACTCCTTAATCTTATCAAAAGCTGCTTGACAGTCTTTATCCCAATCCCCCTTATCATTCTTTCGTAGGAGTTTGAAAATTGGATCACACTTGGCCATTAATTGAGAGATGAAACGAGCAATGTAATTCAATCTTCCAAGAAAACCCCTTATTTCTTTTTGAGTACGTGGTGGAGGCAAGTTTTGAATAGCACGTATTTTGTCTGGGTCCACCTCAATGCCCTTTTCACTGACAATAAATCCCAACAATTTTCCAGAAGTTGCTCCAAACGTGCACTTAGCGGGGTTCAACTTGAGTTGAAACTTTCTTAATCTCTCAAATAACTTCTTGAGATTGACCACAAGATCTTCTTCTTTATGGGATTTGGCAATCATATCATCCACATATACTTCTATCTCTTTGTGCATCATATCATGGAATAGAGTCACCATAGCTCTTTGATAAGTTGCCCCTGCATTCTTTAATCCAAATGGCATGACTCTGTAACAGAAAGTCCCCCACATCGTAATGAATGTAGTTTTCTCCATATCATCTTTATCCATCTTGATCTGGTTGTAACCTGAAAAACCATCCATGAAAGAGAATAGGGAGTACCTAGCAGTATTATCAACCAAAGTATTGATATGTGGCAATGGAAAGTTGTCTTTTGGGCTAGCCCGATTCAGATCCCTGTAATCGACACACATTCGTACTTTCCCATCTTTTTTCGGAACAGGGACAATGTTTGCTACCCATTGAGGGTATCTTGCCACTTCCAGAAAACCAGCATCAAATTGCTTTTTAACTTCTTCTTTGATCTTCAAAAGCATGTCTGGCTTCATTCTTCTTAACTTTTGTTGAACTGGTTTACATTCTGGTTTTAGGGGTAATTTATGTACCACAATGTCTGTGTCTAAACCAGGCATGTCTTGATATGACCATGCAAATACATCCTGGAACTCATGGAGCAAATTCACCAGATTCTTTCGTGTAAAAGATGAGATGGAAGTTTCGATCTTGACTTCTTTCTTGACTTCTTCATCCCCTAAATTGATGACCTCGGTAGATTCCTTATGAGGCATGATTTGTTTTTCTTCTTGCTCTACTAATCTCAATAGATCGGGAGGCAAAGCATAATCATCATAATTCTCATCTTCATTAAGTTCACCCACACAACTAGACCTCTCAAAGTCAAATCCTGGATCATCATTATAGTTGTCTGTGTATTCATCATTGGTACACCTGGCATTAGGCAAAAATAGGAAAATATAGAGAGGTGTATAGGCAAAAAGAAATGAATGCAAAAGAAAAAGAAAAGGGAAAAAATGGAAAAAGATATGAGCAAATGCATCATGCTTTTATTTTATTGAAATTGAATAAACGCCCTACATAAGGTCCCTAATGCTTTTGGGCATAAGCATTGAGAAAGGATTTATTGCATTACTTTGAAGAAGTCTTATAGACAGTAGGAATCTCAACAGCACTCCAATTCTTCAACTCAAAACCTGGTGGGCAAGGAAGTACTTCTAACATCTCGATGTTCTCTCCAATCTCTTCTTTATGTACCATCTGGATAGAAAGTTCTTCAAAAGCCTTTTCCAATGTGGAATTATTCACTCCAAGATAGACATATCCTACTGAATGGAAGGTATCATACAATGGAGGGAATACCATTGGTTCAGTTTCCAGATCTTCCTCGTTGAAAACAGCCCTCCTTTTCTTCCTCTTTTCCTCAACAAACCTCTCCATCTCAAACCCTTTTGGCTTATAGCCTAAGCCAAACCTATCTTTTTTCATGATGACCTTCACCGGCATCTTGATTCCTTGCAGCCTCTTTCCCAAGCCTGACCCAGCACGACATCCTTTTCCTACAATCTGACAAACACCTGCTTTAGTAACCCTAGACAATCGTGGCACGGGCACAATAGATCCTTCTCCTACAAAAGTGGCATTGACCAACTCCAAAGATCTGAAAGAACATTCGACGGCATCTTCTGCGATTTCCACATATGGTGTTGACAAGAAGGTTGTGGCAATCATATCCTCTTCAGCATTCACAGTCACTAAGTGTTCATCCATGACAAATTTAATCTTTTGATGCAAAGTTGAAGGGACTGCACCAGCTTTATGAATCCATGGTCTTCCTAAAAGACAATTGTATGAGGGGGTGATATCCATCACTATGAACTCAATGCTGAATACATGTGGCCCAATCTCGATAGGCAATTCAATCTCTCCTATTATCTCTCGACGAGTACCATCAAAAGCTTTGACTATCGTGTGGCTTCTTCTCATATGAGACTTATCAACTGGTAACTTAGATAGAGTAGCCATTGGCATTACATTCAGAGCTGAGCCATTGTCAATAAGGACCCATGGTAGGATATGATCTTTGCATTTGGTAGTTATATGCAAAGCCTTGGTGCTACCTCTTCCATCAGGAGGAATCTCATCATCACTAAATGAGATAAAATTATCAGCCGTGATATTTCCCACCAATCTATCTAATTTTTCTACCGAAATATTATGTGCCACATGTGCTTCATTGAGTACCTTTAGCAAGGCATTCCTGTGTGGCTCTGAATTTAGCAATAAAGAGAGCATTGTTATCCGAGTCGGCAGTTTATTCAGTTGCTCTACAACACTATACTCACTATGCTTGATGAACTTTAGGAATTCACAAGCTTCTCTTTCTGTCACGGATTGCTTAAGTTCCGCAGGTATTACTGTCTTTCCTTTGTCATCCTTCAACAGAACCTCTTCAACCTCTTTTCTTTTCTGTGACATCAGCATTTAGGGTGTATAACAACGCCCACTGCGGGTTATCCCACCTTCATTTGTTAGATTCCCAGACATCGCAGCACTATTAACATCTGATGCATTTTGAGTTACAATACTGCAATTATAGTTCCATGGAACTGCTTTATCACCCCTATATGGGAATGGTTTTGGAACTTTGATGGTGACTTTGGGAACCATTGGAGTAGTATTAAGTGCTGGTTTCTTCTTACAAAATATGGTCACTGGCTCTATTCCTTCAAAAGGGTGATCCTTTTTTGAATCTTCTGCCATAGCAACAACTGCATCTTCAGCCATTTCCTCATAAAATTCTATTGTACCCTCATTCATCATCATCTGTACTTTCTCTCGAAATTGTTCACAAAATTGAATGGTATGACCAACTGATTGTCCATGATATTTGCAAAAGGTTTCTTCACCGTTCTCTTCTTCAACTCCCAATCCTATATTAGCAGCTTGAATCATCTTTGCTTTTATCATTGCATCCATTACCCTTTCCATTGGTGTCTTGACTTCATCAATGCTACTCTTAACCCAACATATTTTTCCTTCAATAATAGCATTGACTTTTCCTCCATGATCTGGTAAAGGATTTTGAACTACATTTGGTTCTTTTTCAATATCAAAGTTCAAAATTCCTGCTTTTATAAGATCACGAACTTTGTACTTGAGCCCTATGCAATTTTCTGTCGAATGACCGGTGATCCCATAATGATAATCACAATGAGCATTGGGGTCATACCATTTAGGAAAAGGAGGTTTAAATGGCTCAATGTGGACTGGTGTTATTAGGCATTTTTCAATGAGTTGTGGTAGCAATTCAGTGTAGGTTATTGGGATGGGATCGAATTGGTATTTGTTTTGATTATTCCAAGACCTTCCTGGGTTGTGGCCTGAATTGTTGGCTTGGTATTGTGTTTGTGGAGTGAATGGGGTTATTGAACGATAGGTTGGAGGTTGGGACACCGATTGGTGAGGGTATGGATTTTGGGACATTGGTTGGTAAGAGTAGGGGCTTTGTGATACATTGTTGCTGGTAGGGTAAGAATTGTAGTTGGATCGAGCATGGTAAGGAACATTGCTTGGTTGCCTACTTCCAAAGCTGATGTTGTTGGCCTCCCTTTCTTTCTTCTTGGAGTTTGCCCTTTTCCTGAAACTTGGAGCATCACTTGCTTCAATTCTCCCATTCTTTATTGCATTTTCAATCATTTCTCCTGCTACTACTAAATCTGCAAAGTCTTTTGTTGCATTGCCAACAAGCCTCTCATAATAAGGCGTTCGAAGCGAATTAATGAACAACATGGTCGTCTCTTTTTCTGTGAGGGGTGGGTGGACTTGGGTAGCCATGTCTCTCCATCTTTGTGCATATTCTTTAAAGCCTTCATTCGACTTCTTCTCCATATTCTAAAAAGATAACTGATCTGGAGCCATGTCCACTACATGTTTATACTGAGCTTTAAAAGCTCTAGCCAAATCTTTCCAAGAGCGAATTCGCTCTTTATCGAGTTGAACATACCATCTAGCTACAGATCCTGTCAAACTATCTTGGAAGCAATGGATTAGTAACTTTTCATTGTTCGTATACCCAGCCATTTTCTGACAGAACATTGTGATGTGAGTCACAGGGCATGTCGTTCCATCATATTTTGAAAATTCAGGAACTTTAAATTTTGGCGGAATCACCAAATCAGGAACTAGACTCAGTTCACTTGCATCAATGCAATCAAAATTATCTTTCCCTTCTATCGCCTTCAATCTTTCTTCTAACAAATCATATTTAAGCTGAATTTCTTTATCTTCTACAGGTTCAGAAGTTTTTCTTCTCAGCTTTTTCTATTCCAGAGGATCGTCTAGATTTGGAACATATAAAGGGTTCACAAAGCCTCCTCCAAGGTTTGATTCCACTTGAGCTTGATTTCTTTGTTGCCCCATAGGAATAAATGGTAGCTCTACAGCTGGTGAATGACCTTGAATAGTTACGCCATGAGAATTCTGTGGCGGGGTAAACCCTGGTGGATAAACTGGTTCAGCATTGAATTCATGAGACCCGCCTTCATCTTTTGAGGGGGATGTTTCGACAACAGCTTTCCCTTTTGTCATAGCTTTCATCATTTGCATCATCTCGAACATTTGCTTCCTCATTTCTTCCAATTCTCCTGCCATTTGTTCTCTCATTTCTTCTTGCATTCTCTCCATCTTCTCAACTCTTGCAGACTGTTCATTCTCCATTTGTTTACTTCTTGCCCGAGTATTATACGAATGCTGAGTAAAGTGTCTTGAATCTTTGGACGTGGGAGCAATGTTGTTAGAATTAATTTTAAAATTAAAATTAAAAAATTATTTTCATGCTATGCAAATAATGGACAATGAATAATGAATGAAATGAAATTTATTAATAATTGAAACTAATCTCATAACAAATTGTCTGACAAAAACTAAAATTCTATTACACCCATGAAAAATCTAAAAGAAAAATCCCAAAACTATGGTCTTCCCAAGAAACTCCTAATCTGGTAGTACTGGTCCTCGGCTTCATTTAAGATGCATAACAATCTCCTGTTATGAAGTCCAACTGGAGGGATTCTTTCCTTCATTGTGATGACTCTGTCTTCCATTTCTGTTGCTCTATAAGCTGCTCTGTCGCACAAATACCTCAATTGGTTAGCCCTTGTCAAATATGCATCCCTCCATTGATCATTTTCTCTACTTAGGGCGTCTAAATGTACTCTGAGATTATTATTTGACTCTTGCAAAGTCTGACTGAATCCATTAGTCTCAAAAAACATTCTTTCTTGCTGTAGTCGAAATTTTATCTTTGTATTCTCTCTCTGAAGGTGTTCTTTGTCAAGCTCTCCTTTTTGTACTGTTGCATGTAGCTTTTTATTTTCTTCCTGAAGATGTTTGAGCTCTACCCCAATGGTTGAAGCCGTCTTATTCATCTCTTTAAACAAATTCTTCCACTGATCTCGCTCTCGCTCAAGCTGTCGTATTTTCTCATCTTGTTGTTCCTGACTGCTCTTCACCGTTTTCTTGAGTCTCTTATTCTCATTTTCTAACTCTTCCTTCTCTGCTTGGAGTTTCCTCTTGGCCTTTTCTAAGTCAATCATAGGATCTGGTGGTGCTACTTCTACTGGCTCTTCTGAATCATCTTCTGGGGGTAATTTAAGATCTTTTATTCGCCTAGCATGCCAAACAGAATATTCTGGAGTTGTGTCATTTGTGTATCTTCCTGGCAAGATTTTGATAGTTTGCTTCCAAGCCCTGACTACTTCTTCCACCCTTTTTAATGTGCCTATCTCTGTGTAAGCAAATTCAAACTGGTTAAGCTCGTGTGTAGCTGGAATGAACTGTTCACTTCCCACTTGTCTTCGCACCATTGTTGGAGCATAGCTGACAGCTCCCCAAAGTCCCAAAAGAAGAACCCAAGGTTGGCCCCCACAACTGTATAATACTGGATCATGAGTCATCCATGGTGCCCTCCAAATAACTTCTCGATCCTCAAGCTTCCTAAGAGTCGAAATCCACTCATTCTTTGATTTTGATTTAGGCCATGAACTTTTACAAAATTCCTTGATAGGATTTCTATGACCGATGAATGTTTTAAGGAATTCGCTCTTCTTGCACTCCAAATGACTCTTCATCCAAATGTGAAGTAAATGTGCACAGCCATGGAAACTTCCTTCTCCACTTCGCCTGCAATGATTAAGAGATCGAATTGTTTCAGCTAGAATGGTTGGGACTGGATTAGCTTCATGCTCAATTTGATCTATGAGATCCACAACTGCTATCTCTATATAACCTAAAACTTTAGGGAATACAACTAATCCATAAATAGCTATAGCCATGGCCTTTACCCCTTGATCATCATCATGGTGCTCCACGATGAATTTTTGTAAGAAATTCCAAGGGATACAAGTGCTTTCTCCCTTCAACTTCACAGATGAATCAACTTCAGTTAAGCTTACCCCTAGTAGTTTTGCTAACTTCTTGCGATAACCAGTCTTGTTCTTCAAGTAGATCTTATTAGAAGGCTTCAATTGAAGCAATGTGAGATATTCTTCGATAATTGGCACCATATCCACTTCATTGAACACGAAGCATCTATATGAAGGATCCCAAAAATGAATCATAGCTCTGATTAAGTTGTTATCCACAACTATAGGAAGGAGAAATGCCAAACTCCCATATTTCTGCTGGAAATCATGTTGCTTTGCTTTACTCAAATGCCTTCAAGTGTTGATTAGTTCTGTTGTGTCACTTGGCCTCATATTCAAGTGCACCATCTCAAGAAGGGTTGAAACATGATCTTTATTCAAGCAATCACCTTTGCAACGTTGGGCTTCTTCTAACTTGATCTTCGCATCATAAGGGGATTCTTCTTGACTTTCCATGGATGAAGAATTTTAAGCTTCTCAAACAACTGTTATAAGACAAGTTACCTTAATGAATGCATGACATACTAAATGAAGAAAAGAAAAGAAAATAATGTCATTACAAACATGTTGAGTTCCTTCATGTATCCTAATATTGGATTCTCTACTTCATGGCTTGGCAGGGCTCTATCTTACGGTTGGATTCCTAAGTTTCACAGCATGTTGGGTTCAGGTAATTTCACAAAGCTAAAGGTTCCCAAGTTGTTCCTCACCGTCGTCCACTCTGGACTAGCAAGGCACCCAATCCTCACCCATCATAGGCTACAAACAGAAAGGTTCAACCTGAGTGAAAGTATTTCGCTAGCCATTGCGGAGGTTACCACCTCACGAGAGCGTAGTTACTTTACTTTCTCCTAAAAGGGACGGAGCTCGGGTATAGAGCTCATGTTATGATCATGCAAGTGTTTTGTGTGTGTGAAGGAATCTTAACATAAAACATCCACAAGATATCAATAAGACCATTTCATCAAAACTCCAAAATACATCACAAAATTTTATTGGCTTGACTCTCTTAAGTTGTATTCCCCAGTGGAGTCGCCAAGCTGTCATCATGTTTCCTAGACCTAGGACGCTGGACATTATACACACGGAGTCGCCACCAATCTTTTTTAACCAAGGTGTGATTGGCCACCTAAATGACTCTAAGGACTGGTTTATATTTTAAAGTTTAGGGTTCGAGAGTTCGATTACGCATGAGGAAGGATTAGCACCCCCATGACTCCCGTCTTAAACGGTACCAATTAGTTTTGTGATTTTTTTAGAATTTTAATTTAATGGTCTTTGATTGAATTTTTTTATTTAAATATTGGGCAAATTCTTAAGTGCTCTCCATCATTCTGGCGGAACCCTTAAAAATTTTCCCTCACCTCAAGAGTATTTAGAAATCCCATTTGTTTTTCTAAAGAGGCTCCATCGTCGGATTTATTAAATATTTTTTTATTTTTATCTTTTTTAAAATTATCCCTTTAACTATCTTGATTATCATAAACTTTATTATTGTATTTAGTATGTTTTATTTAATTTAATTTAATTTTAATTTTTAACTTTTATTATCTTGTATTGAACAACTACCTTTAGATTTTCCATCATTCCAGCGAAACCTAAAGGAATCATTCTCACCTAAGAATTTCAAAAATGTCAACCATTCGTGACACTTTGAATTCCATCATCAGAATAATTATAATTTTAATAATAATTTTAGAAATATATATTTTAATAAATTTTTATATTTATACTGAACATCTTCTACGAATTTTCCATCATTCTGGCGAAACTCATAGAAAACATCCTCACCTAGGAAATCTAAAATGTCAACCATTCGTGACACTTTAGAATTCTATCATCGGAATAATTCTTTATTTTATTAGGTAGTTATAATTTTATAATAATTGAATTTTATATTGATTAAATTTTTAGATATATATATTTTTTATATTGAACATCTTCCATGAATTTTCCATCATTCTGGCGAAACTCAAGGAAAATATCCTCACCTAGAAAATCTGAAATGTCAACCATTCGTGACACCTCAAAATTCCATCATCGGAATAAAATTTTTTATTTTTTATGTTTTTATTTATTAGGGATCTAATTTAAAATCTATGTTGCTTTTTGTTCTATATTTTAAAATTTTTATTTGTTAAACCCAAATCCATATTAACTTTTATTATTTTACGCTTTTTTTTACTATTCTTATTATTGTTATTATTTGATTTTTCTACGAAAATATTAAAACATTCACACTAATTAGCAAAGAAGATGTGCGTGTATATATACATGATGGGAAATAAAATAATGTAAAAAAAACATACCTATTTTGCCAGCAAAAGAATGCCCACGTGGGTCTTGTTTATAGGCTTTAAACTTGGCTTACAAAGTCACCAAAGCACTGGAATTGACTTCAACTAATAGGGAGTTGCTACTGCAGGTGCTATCGCCCGACTTAGGACCTCCTCCATCGGTTCTACGCTTTGGTTCTACTGCTACCATCGGTCAAAGTTCTATCTTGCAATAGCCGAATTTCCTTTGCACATGCTACTGTGTTCCTTTTATTTTCTTCAACATGCACTTCAATCAAGTAGCCTGAGACAGCAACACGAAAACACACAACTTAGTGCAGGCAATGGTGAAACAGGTGCGAGGCAGCAGCGAAAGGCGAGGCAGCAGTGTATAATGGTTGCACAGAGCAGGGACGAAGTGGTGCAGTTCTCAACAGTGCAAGGAATGTAGTGGGAAGACAGCGTGGGACTAGGGTGTTATTTGCTGATTTGGTTCATGTAGAACGGTGCGGCAAGCAACGATGATGGTGGGAAGCGAACAGGGATGAACAGCGGTAGCAAAGTAATGCAGAGCAGATGCAAACTCGGGCAGCGAGTGATCCTCCCTTTTTTTTTATGAATTTTTTTTCCGAATTCTTATTGTCTTTTTTTATGGGGTTTAACCCCTTTTTATAGTCATAAATTTATTAGAGTCCTAATACAACTAAAATTATTCTATTAATTATCTCTTATTTTTAATATTTTATCTCTTTAATTTTTATGTTAATCCTAATCCAATTCTATCAAATTTAATATTAATTATCCTAAAAAATCTAGTTATCTTATCCTAAAAATATTTTAATTTAAAATTATCTAATAAATCCTAACCTATATTACTATATATCTTATATTAATAAAATTATCCTAATCTATTAAATATTTCCTAATAATGTTAATCCTAATTTTTCTAGATGTTAATTCAAAATGTCAATTCAAAAATTTACAACTTATTATTTTTTTCACAAAAATACAACCCGGACAAAATGAGGTGTCTACACCCTACATTGTGAACAGAGAGCTGATTCTACCACTCTTCTGCACCTTAACAATGTCTTGACAAGCAAAAATGTCATGCAAGCAATTCCACAAGAATATTTGAATCTTTAATGGTACAGGCTGTAAGTTCCCCACATAAGTTAATTACTTAGTCAGTAGTGTTTTATAGGAAATAAAAGACTTGAGGTTAGTTTCATAACCTCTTAAAACTTCCTGTTGTGGTCCTATATTTTATTATCTTTATCTAATAAATTTTAAATTATTTATCCATATCTACAAGTGATAGCTACCCACTAATTGAATTACGTTTTTAATGGGAAGACGTATATAAAGAAAAATATAAGGTATTGGGTCCCTAATCTGAGCATTCTGAAAAAACACACCATTAGTGAGTTTGCTTAAGATTAGAAGATCAAATACGAAAGGCACGCAATTTTATCGCAGCTCAATATTTCAGTATCAATGGATGGAGGTTAGTATCCTGTTCCGCATTTATAATCTATGATGTGTTGTTTTCGGCGTCAACACATTAGATACATCGATTCAAAATATCTTACAGTTGGTATCCGAGCTTTTAAAACCTCTGCCTTGATTTTGTTTAATATTTGGTGCGACTAATTTTCTTGAACTCAAACTTTAACACTGTCTTGCATTCGGTTTCTGCACTATGGAGGAGAACTACAATTAGCTTGAACTGCTTATTTCTGTTTTCTACACGTTTGTGCTACTCTCGTTTGCTTTTAATATTATTATTTGCCTCTCTCCTCTTGTATTTAAGAGTAACCTTCTTGCTAATAAAGAGGCATTGTAAAGCATAAATAAAAAAAAAGGGTTATTAATAATAATAAAACGTGTGGTTGTTATGAGACCTTTTATTTGGCAAACAGAGAAAGATGAACATTGTTCTTACGAATTTAATTTGTTTGGGAATTGAGCCTTTGCATTTTCATAGCTAGCTAGGCTACTATTTTTGTAATTGCTATCTACTTAACAATTGAAAAGGCAGATTCTTTCTTTCTTTTTCATCTATTTCGATGATTTATTTGGATTAGCTTTCTGTTACTATTTCTAGACAAATAAATTAATCTTGTATTATGATTGTGGACAAGAATTTAAGAGCGTTGATTATTAAATTAATCATAAAAGAATTAAAATTATATCATTATTTGGTTCATGATACATTTTTGTATGCTTGAATTTTATGTGTAAGTAATGAATGTATGTATACAATATTATTTGTTCATAATATGTTAATTGTATACATGATTGAAAATTTTTATTTATGCATAAAATTTGATGTCATGTGATCCATATAATTTTTCTTAATCAAGGAATAGGCACAACATCTTTGATTAAGTTAAATTATAATCAAGTATATTCGGTCACATATAGAAAAATGACATTAATTGTAATTAATCATATTTAATATAATAAATTTTATCCCACATGAATTTTTATTATATTTGTGTGATTAATTAGGATGAAGTAACAAATTATTTTTCTTAATTTACCCATAGGAATTAAGAAAAGGAATATAATTTGATAGTTTCATCATAAAGTTTATATATGAATCTGTTTAAATTAGAACTTCGCCCACAGGCAGTTTTATATGTTATTTGATTCATATTTTAATGCATGATTTACATTGGTAAAACATGATATATGTTTATTTGCCTTAAATTTGTAACATAAGCATGAATGTTTGATTTATTTGCAGCTATACAACCTTTGAATTTTTTTTTGATGATAAATGTGATGTTCCCTATTTAAGTGGTGATAACTATAAGTTATGGAAGGAGAGAGTTCTTCTTCAATTAGGGTGCATGGACATTGATTATGCCATTAGGAAGGATGAACCACTTGTACCTACTGATACTAGCCCTCAGGGTGCGATTGCCATATATGAACGATGGGAGCGATCTAATCGCTTAAGTATGATGTTCATAAGTACACATATATCGGCTAGTATTCGTGGTTCAATCCCTGAGTGTAAAAATGTCAAGGAATTGCTGAAGGCTATTGATGAACAGTTTGAGTCTTCGGATAAGGCACTAGCCAGCACCCTAATGAAAAAGTTATCATCTATGAAGTTCACTGGTATTAGAGGTGTGCGTGAGCACATCATGCAGATAAGGGACATAGCGGCTCAATTGAAGTCTCTTGAGGTTGAGATGTCTGAATCTTTCCTTGTGCACTTTATTCTGAATTCCCTTCCACAACAATATGGACCTTTCAAAATTTCTTACAACACACATAAGCAAAAATGGTCAATAAATGAACTCCTGACCATGTGTGTTCAAGAGGAAGGGAGGTTGCTAATGGAAATGGGTAAAAGTGCACATATGGCAACACAAGAAAAGAATAAAGCGCAAGCCAAACAAAAGGGAAAGGGTAAAATACCTATCCAGACTGAGAAGAAAGAGTCAAAGTGTTTTTTCTGTAAAAAGAAGGGACACATGAAGTAGGACTGCAACAAATATAAGGCTTGGCTTGAAAAGAAAGGTAATCCAATCTCACTTGTTTGTTATGAATCTAATATGGTCGATGTTTGTCATAACACTTGGTGGATTGATTCTGGTTCTACAATCCATGTTTCAAATACCTTGCAGGGTTTTCTAAACCAAAGGAAACCAATGGCCAGTGAGCAATGCATCTATTCAGGAAACAAGATGCGTTCTCAAGTGGAAGCAGTAGGGATGTGCAGATTAGTTTTAGATACTGGTTTTGTTTTGAATTTGGAAAGAACCTTTTATATTCCATGTTACTCTAGAAATTTAATTTCAGTTTCAAGACTTATACCACTTGGATTTTCTTTTGAATTTTATGAAAATACTTTTCGCTTGCTTTATAAATCTAGTGTTGTTGGAAATGGGATGTTGATTGATGGTTTATTTCGAATTAATTTACAAAATAGTATTTCAAATAGTATAATGCACGTCCAAGACAATGTTGGTATTAAACGATGTGTTATGAATGCTCTATGTTGTGGCATCGGAGATTAGGACATATCTCCATAGAGAGAATTAAAAGGTTAGTGAATGATGGAGTACTTAGTACTTTGGATTTTACTGACTTTGATACTTGTGTGGACTGCATAAAGGAAAAGCAGACCAACAAGACAAAGACAGGTGCCAAGAGGAGTTCAGACTTATTAGAGATCATATATACGGACATTTGTAGTCCGGATATGGACTCATATGGTCAGAAATACTTCATCTCATTCATAGATGATTATTCACAGTACATGTATCTCTACTTGCTTCATAATAAGAACGAAGCATTAGATGCTTTTAAAGTTTTCAAAGCAGAAGTAGAGAAACAATGTGGAAAACAAATTAAGATCGTGAGATCAGATAGAGGTGGAGATTACTATGGTAGATACACTGAGGATGGACAAGCACCTGGTCTATTTGCAAGGTTTCTTAAAGAGCATGGGATTCAAGCCCAATACACTATGCCTGGATCTCCAGACCAGAATGGTGTAGCAGAAAGAAGAAACCGAACCTTGATGGACATGGTACGGAGTATGCTTAGCGACTCCAAGCTTCCTAAATCCTTGTGGACCGAAGCTCTTAAAATGGCAGTGTATATATTAAACCGGGTTCCAACTAAAGCTGTTCCAAAAACACCTTTTGAATTATGGAAAGGTTGGAAACCGAGTTTGCGACATATACGCAATTGGGGATGCTCATCTGAAGTAAGAATTTATGTTAGCTTTAAATTTCAATATATATTTTGAAATGACAAAAACTTAAGTAAGCTTTAATGTTTTAATTCATATTGTAAATTTGCCTTATCACACATGATTTTCTCAATACATTTCAAGTGATCATATCAAACATTAAGACCATGATTTAATGATACATCCTTATTGGTCTTAATACTTTGTAATCTCTTGAATATTTTAGAAAATCACTTGATGAATGTTTAGACCATGTTTTTATCTGAGAAAGTCAAGAAAAACTCCCTTAAAGCTTATAAATGTTTTGGGTTGAATTAGGATCAAAGGTCATATCATTTCTAACCCAAAAGTGCAGGAAAAATGCCCTCTGGAAGAAAAGGATCGATCCCCACTGTAGCAGGATCGATCCCTTTTTGGCAGAAAGTCTTCCCAAGGTCCCTGAAGCCCAGAATCAAGAGTCTGGACAAAAGGGATCGATCCCCACTGTAGCAGGATCGATTCCTTTGCTCGAAAATAGCCTATAGCGGCTAGTTTTTGTGAGACAACAGTAATATTCGAGATTTGGCTCCACCCAACGACTAGAATACATCCAAGGGACTATAAATAGAGGCTTAGAAGCTAAAGGAAGCAAGAGGAAGAGCTCAGCACATTCAATCTTCATTTTCCTCATATTCAAAGCCTCGACAACTTCTCAAGTGCTATACATTCTTCATTTTCTATCAATCTCATATTCCTTGTATAGAATAGCATAGCACAAATCATTGTATAGGTTTTCCTTGTGCTTAAAAATTGTAATCCCTTGCCTATCTAGAGGTCTTTCTTTGATTACACAAGTTGTAACACAATTATTCCTTGTAAAGGGGAGGTTTCTCTTGTGCCTTGAAAAAGAGGGAGGTTACTTTTTAGCCTAGGAAAAAGAGGGAGGTTACTCTTGAGCCTAGAAAAGAGAGAGGTTACTCTTGAGCCTAGGGTTTCTCTTGAGCCTAGGGTTTCTCTTGAGCCTTGAGAAGAGGGAGTGTAACAAATTCAAGGATAGTGAATTTGGGAAAATCCTTGGGAGCGTCTCAAGGTAGAGGACGTAGGCAAGGTTGCCGAACCTCTATAAATCACTTGTGTACATTTCTCTATCCTTTCTCTCTTTACTTTCTAGAAATTATATTTGTGTTTATTGCATTGAATTTATATTGTATAATTGTCTAGCTAAGAGAACTTAGAAAATATCAATATAGGCTAGAGAATTTAGAGAAACCGAAAAACGAACCTAAGGTTAGTGAAAAACCGATTCACCCCCCCTCTCGGTATAGCCTATAAGAGCCAACAATTGGTATCAGAGCTTGGGCTCGAGATTGATTTAGACTAACCTCTATCTAGCAAAACGATCTTAAATGGCTCACTTGAATGTAGGCACACTCCTAGGAGAAGAGGGACAATCATTAGTTAGATCTCCACTATTCAATGGTGAAAATTATTCATATTAGAAAACTAGAATGATGTTATTTGTGCAATCCAATGATTATGAAGTGTGGAGAATTATAGTGAATGGTCCTAGAATTCCCATGAAAAAAGTAGATGGAAAAGATGTCCCTAAGCTAGAGGATGAGTGGGACACAAATGACATGAGAGTGGCACAATTGAATGCCAAGGCTATGCACACTCTCTTTTGTGCGTTAGGTCCTAATGAATATAATAGAGTCTCCCTATGTGAGAATGCCAAGCAAATATGGGACAAATTAGCCATTACACATGAAGGGACCAATCAAGTGAAAGAGACCAAAGTAGAAATGCTCACACATGATTATGAGCTTTTTAGAATGAAAGAAAATGAGTCCATGAGTGATATGTGCACTAGATTTAATGACATAATCAATGGACTTAAGGCATTAGGCAAGACCTATTCCAATGTAGAAATGGTGAAGAAAATCTTGAATAGCTTGCCACAATCATGGGAGGCAAAGGTAACCACAATAGAAGAGTCTAAAGATCCAAATACCTTGTCTCTAGATGAACTTATGGGCTCCCTACTTACTTATGAGATGAAATTGAAAAGAAATGAAGAGCCTTCAAAGAAAGTAGGGGTAGCACTTAAGTCTTCCACTCATGAGGATGATAGTGATGAGAGTGAAAATGAGGAAGAAAAGGAAATGGCAATGTTTTCCAAAAGATTCAATAGATTTATGAGAATGAAAGAGAGAGAGAGTAATAGGAGACATCATAGGGGAGAGTCAAGTAGAAGAGAAAAAGACCCCTTAGTGTGCTATGAATGTAATGAATCGGGTCACACCAAGTTAGATTGCCCCTTACTTAGGAAGGAAAAAGATAAGAAGCTTAGGAAGAAAGCATTTGTGGCTGCATGGAGCGATAGTGATAGCTCCGATAAGGAAAATGTAGATGAAGAAGTAGCCTACTCATGCTTTATGGCCATTAGTGATGATGAGGCTAGTAGTAGTTCTAGTGAAGATAATGATTATACCTTTAGTGAACTACAAAATGCCTTTGATGATTTAGCAAATGAATTTCAATGCATGAATTCTAAATATAAGAAAATCATTGCTAAATTAAAAATAGAAAATGAAGCCTTGACAAGTGCTAAGATAGAATTTGAAAAGAAACTAGAAGAGGCCAACTTAGAAATAAATGAGTTAAATAAAAAGAACACAAATTTGCATAACTCATTTTCTAGGTTTTATATGGGTCAACAAAAGCTAGATCACATGTTAGAGACCCAAAGAGCTTTCTTTGACAAAGATGGGTTAGGTTATAATGAAAAACAAAAAGAAACTCATCTTAAAAATTTCCTAGTGAGCAAAAATACCATGCATGATACATCTCTTACATGCTCACTATGCAATAGGATAGGCCACACCTCACAAGCATGCACATATAGAAAAACCACATTTAGAGGAAGAGTTGTTAGAAAGATGTGGATGCCAAAGCATGCAATAAATAATGATGAATTGTGCTTAAAATGGATCCCAAAAGGATAAAAAATTGTTTGCACTAACTCTCATAAACCCAAGAAAATTTGGGTACCAAAGCATGCTTGAATGTGTTTGTTGTAGGAGTGTTAGAGCATGGAGTTACAAAGAAACAATGGAGTTTAAATGCTCAACACATCCTCATGGAGTTTGCTTGTGCCAATGAGAAAAAGGAAAAGCTTGAGGATCCATCCTTGGCAAGGTCACAACAATTCTTCAAAGAATGGCACAAGGTGGATTCTACTATTCAAGGCAAAGCATTCTCTAGCAAGGGAGTTTTGTAAGCTTAAATCCTATCTCTTCAAAACTCATATATATTAAAATTATTTGTTTGATTTAATGAGACACTTAGTTGATGATTATTGGTGCATTGTGAGTTGAATGAATAAAGAAAAGGCATGTTGAATGATTGTTGATTGGTTGATGGATAGTTCTTGAGGCATTGGATTATTAGATGAAAAGCATGTCTAGCAATTTTGAAATGATTATTGAATTTCTGTAGTTTGAGCAAGTTTGATATGATTAGATAATACATTTAGTTGCTCAAAAGCTGATAAATGTGTCATACATGCAAAATACCATGTCATGAGCTTTAATGAAGAATATGTATGTTGGAAATCATGGCATGTTATTCACAAGATGTATGTTGTAATGATATATATGCTTAAAATCTATGTGAACAAGTTTGTTTTGACATATTTATGAAATTCAATGCATTGGTTTTGCCAAAACAAGCATAACTCTCAAAATGACCTCCTTTGAGACCAAAAATGCATTTTATTGTGAAAATTCTTCCAAAATTGCAAAATCTTTTGTTAAATGGTTTTTCATTCTTGTTTTTCATTCATACAAGTCCAAAATCATGTTTTACAAATGTTTAAACCTTTACTTGAACTTAAATTACTCAAAAATGAAGTTTTGGTACCTCACAAGTCCAATTTTCTGTCAAAACAACTGCAGATTCTGCAGGAACATATGAGGGATCGATCCCCACTATAGCAGGATCGATCCCCCCAGGCCAGAAAAGGCACTTTTGCATGTTTTCAACCGAAATTGAGAAGAACTTTTCATTGTTTTGATATTTTCTCTCTTCTCAACTTAAAATTCATTGTTTTAACTTCTTTTTGATGATCTATAGTATATGAAAACTCATTCTTCATTGATATCATGCCTCAACTTCAGCAATTAATATCATTTCCAACAAATGGTATCACTTTCAACAATCAATACCATTTTTTTTGAGCTCACAAGTGCAAAATCATTTTTCTTGTTGAAAACATTCATGATTTGCATAACTCTTGAAATAATCTTGAAACATACTTTCAATGAATGCTTAAACATAATTTTGAGATTTATTTCAATGATTTATGGATATATTTGAGAATTTTATGAACTTGTGCATAATGAGTGTCTTTCATATCTTTTGTTCATCTTAGTCAAGCATGCTTATAGGATTATGTTTCTTAGCTTGACTCAACTACTCCACACTAGGTTTCATGATAATTATACATTTAGTGGATTGATTTCAAATGTAAACTCAACAATTGGTAATGGTCATTGGCCTATAATTTATGATGGTAAATGGATCCTAAATGTTTTTTATACATGAAACTTTATCATCCTTGTACTTAAAGAACTAGGGTCTTAATGACAACACCAACACTCAAAGATAAATGTAAACTTGAACAAACTTGATATCCATGCATTTATTATTTGAATCTTTCCTTGCTCATAATTGGTTAAGGACTTGAATTGGAAAATGAGCATAGGATTTTTGTGATTGAAAACAAGGAAGAAAATGTGTTTGCTTGAATACTTTGATTTTATGAATCTTCTATATGATATAACTTTGTGAATATGAATATGGATTAATACTTTATGATTGTATGCTTATGTATAATTAATCCATATGCATATTTGATGATGTATGTTGTGTTCTTGTATATTTAGAATGACTATTTTATTGACATAAACACACTACACATAAAAATTGGATTCATGCAAAATGACTAAGTCAACCATTAGTAACAATGGGTATTTAGATTGAAATAACAATTAGTATCATTGGCAACCATATTTTCAATAATTGGTAAGCTAAAACTAAATTGCCAATTGGTATGAGCTTTAAATTGACAACTCTTCTCATGCTCTCTAGATTGAAATGACAAATAGAGAAGAATTCTCTTAGGATATTTTTGCATGAAACTCTTGTGTACTAGAATTTGTAGTTAATTGCTATATATCTTAATTCTAAGCACAATATTTCTTGAAAATTATTTATGAGCACATGCATATGATATGTTATCTAATTTTAGCTCATAATCATGATGTATTACCATGCACCTTAGTTAGACCTTAGAGAACAATTGATATACTTAGGTGCTTGCTTAACTTCTTACCAATTGGAACCTTCTTGCAAAATTACTTATCAACAATTGGTATCAAAATTATTTATAAACAATTGGTATATGATCATAAGTCATATTCATTGCATAAATATTTCATACTCTTTGAGAGTATTGACTTATTTATTTGTGCTATAAGTCCCATGTACTAACATGTTTCTTGTTGGATGGAGCATTTTTATTTGTTCTCACATAGCCATGATTTTAGGGGGAGCATATTTTTTTATTATTTTTCCTTCTTTTTGCTATGACAAAAAGGGGGAGAGATAGATAAAGGGAGAGATAGATATAGGGAGAGATATTAAGGGGGAGAGATAATGAGGGAAAATTCATTTTCAAAACCCATGCTTATATTAAGGGGGAGCTTTATAAAATCCTGCTTTATTTGAGAGGGAGTATTTTTTCGAAGAATTTTCAAAGCAAATTTACATTAAGTTTTGTCATATCAAAAAGGAGGAGATTGTTAGCTTTAAATTGCAATATATATTTTGAAATGACAAAAACTTAAGTAAGCTTTAATGTTTTAATTCATATTGTAAATTTGCCTTATCACACATGATTTTCTCAATACATTTCAAGTGATCATATCAAACATTAAGACTATGATTTAATGATACATCCTTATTGGTCTTAATACTTTGTAATGTCTTGAATATTTTAGAAAAACACTTGATGAATGTTTAGACCATGTTTTTATCTGAGAAAGTCAAGAAAAACTCCCTTAAAGCTTATAAATGTTTTGGGTTGAATTAGGATCAAAGGTCATATCATTTCTAACCCAAAAGTGCAGGAAAAATGCCCTCTGGAAGAAAAGGATCGATCCCCACTGTAGCAGGATCGATCCCTTTTTGGCAGAAAGTCTTCCCAAGGTCCCTGAAGCCCAGAATCAAGAGTCTGGACAAAAGGGATCGATCCCCACTGTAGCGGGATCGATCCCCACTGTAGCGGGATCGATCCCCATCCCTTTGCTCGAAAATAGCCTATAACGGCTAGTTTTTGTGAGACAACGGTAATATTCGAGATTTGGCTCCACCCAACAGCTAGAATACATCCAAGGGACTATAAATAGAGGCTTAGAAGCTAAAGGAAGCAAGAGGAAGAGCTCAGCACATTCAATCTTCATTTTCCTCATATTCAAAGCCTCAACAACTTCTCAAGTGCTATACATTCTTCATTTTCTATCAATCTCATATTCCTTGTATAGAATAGCATAGCACAAATCATTGTATAGGTTTTCCTTGTGGTTAAAAATTGTAATCCCTTGCCTATCTAGAGGTCCTTCTTTGATTACACAAGTTGTAACACAATCATTCCTTGTAAAGGGGAGGTTTCTCTTGTGCCTTGAAAAAGAGGGAGGTTACTCTTTAGCCTAGGAAAAAGAGGGAGGTTACTCTTGAGCCTAGAAAAGAGAGAGGTTACTCTTGAGCCTAGAAAAGAGAGAGGTTTCTTTTGAGCCTTGAGAAGAGGGAGTGTAACAAATTCAAGGATAGTGAATTTGGGAAAATCCTTGGGAGCGTCTCAAGGTAGAGGACGTAGGCAAGGTTGCCGAACCTCTATAAATCACTTGTGTACATTTCTCTATCCTTTCTCTCTTTACTTTCTTGCAATTATATTTGTGTTTATTGCATTGAATTTATATTGTATAATTGCCTAGCTAAGAGAACTTAGAAAATATCAATATAGGCTACTCTTGAGCCTAGAAAAGAGAGAGGTTACTCTTGAGCCTAGAAAAGAGAGAGGTTTCTTTTGAGCCTTGAGAAGAGGGAGTGTAACAAATTCAAGGATAGTGAATTTGGGAAAATCCTTGGGAGCGTCTCAAGGTAGAGGACGTAGGCAAGGTTGCCGAACCTCTATAAATCACTTGTGTACATTTCTCTATCCTTTCTCTCTTTACTTTCTTGCAATTATATTTGTGTTTATTGCATTGAATTTATATTGTATAATTGCCTAGCTAAGAGAACTTAGAAAATATCAATATAGGCTAGAGAATTTAGAGAAACCGAAAAACGAACCTAAGGTTAGTGAAAAACCGATTCACCCCCCCTCTCGGTATAGCCTATAAGAGCCAACAATTTATAATCCATAAGAAATGAAATTGGACCTAAGGACTATAAGTGGGTATTTCATTAGATATGTTGAAAAGTCTAAGGGTTACAGATTTTATTGTCCATCACATGTTACTAGAATTGTGGAATCAAGAAATGCAAAGTTTCTTGAAAATGACTTGATTAGTGGGAGTGATCAATCTCAGAACGTAGTTTCTAAGAAGGATCATTCAGATATTTAGGCTCCCATTTCAAGCAACAAATTAGTTGTTGTTCATAACTTCCCTCAAGTTCAAATAGATGTTGAACAACCAATCATTGAAGCTCCACAAGTTGCTGATGACAATTTAGTAGATCCAGTTGTTCAACAATTACTAGAGACTGTTGAGCAACCAGTTGTGCAACATACTCCACAGGAGGATGCTGACACAACATTAAGAAGATAAACTAGAATGAAGAAATCATTAATACCTAGTGATTACGTTGTGTATCTACAAGAGTCTGACTATAATTTTGGAGCCGAAGATGACCCTGAAACATTTTCACAAGCCATGAGTTGCAGTAAATCTGAATTATGGTAAAATGCCATGAAAGATGAGTTGAATTCTATGGCATCTAATGGAGTCTGGGATCTTGTTGAGTTGCCTAATGGTGCACAGGCCATTGGATGTAAATGGGTCTTTAAAACAAAGAAGGACTTATTAGGCAACATTGATAGATATAAGGCAAGACTCGTAGCTAAAGGATTCACTCAAATGGAAGGAATTGATTACACAGAGACTTTTTCCCCTATATCAAAGAAAGATTCTCTTCGTGTTGTTATGGCATTGGTTGCTCATTTTGACTTGGAACTTCATCAAATGGATGTGAAAATAGCATTCTTGAATGGAGACCCAGAGGACGAGGTTTATATGAAACAATCGGAAGGATTCTCCTCTAGTAATGGTGAGCATTTGGTGTGCAAGCTCAAGAAATCCATATATGGATTGAAACAAGCCTCCCGTCAATGGTATTTAAAATTCCATGATGTCATCTCTTCATTCGGTTTTGTAGAGAACATCATGGATCAATACATATATCACAAGGTTAGTGGGAGTAAAATTTGTTTCCTTGTCCTATATGTGGATGATATCTTACTTGCAACCAATGATAAAGGGTTGTTGCATGAGGTGAAGCAATTTCTCTCTAAAAAATTTGATATGAAGGATATGGGTGAGGCATCTTATGTCATTAGCGTTAAGATCCATAGAGACAGGCCTCAAGGTATCCTAGGACTGTCTCAAGAGACCTATATCAATAAGGTTCTTGAGAGATTTAGGATGAAAGATTGCTCACCAAGTGTAGCACCAATAGTAAAGGGTGACAAGTTCAATTTGAACCAGTGCCCGAAAAATGAACTTGAAAGGGAACAAATGCAAAACATTCCATATGCTTCAGTTGTTAGAAGCCTAATGTATGCTCAGGTTTGCACAAGACCTGACATTGCATTTGTAGTCGGAATGTTAGGAAGATATCAGAGTAATTCGGGTATGGACCACTGGAGAGCTGCAAAGAAAGTAATGAGGTACCTTCAAGGGACCAAAGATTACATGCTTATGTATAGACGAACTGACAACCTGGAGGTAGTTGGTTATTCAAATTCAGACTTCGCTGAATGTGTTGATTCACGAAAATCAACTTCTGGATATGTTTTCATGCTTGCTGGCGGAGCCATATCTTGGAGGAGTGCAAAGCAGTCTTTAGTTGCTACTTCTACCATGGAGGCTGAGTTCGTTTCTTGTTTTGAAGCTACCTCACATGGTGTATGGTTGAAGAGTTTCATATCTAGGCTTAGAATTGTGGATTCCATTTCAAAGCCATTAAGAATATACTATGACAATTCAGCTGCGGTTTTCTTGGCTAAAAACAACAAAAGTGGTAGTCGAAGTAAACATATCGACATTAAGTATTTAGCCATAAGAGAACGTGTTAAAGAGAATATAGTGGTCATTGAGTATGTTAGCACTGAATTGATGATAGCAGATCCTTTATCAAAAGGCATGCCACCAAAAGGTTTTAAGGATCATGTAGTGCGAATGGGACTTGGTTCCATCTTGTGAATTAGTTGTATGGACAACTTTTATTTGTAATGAAACTTTTATTCATTTGTTTTGTTTTCTCAATATTTGGTGCACATATTGGTTATTGAGAATAACAATAAATTTTGGACCTAGAATAAACATAAGGTTTATTCATTAAGATATGTTATCACATATAGGCTGATATTGAAGAGATGAAATAAATTGTAATACATGGAAGATATTACTCATTCTTAGAGGACTTGTCGCCATGATTCATGTATTTTGTTTCTTTAATTTAAGCATAAAGATTCATGGATTATGGATGGAACAACAAGTATAATAAAATATACGGACCAAGTGGGAGAATGTAAGTTCCCCACATAAGTTAACTACTTAGTCAATAGTGTTTTATAGGAAATAAAAGACTTGAGGTTAGTTTCATAACCTCTTAAAAGTTCCTATTGTGGTCTTATATTTTATTATCTTTATCTAATAAATTTTAAATTATTTATCTATATCTACAAGTGATAGCTACCCACTAATTGAATTACATTTTTAATAGGAAGACGTATATAAAGAAAAATATAAGGTATTTGGTCCCTAATCTGAGCATTCTGAAAAACATACCATTAGTGAGTTTGCTTAAGATTAGAAGATCAAATACGAAAGGCACGCAATTTTATCGCTGCTCAATGTTTCAGTATCAATGGCTGGAGGTTAGTATCCTGTTTCGCATTTATAATCTATGATGTGTTGTTTTCGGCGTCGACACATTAGATACATCGATTCAAAATATCTTACACAGGCATCATCCACAGAGTTTTCCACATAGATCCCTGATTAGTAAAGCCCAAGATTGAAGCTCAAGTGTCATAAAGGAAACAACACACAGATTTGATTGAATAGCAACCATCATTAGAATGCCTCCACGCTTGCTTATCAAGAAACTACATTTGTGGCAATAGAAGTGACATAATTTGATCAGCCTCTTCCTGATAAAACATCTCACAAAGCAAATCATAATTCTATTGTCTGGTTGTATAATCCATTAGCAGATTGATGGTAAGAGATAGGTCTCATGCTCCTCGTGGTGTTTTTGGTAACCCAATTATTGTGAAAGGTAACCGAACATCCTTCCAAACCTTAATCGATCTGCCACCACCCACCCACCATAACAATCTAGAACTAAGCATAGCCTTTGCTTTACATAGGCTACGACAGAAGAAAGATGGTTTGTTTCTAACAATCGCGTCCATAAAAGAGACATTGAGAAAGTACTTGTCTCTTAACACAGCATAAGACGAGGATTCCTAGTGTTGCAGCAGACGTCAACATTATTTGGCCAGCATTGCAAGTTCCGACATCGTCTGCTGGCTATAGCCCAAATCAATAGGCGGTGAGCGGTATGAATTGGTGCTTGATGCATGTTATTTTTCATCAATGGATATAGGGGTGCATAGCTCTGGAACGTGCATTTGGTTATAGGGGAAGCACGCAACCAAGGACCATATTATTGCACCTCATCTTCCCTTCCCTTAGCACAATCTTTATAAGTGTGGTCCAACATACCAAATGTGTAGCAATAATTCTGCAGTCACTCATAGCAAAGTCTAACATGCATTGATCTGCCATGCTTAGCCTCAGATAATGAGACAAAATGACGCAAAGGTCATGTGATATCAAGTTGGACCCCGAGTCTATGAGTGACACCACCATAACATTGTGAGTTCTTACCATCTGGATCAGAAGCAAATTGCCCAATAGCACTCCCTATCCTTTCAACCATTGTGGAATTGGTGATCCCTAGAGGGAGCCCCGAAAACCGTATCCAAAACAAAGTATATTTGGATGGGAATTCTTCTGGCCTTAGATCACCATTGTAATCTTCAATTGTAACAAAAAAAATTGTAATCTTCAAAGAAAATTAAATGCTTGTCAAAAGACCATAGATTGCCTTCGTGTACTCGAAGTTTGTCCTATATTCCGTCGCAAATTTGAATAAAAATAAATTCTCACGAAGAACTTCCACCAAAGCCTCTTGAGATGAGTGCCAGACAACTTTCACGATCCCTAAAAAAGCATCCTTGTTAAATAATCTAGTAGTAAGGACTTTGGACACCAACCAACATTGTCCATTGGAATGTATGCCACTATCGTCTAAACCTTCTACAAAAACCTTTTCCCACTCCTCAATTAATGTCAAATTTTCCCACAAATCCTCCAGTGCACGATCCATTACAACAAACCAGGAATTCCAACGACAAAAAACAAATATGGCAAAGGGAAACCATGTCACCATAATATTATATGGAATACAAAGAAAGAAACTGATTAAGACTACTAACTTCGACACCAAACTAACTAGATATCTTCCACAATGAATGTTTGAGAAAACGAGTTCAGAGAGAAGACTCTAACTGAAGGACCAAGCAAAATTAAGAGGTACGAAAATTAGAACCCTAGAGCTATTTTTGAAACACGAGAGAATTGAGAGAGTAAGAGAAAACCCTAAGAGGGTGTTTGGTTAAGAGATTTTAAGTTTATTTCCAGGAATTTTATTTTTCGTAATTGTTTAATTTCATTTGGTTGGATAATTTTCCCTACCGTCAAAAATCTTAGATTCCCAACAGTGTCAAAAAGAGGGAAAATAGGGAGGAAAACAATACCCTCCCTCTCTTAAGGTATTTTTATTTTCCCTTGGAAATTCTTTTTTTGTTCTAATTTTATCATTAACATCTTTTCATTTGGGTCAATCTTACCTTTTACTATAAAAGGTATTACGTCCTAGATAATTATTTATTTATTAAAATAAATAAATAAACACCTTAAATACTTAAATAAGTAATTTAAATGTAATTATACCATTGGATTTGTTATAAATTACAACCCTAAATAAAACACTTATTAAAAACCCTTTTTTTAGGCCATTAAAAACTCTTTCTTAATTGCAACATAATCATTAATTTTATTAAATCTAAATATAATTTATAAGTTTGCATGTATCAAAATAACATTTCTTAACTAAATTGGTATCAATAAATATAGTGTTCACTTAAATTTAAAGTGTCTTTATTTTTTTTCTTATTTTGATGAATTGACATTTAAGAGAAAAATGAATTTAAAATCAAATGGACCAATAATAAGATGGACCCTATGATTTTTGATTAATCAAAATCAATTTAATATAGTAATAGTTGTTAAATCAAAATAACTTACATAACAAAAACCTTATAAAAAAAAGGGACCAAATAAATAAATAAGTAATTAATTTAAATATAATCTATATCAAGTGTTATTCACTCTACATCAACTAATAATACGGAGGGTTTTATAGTAAAATAAATAATTAAGTAATCTTACTTTCCTTTAACCAAACACAGAAATCTTATATTCCCACCAATACAACCCAATACAAGAATCTAATATTCCCAGGAATCCGTCAAGTAAAATGATTTTGGAGTTAAATGATTCCCAAAGGTAATCCTAAATTTCGTGAACCAAATGATCCCTAACAATAATAAACAAATGTTGAAATTTCTTTTGGGTTTCAAAATCAAGTTCATCATTAACCCCTAACTTGAACAAAAATCATTAGTGAAGATTCATATTTAAAAAACCCTCAACAAGAAAACAAAACAGCTGAAAATACCCAACAAAAACAAACCCATCATAATAGCCAACTCAGACCACATGACCAAAAACCACAAACCGAAGCCAAACCGAACCACACGGTATTTAATGATAGGAATGTAAATGGGTACCTTGCACTACCTAACTCGATTAAGTGGAGTTAGAATGTTTAATAATCGAATTCGAACAGTAAGTTTACAAGATCAAACCATTCTTGTGAGAATAGTTTCTCCTCGAACCCTGAGTTCTTGTGAGAATGCCCTGGTCTTGTTCCAGTGACAAGAGAGTTTTCATCCTTAGGGTTTCTTTAGAACACCCTTGAGAATTCACAGTTTTAGTACTGCTATATTAGTATATTTCAAATAGTTCTCACTTTATTTTCTCTATTTAGTTTTCAGCTTTTATTTTGTTTTAGTCTCTGCAGCACAAATGGCTGATGAGTTGGAAAAGCTATGGAATAATCTAAAGTTAACAGAGGAGGAAAAAAAGATCTTATTTCAGAAAAACATAATGACAGTATCCAATAGGAAGTTGAAGGTCGATGGATGGTGGGGAAACTCCTCACGAATCGGCCTTTTAATGGAGAAGCAATGGCAAGAACGCTAAAATTTGTATGGAAGCTGTCCAAACCGGTGGAGATCATCACCCCTGAAGAGAACCTTTTCCTTTTCAAATTTTCCACGGTAGGGGATAAAAACAGAGTTTGTGATGGTGCCCCTGGGCTTTTGATAAACAATTATTATTGCTACAACAATATGATGGAGGATTGAAACCGAAGGAGTACATGTTCACAACAACAGCCTTGTGGATTAGAATATATGATTTACCATTGGGAATGAGAACCCAAGAATATGCATTGTGGATCGGACGTAAGATAGGGAAATTGCTAACAGTGAATGTCAGCCTAGAGGAGGGAGGTTGTTCACGATTCTTACAAGTCAAAGTAGAGGTTGATATTAACAAACCGCTGCGCATAACTATTCTTCTAGGAGGAGGCAAAAATGGATCTTCAATACGAGGCAGGCTGAGTTATGGACGATTACCTATATTTTATTATGAATGTGGAGTATTGGGTCATTGTGACATTGAGTGCGAAACCTATAATGAGGATGCTAAGGACATACAACAGTACGGTAATTGGATGAGAGCCTCGCCACTGAAAAGAAGGACATTCGAAGGGGGGATACAGAAGATATCAGAAGCTAATAATCAGAAGTCAAGTTCAGTAGTAGAAACGGAGGGTCGAAAGGCGGTGGAAGGAGGAGCACGATCAGTGGCACGAAGCCTCAATATGGAAACTACAAACTATTCTTGGAAGGAGATCTGAAATCAAGCACCAATTAGAGAGGAAAATTATGCCACAGTTGATCACAATCAATCACCCTTGAATCATGGAGCAGACAAGGAAAGTGAAGATACTCCAATAATAATTTCAGAATCAACAAACTCTTTAAATCAGCATGTTGTTATGGGTGTTAAATATTACCATGCAAAAGCAGGCATTGAATGTGTGCAAACAAACCCCACAAATAACAAGATCACACCCACGTCCACTCAGGAAAAGAAACTCGGTCCAACGGTGCTGAAAATGGTGGGAAATCGAAGTGGAAGAAACTTGCGAGATAAGGAAAGGATAGTAACGATGAGCCTTTGGGTGAGATGGGAAAGAGGAAAAATGAAGATCGAATAGGTGAAGAACCAATGCATATTGACCTGCCAGCAAAAAGGAGTAAAGACCAAGTGACCGAAGAAGTCATCCCTAACTTACAGATAACGGCAGATACTGGAAACTAGTCCCGTCGATCACCATCAGGATACTGTCATGGAACTGTCGTGGGCTTGGGAACCCACAGACAGTTCGAGACATTCAAAAAATTCTGAAGGAGGAAGATCCCGACATGTTCTTTCTCTATGAGACTATGATAAAAGTCCAACAATTAGATCGAATAAAGAGAAGGTGTAGGATGAATTCTATCTTTGGCGTAGACCTAGATGGAAGAAGTGGAGGGTTAGCTATCTTCTGGAGAGATTCGTTAAATTTAAACTTGCAAAGCTACTCAAAGCGACACATTGATATGGTGGGTACAGACCAAGAAGGACTAGAATGGAGAGTTACAAGAATTTATGGCGAAGCAAACACCGCCCAACAAAATGAAACCTGGGACCTAATTAAATTGCTAGCACAAAAACAACTCAGACTATGGGTTTTATTTGTAGATTTCAATGAGATTCTGGGGCAAGATGAAAAAGATGGACGAGCCATTAGACCACTTGGACAAATTGAAGCTTTCAGAGACACTTTGGCAGTTGCAAGGCTTGATGATTTGGGGTATAGAGGACACCAATTTACGTGGAAGAAGGGCAGAAATGTAGCAACATGATAAGAGAGAGGCTAGACAGATTTGTTGGAAACATAGAATGGTGCACTTTATTCCCATTACATTGTGTTAGACATATCACAAGCTCCACATCAGATCATGACCCTCTATTGCTAGATACTAAAGACAATAAAGCCAAAAGACATGGTCCATTAAAAAAGAGGAAAAAGGCTTTTGAAGTGATGTGGGCAAAAGAGAGTGAGAGCAATGCAATAGTAGAGCAATCCTGGAATGAAAGGTAGGGGGAAAGCTTGAGTTAGAAATTGGAAAAAGCTAGAGCAACATTGTGCACGTGGGGTAATAACAAATTCAACAACCTTGACCAAAAAATTGAGCTTTTAACTGAAGAGCTAAAAAATCTCAGAAGGCTTGCCACAGATGATTCGTTGCAACGGGAACAGGAAATACAAAAACAATTAAATGAAGTTCTCGAATAGGAGGAGGCCTTTTGGATGCAGCACTCTAAAATTAATTGGCTCATAGAGGGAGATCGTAACACAGCCTTTTTCCATGCACAAGCATCCTAAAGGCATAAAACAAATCTTATAAAAGGGTTGGAAAATGAACAGAGTAGATGGTGTGAGAACTTGCATGAAATACAAAATATAGCAGTACACTTCTTTGAAAAAATTGTTTGATTCCTGAGGCCAGAGTGAGCTAAATGAAATCTTAGGGACAATTACAGCTCGAGTCACTACACAGATGAATGAGCACCTTACACGGGACTTCACAGCCGAGGAGATCCACACAGCCATCAAACAGATCCATCCTACTAAAGCTCCTGGACCAGATGAGAGAACTCTGTCAAGGAGATCTACTGTCAGCCTATCTTTTCCTTATTTGTATAGAGGGTTTATCAGCCATGCTTCACCATCACCAACAACAAGGGCTAATTAGTGGAGTAAGAGCAAGCCGAAACGGACCACGAGTCACTCACTTATTCTTTGCCAACGACAGTCTGCTTTTCATCAAAGCAAACCGAATTGAGGGTGAAAGGGTGAGGCGCATGCTAGAGGCTTATGAAAAGGGCTCAAGTCAACAGATTAATTATCAAAAGTCAAGCTTGTTTTTAAGCCAAAATACTAGCCCACAAGAGATTGATGTACTTAAGGGGATCTTTGGTATTCAGGTGACTCATGGCCTAAAAAAAATACCTTGGCCTGCGTACAATAGTTGGCAGAAACAAGAGAGCTGCTTTTGCTGAATTGAAAAATAAAGTCATGGCAAGAATCAAAAGCTGGAATTGGAGGTGGCTTTCGCAGGCGAGTAAAGAGGTTTTCATCAAATTAGTACTTCAAGCCATACCATCATATGCAATGACTTGCTTTAAGTTTCCTATTGCACTTTGCAAGGAACTAAACAACATTATAAGCAACTATTGGTGGAGAAGTCGTAAGTAAGGGAGAGGTCTTCATTAGCTCAGCTAGCAACAAATGTGTAGGCCTAAAACTACTGGAGGAATGGGTTTCAGGGATTTTGACAAATTCAACACAGCCTTATTAGGAAAACAGGGATGGAGATTGTTGCACAATACTACTTCCTTGCTTTACGAAGTCCTAAAACCAAGGTATTTTCCACGCACATCCTTCATGGAGGCTAAAACTAGCTGGCAACCATCTTTTACATGGTGCAGTGTCATAGTTGGACGAGATGTATTGAATAAAGGAATTCGATGGCGAATTGGCAATGGAGAATCAGTCAAAGTGTGGGAAGATAAATGGATCCTAGGGGAAACAGAATTTAAATTATCTTCTAACTCACCAAATCCTAGTTCAATTCTTTTCGTTCACGAACTTATTAATCATGAAGATATGACGTGGAAACATGACCTGCTTGACCAGCTTTTCACTCAACAAGAGGCCGACAATATCAAGGCAATACCACTAAGCAAAATAGGGGCTAAAGACGTCTTAGTATGGCACTGGGATAAGAAAGGGTTATACACTGTTAAGAGTGGATTCCAGAGGCTTAAAACTTTGGAAGACACGGAGGGTAGAGCAGTATTGGACGCAGAAGAACAACGATCTATTTTTTGGAAACGAGTTTGGACATCTTGCATTCTAAACAAAGTCAAAATGTTTGGTTGACACTTAAGCAGAGACATCATCCCATGCAATTTCAACTTAAAACAAAGGAGGCTCTTAGATGACGCAACCTGTCAGAGATGTCAACACCATGAAGAAACAAATCTGCATGCCATTCGTGATTGCCCGAAAGCTAAGGAAGTCTAGGATGCAACAAAACTGGGAGCTGTCTGGAAAAGGAATACCGAGCAGAGCATTATAGATTGGTTATTGGAGGTAATGAAAGAGATGGATCAGCTTTCTTTTGAAAAATGCTTAGTGGTTTTGTGGGAAATTGGAACTGCAGAAATATAAAGATCAAAGAAGGAAGAACTAGGCCAGCAAGACAAATAATCGACTATGCAGCAAGGTATCTCACAAAGTTCCAACATGCATAGGTGCAAAATAAGAGAAAACAAACAGGTATGAAAGCTGCAGTATGGCAACGACCACCTTGGGGAAGCATCAAAATCAACTTTGATGGAGGTTGGAAGGACGGAGTCGGTGCCATTGGAGCCATTGCAAGGGATGCGAGCGGTGATGTTCTAGGAGCTTTTCATGTAAGAATAAGCCACATATTAGAACCTATCATCGCAGAAGCATATGCGGCAGTCAGAGCTCTGAACTTTGCAAAAGAAATGGGTTTTAGAACAATCATCCTTGAAGGTGACTCGTTACGTGCCATACACAAGCTCCAAGATACAAGCCCAAACTTATCAACTGTAGGTATTTTAATTGATGAAGCCTGTCTAAAATGCTTGGATTTCACCTCATGCACAATCACCCATGCTCGTAGAGAAGCCAATAGAGTTGCACATTCATTGTCTACTTTAGCTTACAACTGTATAGAGGACTCATTTTGGGTTGACACATGCCCAGAAAGAATAATGGCAGTTGCATTAGAAGATTATAATCAGATCCCATCATAAATAAAATCAGTTTCTTGCTAAAAAAAAAGTTTACTACTCATCACGAGTTGGGGTAGGGTTAGAATAGTGATCATAAGATGCTCTATTACCGAAACCCGATTATAAATAATAATTTTTAAAAATTATTATATGCATTTTTTATAAATTATTTATTATAACTTAATATTTAATCAAATTAACTCATTAAGTATTTTAATTATGATATTTAATATTAATTTTATTTATGAGTTAATTTAAATTTATTAATTTACTTTTTCTTAATAATATGCATTAAAATTGATTTTAAATTTAAATTTAAAAATCAAACTTTGACTTAATAAAAATATATTTAGTCAAGTTCAAATAGTTAAAGGGTATTTCTTATATTATATGGGTAAAGTTCGAATAGCAAAAATCAAAATATTTGAATGATTAATCGGATTCAGGAATTGTAATACATAATTCAATTTGATTCGGGTTCACATATCTCAAAATTAGTCAATGCCCTTTTCGTTGACATTCCTATTTGACACAACCCAAAAATATTCGAACCTCAAAACACAATACACATAGAGAAAGCATAAAAAAAATGCACAAAACATGAAGGACATGGGTTTAAATCTAGATCTATGGGATTAAGCTCAGGTTTAAGAGATTTAGGCAAGAGAAAGTGCTTAAGGAAGAGAAGAGGTTTTTTGTAGTGTTTTCTTAGAAGATTCCGGTGGTTAGAGTTAGTGGTCAATAGCAAACTATAGTGGCGTGCGATAGGGAACAATAGTCGAAAATCGCCATATAAAGAGAGAAGTGAGAGAAATTTGGTTCCTAGAGAGAGAAAGAGAGTGAGGAAATGAAAATTAGTTGAATATTTTGGTTGTTTAAGAGTTTGAAAAATGGTGTCGTTTCTGCACATTCATGAAAGCCGACCACTTGGTAACTGCTGAAGGATTCGACTTGGCACTTCGCTTGCTAATCCGCTAGTCAGGCCTTTTTCCTATATTTTAATATTTGTTTTATTTGGTTTATTTATTTGATTATATATATTAATTATGGATTATTATCCTATCCACTGTCAGTGGAGTTTTTTAACACCACAAGTGGGGTTAGGATGATGACATGTGTCCTTTGAAAATATTAAAAAAATAAAAAATAAAAAAAATGGGACACATGTCATCATCTTAACCATGCTTGTGGAGTTAAAAAACTCCACTGACAGTGTATAGAATAATTTTCCATTAATTATTTGGTTTCTATTTATATTTTTTGTTAATTAGGAATAGAAATTATTTATTTATTATATATGTGGTGATTAATTAAAATTTAGGAAATATAATTTGAACAAAATAAAAATGTAAATTTTGTATTTTTTTAATTGAAAAAGGAAATTTTATTAATGAAAAATATTTGTAAAAATAAAATTTCATAAATTATAAATAAAGAAGTTTAAAATAGATTAATATTATTCTGATGATGGAATTTGAAAGAATCATGAATGGTTGACATTTAAAAATTTTGAAGTACAATATTTTCCTTAAATCTCGTCAGAATAATGAAAGAATTAAGGAAAATTTTCAATATTAATAATTGATATTTATTTTCAAAATATAATAATAAAATATTACTAATAAATTGATAATAAATGAAGATAAGCCGATGATGATATTCCAAAGAGTCACGAATGGTAGATATTTGAAAATCTCTATGTGTGAAGTTTTCTTTAAGTCTTGGTAGAATGATGGAAGACTTAAACAAAATTTTCAATATTAGGAATCAGACTTAAACATTTAGCTGAGTGGTGTATGGATTCTGCATATGGGGAGCATTCGAATTGGATAGTTAATGACTTGCGACTTGGCAACGGGGATTGGGATTGGTAAAACTGAACATGCTTCCAAGGGAGATTGTAGATCAACATAAGCTATTACCACCACTAAATGAAGACTAGGACGATACCTTCTGGACTGCTTCATCAACAAGAGACTTCTCAGTTTAGTCAGTTTATAAGTTAATCATGGGGGATAATCAAACTACATTTCCTTAAAACAAGATCTGGAAGTTGAATACCCTACCAAGAATCAAACATTTTCTTTAGCTCCTAGCTCACAACCAGCTGTTAACAAAGTAGATTTCTTTCTGACGGAAAATAGCTCGAGATGCCTTTTGCTCGAGATGTGGATACTACCTGGAATCTGCCTTGCATTTATTCCGAGATGGCTACTCTTCACATCAGATTTGGACAAAATGGATTCCAGGTTCGATCCTCAATTCTTTTAATAATATGGCACTAACAGATTGGTTACTTTTCAATCTTACTGATCAGGTTTCTACAGCAAACAACGTTCTAGATTGGCCATCTACGTTTGGTGTCATATGCTGTAAGATCCGATTCTACACTACTGTAGACTCTAATTACATAAAAATGGATAATGGAAATTAAATAAATAATGAATATTAATTTCCAAAAGGGTGAAAAGCTCCATAACTTAAAATATGAATGGAGCAAATTATGTGAAATACTTTACGGGCGAGAACTGCAATGGGACAACTTGCCAACGAGTGGGCAAGAGGATGATCGCCAATGAATGAGGGCGAGTGTGCTGTTGGTGAGTTGGTTTAATTGCTTGTTGGGTGAATAGGTGAGTTCGCCATGTTCTTGGTTAGCACGATCGCCCGAATGATGGCGAGGGATGTGATCGCCAAGAAAAGGAAATAATCTTGTAATTGCCAAATATTAAGTTGGCATCAAAACAAGGTGGGGAGACCTAGGTGCAAACATAGGCGAGCCTATGTACAACAGGCAAGATGAAAGGTTGGCGAACTGAAATTGAGATTGGCGAGCTGAGTCTTCAAGATGAAGAGGCGAACTGGAACCCGCACGAACAAAATGAAAATAGATTCAAATCATTTTACAGCTAAAATTGACTTTGTAAGTCATACAGTTGAATATAATAAATAGAGAACGGTTAAAGTTAATAAAGGAATTAACCTTATTGCTTAAGGATTAAGACGAAGGTGCTGTATGTCAAGAAAAGAGGCTGTGGACTTCACGCCATTGGCTTCTCCTGACAGTTGGTTTAGACAATTAATGTCAAAGTAAAGTAAGTCAAAATGTGCAGAGAATAGCTTCTCATAGCAGTTCCTTTTTGCTTTAGTTTTTCTTCGGTTTTTAATGCATGAAAGACGTGAAATAAATGAAGGAAATGGGATAAGGCCAAGTGATGAGTTCTGATTGGATTAGCATGGCTATATAAGAAGAAGCATTTGAGGAAAACCAATTTGGCCAAATTCATCTTCTTCATGAAAGCTATGCAACTGCAAGTTTATGTTTTGATTTTCTCTCATTTCTACCATGCCCGATTTACTACACTTCACCCTTAAGTCGGCTAAACAAGTAAACCAGCTTGCAAAACCTTTCCTTCAAAGTTGATGAGCTAAAGGAATAAACAAAGTAAGGCCAACATGAGACAGAAAGTGATCTGTGCTAGAAATGCAGCTGATTAAGGTGAGATTTAATGATTTCTTGAGATTGAATGATATATTTCTATGATTTCAAGTATGAGAAGCATGATTTTAGTGTTGCTTTTGATTTATTCTTGTTAGATCATGGAAATAGAATAAATTCATATCTTGAATATAGATGAAGAATAAAATGAAATTGGGTTGAAATTGTAGTAGAATGACGGGAAAATAATCGAGAATGAATAAGGAAAGTAATGGAAATGGTGTAATAGTGATGAAAATGGCGACTATGGTGATCGCCCATGATTGAGTGTTAGTAATTGACAATGAGGCGAGTAGGAAATAAAGAACTCGCCATAGTTGTTGTACAAGAGGTCGAGGTCGCCCAACGCTAGTTTAATTCATGGACGAGCTCACCTCTGAATAGAAATCAGTGAAGGGCGAACTCAAATGGATATTCATTGGGTGAGTTGAATTGTGGGTGAACTCCCACATTTAGCCAATAAAGGCCTGGCGAGGTGAATCTTGGGCGAGCTCCCATGTATAAGCCATTTGATGAATGACGAGCTCGGTTAGGCGAGCTAGTTAGAGCTCTGTGGGAGAGCATTTGATTTATCTTAAGTCTCACCAAAGTGCTAAAAATAGTTGGAAAAGAAATATTAATGGAATTTATAAATTATTTTGCAGCTGGGAATGTGGGACTCGGTAAAAGCAATCGAGAAGGCGATCGGGGAAGCAAGGCTTTGTTTAACCAGGTAAGGGAGATGTGTGTGAAGTGAATGCATGTCCTGTGGAGTTGAATTTTATGAAAATATTGGGAAATTATTTTGGTTTATGACATGCATTGTTTGAGAAATTTATTTGATATTGGGCGAGCTACTAAGCCGACCCTTTTGATATTTCTGGGCGAACTGGTATTGCCGGACAAGCCAAAGTTTTATAATATTTTGGGCGAACAAACCTTTTATGTTGTTTTGGGGCGGGCGACACCTGTTTTAATAAAACCCGGGTGAGTCAATTGAGGGGCGAACTCATTTTATGTTGTTTTGGGCGAACGACTTTTTTTAAATAAGTATGGGCGAATTGACCATGAAAATACCCATTGGCAAGTTGACCATGGAAATGCCATAGTTGGGTGAACTGACCATGGGAAATGCCACAACGGGTGAACTGGTCGTCAGGCAAGCCGTTATGGGCGAGCCAATGTTTTTGTTTTTAAAAGCAAAGGTTGGCGGGCGAACACAAGTTCACCGCACTGGGTGAGCTGCCATGGGCGAGCCGTACTTGGCGAGCTGACCATGGACGAACTGATTTATGGGTATTTTTCTAACGAAAAATGAGCTATTTTATTATTTTGAAAATAGAAAATATAAATCCTCTGGGCGACTTGACCAATGCGCGAGTTGACCATGGGCGAATTAGTCATGGCAAGCCAATTTAACCCGTGCCTTTCTCACACGAAATTCAGTGAGATTACGAGCTGTTTTTAAAACCTTTTTGGAAAGAAGATCATTTTGACGAAATAATGAAATTATGAAATAATTCCTTAAAGGTTTTCATGAGATATAAAGTGATTTTGAGACTTAAGGCCCCTAGTTTCATGCATTATTATTTATGTTATTGCGTGACCCACCTGAGGCGGTGGCTCGGGTCAATGGACCAACAGGTGCACCTCAAGGCATCACAGGACTGATGGACCCGCCAAGTCATCAGCGGTTTCGAGGTCACTTGGCAAGTGGTCCCGAGGACCACGTATAGATTATGGCCATAGATTTAACAAAGATAACCGTGAGGGGTGATGGCCTACGCGTGCACCCCAATAGCGGTAGATTCCGTTCTCGCAAGGGGGAGGGGGAACGATGATAGCATGATTTATTCGTAGGGTGATGCCTAGTCTCAACTTGTTGGTTTCTGTTTAATGAGAGGATTTGTTAAATCCTAATTTCTGTTTAAATTACATGATATTATAAATTGTTGAGCAAAAGATTTGAATGGTGCATTGAGAGTACAGTTTACTATAATCACTGTTTTCCTATCGATATGATTTTAGGAAAAACAAATAGTTTGTGGTATATAGTTTTGGTTTTATAAAGCAACATATGTCTCCTTTACTGAGCGTATGAATTGCTCACCCCTTTGTTTTAACTCCACAGCTAAAAGACACGAAGTTAGAGAATTAGCTCCAAGATGGATGTAGCTACATATAAAGCGTTGGGGCAAAGTATGTTAAACATGACAGGTACAGTCTCTTCTGTTTTACATTTCAGACTTTAGTATACATTATTACTTTAGTGAAATAAGGCAATAGGAGATGTTGGATATAAAGAATAATGAAAAGAATTTTTATAGTCCATATTTGTTAAATAAATGTTTAACATTTATTATTGTCATTATTAAATATTAATGGCATCGCAGACAGCCCAACTGAAAAAGTGTATAGAAATACGTGAAAAATGTGGTAATGGGTTGTTACAGATTAAATGGTATCAGAACTTGGGTTAGTCTGATGTCTGTTGATGCCTTTAGCATGGGAAGGGTTGAGAAAGGTTAACATCCCCTGTAGTACTATATAGTCTGAATGTATAGATGAGTCAAGTGATTGTAAATTGAGTTAAGTGTTTAAAAGTGGTGAAAATATATGATTTAAGGATTACAAATAGAGATTGTAATCCGGGAATTTTGCATGCGATAAGCGATTTTATCATCATAATGTCAGGTCTATTCGATAAGGTACAGTGAGGAACTCGGTGTGGGCCCCACCAGGACTTCTCTGTCCATATCGAACTAAGATCTTGAAATGATGATATTGAAATGTGTATAAGCCCTAAGATCTTGTGTTTAAAGGTATATCGAAGAGAGAGAATTAAAGGGGAATTTATGAACATACCCCTATATTGAAATGGTTTCTCTAAGCCATAAATGACTACATTGATTTAAAATAGATTGATGGTGAAATAGTATGAGTATTTGATGGTGTAAAGGATAATCCTTACTGTGGACCCCACTAATATATTGACGAGTAAGGCAACCCGGAGTATATGCTATCAGAGGTAGCAAAATAGTTGGCCCTGTTGTGGATATTAAAGTCTGAATTAAAATAAAGATATGGATTATATTGATGAGAGATTATTGAATATTATGAAGTGATGTACTTATAGAGTGTGAACCAAAAGGTGAATTGTGTGAGAAATGATGTAAAATCGATTATTAATACTGGTTCTAGACACTCCTTGTGTTTTAGGAGAATAGATATTAATAGTGAATTGATATTTAAGGAAGTCAAGTGTTTGAGTCACTGCGGATGCGGAAGAAAACCTTGAGATGGGCGAGCTTGAGCACAATTGGAAGTACCGGGGCATCGAGGCATTCGCCAAAGAGGACAGTATGGATGAGTAGCGTTGTCATAGCAATCGTTGTCGATGGGCCCAAAAAGGGGTTGCCATGGCCGGTTGGGCTGGTCCGTTACGATATCCATAGAACCGAAATATTATGAAATACTTGTAAAGTGACTTGAAAATTTATATATATATGTGTGTGTTTGGAGGATACATAGTGATTTTGTTGGATGTAAATAACAAGACATCCAAGATTATATGAGTTTGTGAATTTGAAATTACATGATGATGTTTTAAGTAAACTTTTAGAATAACCTGGATTCGAGAGATTGTTGACTCGATTCACAACATAGAAATTCTTTGTAAGCTTTTACCAGTGAATCAAAAGAGCTTGAGAAATTACTCAAGAGATTGATGAGTAGAGAAATAAACTGTTTTGGTATAACTGGTGAAAACGAAAATTATATCGTTTTGAAAACAATGGGATTAGTACTCTCTACAGTTGCTTCTAGGTTTCGGAACAAGTATGGTATTCTAAAATACCTATCATATTCTATCTGGATCCCTAGTCGACTGTAGTATCCTTCCTATTTATGTGCCTAGATCCAACTAGGATGATTTTAAGAGAATAAATATGTATATTGATATAAGCAATATTGTTGAATAACGTCAAAACTTCTAGGAATGGAAAACCTTACTGTTAAGTCAGTGAACATGAGTTCTAATTGAACTATATACAGTAGAGACGTGAGGTCTCGAATGATTAAGTGGACATTGAAGTTGTATGAGTAAAGGATCTCACTACTTAAGTGAGATTAAAGTGTGGTGATTGAGGTATAAAATTTATGAGGGTTACCCGTATGACATAAATGAATTGTTGAGGAGTTTGTGGAATTTGTTACCTTACTGATGTGATATATACTTGTGAGAAAGTGGAAGTGAATGGGTATGTATGAATATAGTATTCGAAATGGTTACGAGATTGTAACAGTAAAGTACTATATTAAGTGGGAAAAACAACTGTGGTAATGAATAAAAAAGGATGAAATTGTCTTAAGAGACAAGTTATATAATGACTAAGGAACGCGAGTTATGAGGTAGTTCCCAAGTATATGAATAAATGTGATTTCCTCTGATCATTATGTAGTTATGGCTGGAAGTAATGACAAGCTAGAATTGGAAAGATGAAATTGTCATACTTAAGGGAGCAGATACAAGAAGTACTGCTATTCTTGAAAAAGGATATACATAAGTGTATACATGTACATATTGGGAATGTGAAATTGTATAAGTAAAGTGGTGATGAAATCTGAATGATAATAAATTTAAATTTTAGAAATTGATGTGAAGAAATTATGCTCTCAAGTATATTCTCCAAGCAGTGACATTACATGTACTAGGAGAATAGAAGAGATAAAATGATAACTTGATATAAGAGAAGTTATCAAGGGGAAAATGATTACCTGAGAAGCAATCGGTGGCTAATATTAAGGTCTGCAAAAGAAGGGCAGTCATAGTTTAACCATGAGGTTATAGAAGTGATTATGGATTGTGTAACCGAGTTAATTCACTTCATCATCATGTTTCGGGATGTCTTGAATGCCTTAGTCGATATATATCAGTGAAACAGAGAGAACGTATGTGAAGTTCCAGTGAGTGGGTACTTGTGATAGGGATCCCTGATTTGCCACATGCTTTGAGAGGATAGCAAAAGGCTTTGGGATTCCAAAATTTTTCTGTTGGCACCGTCTCAGATTGATATAGATATCCGAGCACATTATGTGGACGCTCTAGGATATATTGAGAGCGAGTGCGTTGTATTTAAGAGACTACTAGGACAATTACATACGATTGATTAAAACTATCTAAATGATAGTCACCAAATTATTATCGACTTAGCACCGAATGAGATGATAATTGATAAGTAGTATGAATGAGTTACTGTGTAAAGGAAGTGAAAAATTGCTAACTCCCAAGGATGATAAAAGATTTCAGGGAGTGTAAATTGGTTTTGAGAGAAGAAGCCCGAGTTCTTCAGAACCTTGAGCAAAATCCGGGATGGGTGACCCACGAGTGGGGCGATCGCTCAACACTGGATAACATGTTGAGAGATGTGGGCGAACTAGGTGGTCGCTGACTCACTTGAAAGAGTAATCCTAGAGCGTGGGAGAACGCCAAAGGGATGATTATTAATTGTCTGAAGAGACGGGCAGTACTCTTCAAGACAATAAGGAGTATAAAGAGATATTCGTGGTCTCATATTAGAGACGAGAATAAATAAAAGTTGAGAAGATGATAAGGAAGAAAAATACCTATATTAGAGGTACTTCCTATATTAAGTGAAAATTAAAAAGAGTATAATGCTATCTAGATGGTTGTGGACATATTAAGTAAGTCTGCTTATTCCTTAATTCTGGAATTTATTGAGCTAATTAGTGCCTTGGCCGAGTTATATGTCAGGGAAATGGTGAGGTTTTACAGTATTCCAGTGAGCATTACATTTAATAGGGAGTCTCGCTTCGTATCTCAGTGTTGAGAGAGATTACAGGAAGCTATGGGATCTCGATCGAGTTTTGCACCGCAGTTTATCCGTAGACTGATGGACAGTCCAAGCGTAGGGTATGGAAGCTCGAGGATATGGTGTGAGCATGTGCAGTTGATTTTATAGGCTCTGGGATAATCCTCTACCCTGGCAGAGTTGTTTATGATAATGGCCAAAGGAGAGTATAGGCATAACACTTGAAAGGGTTTATTTAGCAGACGATATAATCCACGATAGCATGAGAAAATAGGAGACTGAGAATTATTTTCAACTTGGTTGAACAGACTTCTTGAGATATACAAGAAAATTGTGTATATAAGGTTTCACCATTTAGAAGCATAATGAGAGGGAAATTGAGTTCCCGACATATGGAATCTTTGGAGATTTTAGATCGTGTGAAAGATGTGCACTACCTCTCGAGTTGTCAGGAGTGCATAACGTATTCCATGTCTCAATGATGATAAAGTACTGTCCATATCCTTCTCACGTGATTCGACATGAGTCCTAGAGATTAGAGAGGCCATGAATTACGTTGAGAAATCGGTACGGATTTTGGATAAGAAGGATAAAGTATTGTGATAAAGTGTGGTGATCAAAGATTATTTCTTGATGGGATTCTCTGGCAATATGAGGCTACTTGAGAATTTGAAAGCCTCATGCATAATAAATATCCAGAGCCTTATCTTTGATAGGTCTGGTTGAAATTTGGAGGACCAAATTTCTTAAGGTGAGGAGAAAATGTAAGATCCAATTCTACATTATTGTAGACTCTAATTACATAAAAATGGATAATGGAAATTAAATAAATAATGAATGTTAATTTCCAAAAGCGTGAAAAGCTCCATAACTTGAAATATGAATGGAGCAAATTATGTGAAATACTCTACGGGCGAGTACTACAATGGGACAGCTTGCCAATGAGTGAGCAAGAGGAAGATCGCCAATGAATGAGGGCGAGTGTGCTGTTGGTGAGTTGGTTTAATTGCTTGTTGGGCGAATAGGTGAGTTCGCCATGTTCTTGGTTAGCATGATCGCCCGAATGATGGCGAGGGATGTGATCGCCAAACCCTATGTGATCGCCAAGAAAAGGAAATAATCTTGTAATTGCCAAATATTAAGTTGGCATCAAAACAAGGTGGTGAGACCTAGGTGCAAACATAGGCGAGCCTATGGACAACTAGTGACATGAAAGGTTGGTGAACTGAAATTGAGATTGGTGAGCTGAGTCCTCAAGATGAAGAAGCGAACTGGAATCCGCACGAACAAAATGAAAATAGATTCAAATCATTTTACAGCCAAAATTGACTTTGTAATTCATACAGTTGAAGATAATAAATAGAGAACGGTTAAAGTCAATAAAGGAATTAACCTTATTGGTTAAGGAGTAAGACAAAGGTGCAGTAAGTCAAGAAAAGAAGCTGTGAACTTCATGCCATTGGCTTCTCCTGACAGTTGGTTTAGACAATTAATGGCAAAGTAAAGTAAGTCAAAATGTGCAGAGAATAGCTTCTCATAGCCGTTCCTTTTTGCTGCAGTTTTTCTTCAGTTTTTTATGCATGAAAGACGTGAAATAAATGAAGGAAATGGGATAAGGCCAAGTGATAAGTTCTGATTGGATTAGCATGGCTATATAAGAAGAAGCATTAGAGGAAAACTGATTTAGCCAAATTCATCTTCTTCACGAGAGCTATGCAACTGCAAGTTTATGTTCTGATTTTCTCTCATTTCTACCATGCCTGATTTACTACACTTCACTCTTAAGTTGGCTAAACAAGTAAACCAGCTTGCAAAACCTTTCCTCCATAGTTGATGAGCTAAGGGAATAAACAAAGTAAGGCCAATATGAGACAGAAAGTGATCTGTGCTGAAAGTGCAGCTGATTAAGGTGAGATTTAATGATTTCTTGAGATTGAATGATATATTTCTATGATTTCAAGTATGAGAAGCATGATTTTAGTGTTGCTTTTGATTTATTCTTGTTAGATCATGGAAATAGAATAAATTCATATCTTGAATATAGATGAAGAATAAAATGAAACTGGGTTGAAATTGTAGTAAAATGATGGGAAAATAATCGAGAATGAATAAGGAAAGTAATGGAAATAGTGTAAGGTGATGAAAATGGCGACTATGGTGATCGCCCATGATTGAGTGTTAGTAATCGCCAATGAGGCGAGCAAGAAATAAAGAACTCACCATAGTTGTTGCACAAGAGGTCGAGGTCGCCCAACGCTAGTTTAATTCATGGGCGAGCTCACCTCTGAATAAAAATCAGTGAAGGGCGAACTCAAATGGATATTCATTGGGTGAGTTGAATTATGGGCGAACTCCCACATTTAGCCAATAAAGGCCTGGCGATGTGAATGTTGGGCGAGCTCCCATGTATAAGCCATTTGATGAATGGCGAGCTCGGTTGGACGAGCTAGTTAGAGCTCTGTGGGTGAGCAGTTGATTTATCTTAAGTCTCACCGAAGTGCTGGAAATAGTTGGAAAAGAAATATTAATGGAATTTATAAATTATTTTGTAGCCGGGAATGTGGGACTCAGTAAAAGTGATCGAGAAGGTGATCGGGGAAGCAAGGCTTCATTTAACCAGGTAAGGGACATGTGTGTGAAGTGAATACATGTCCTGTGGAGTTTAATTTTATGAAAATATTGAGAAATTGTTTTGGCTTATGACATGCATTGTTTGAAAATTTATTTGATATTGGGCGAGCTACTAAGCCAATCCTTTTTATATTTCTGGGCGAACTGGTATTGGCGGACAAGCCAAAGTTTTATAATATTTTGGGCGAACAAACCTTTTATGTTGTTTTGGGGAGGGCGACCCTTGTTTTAATAAAATCCGAGTGAGTCAATTGAGGGCGAACTCATTTTATGTTGTTTTGGGCGAACGACTTTTTTTAAATAAGTATGGGCGAATTGACCATGAAAATACCCATTGGCAAGTTGACCATAGAAATGCCATAGTTGGGCAACTGACCATAGGAAATGCCACAACGGGCGAACTGGTCATCAGGCGAGCCGTTATGGGTGAGCCAGTGTTTTTGTTTTTAAAAGCAAAGGTTGGCGGGCAAACACAAGTTCACCGCACTGGGCGAGCTGCCATGGGAGAGCCATACTTGGCGAGCTGACCATGGGCGAACTGATTTATGGGTATTTTTCCAACGAAAAATGAGCTATTTTATTATTTTGAAAATAGAAAATATAAATCTTTTGGGCGACTTGACCAATGGAAGAGTTGACCATGGGCGAATTAGCCATGGCAAGCCAATTTAACCCGTGCCTTTCTCACATAGAATTCAGTGAGATTGCGGGCTGTTTTTAAAACCTTTTTGGAAAGAAGATTATTTTGATGAAATAATGAAATTAGGAAATGATTCCTTAAAGGTTTTCATGAGATATAAAGTGATTTTGAGACTTTAAGCCCCTAGTTTCGTGCATTATTATTTATGTTATTGCGTGACCCACCTGGGGCGGTGGCTCGAGTCAATGGACCAACGGGTGCACCTCAGGGCGTCACAGGGCTGATGGACCCGTCAAGTCATTAGCGGTCTCGAGGTCACTTGGCAAGTGGACCGGAGGACCACCTATAGATTATGGCCATAGATCTAACAGAAATAGCCGTGAGGGGCAATGGCCTACGGGTGCACCCCAATAGCGGTAGATTCCGTTCTCGCAAGGGGAAGGAGAACGATGATAGCATGATTTATTCATAGGGTGATGCCTAGTCTCAACTTGTTGGTTTCTTTTTAATGAGAGGATTTGTTAAATCCTAATTTCTGTTTGAATTACATGATATTATAAACTGTTGAGCAAATGATTTGAATGGTGCATTGAGAGTACTGTTTACTATAACCACTGTTTTCCTATCGATATGATTTTAGGAAAAACAAATAGTTTGTGATATATAGTTTTGGTTTTATAAAGCAGCATATGTTTCCTTTACTGAGCGTATGAATCGCTCACCCCTTTGTTTTAACTCCACAGCTAAAAGACACGGAGTTAGAGAATTAGCTCCAAGATGGATGTAGCTACATATAAAGCACTGGGGCAAAGTATGTTAAACATGACAGGTACAATCTCTTCTCTTTTACATTTCAAACATAAGTATACAGTACTACTTTAGTGAAATAAGACAATAGGGGACGTTTGATATAAAGAATAATGAAAAGAATTTTTATAGTCCATATTTGTTAAATAAATGTTTAACATTTATTATTGTCATTATTAAATGTTAATGGCATCGCAGACAGCTCAATCGGAAAAGTGTATAAAAATACGTGAAAAATGTGGTAACGGGCTGTTACATATGCTGGCATCTGTGGACTTGGTGCAACAAAAGTGTTTTTGAACAGGATTTTTCTTGGCCAACAAATGGACATTATGACATACAGAGGTTCATTGATAACAGTAAGAACATGGGAGCTACAAGAGTGAGCATCCAGGAGAAACATCTGCGGAATATTTCTTGGACAAAACTTGCAAATCCTTTTATTAAAATAAATGTTGATGCATCAACATTAACTAACCCTGCTTTTATAGCAATAGGAGGAGTAGCACGTAATTCGCAACGGCACAGGGTGTTTGGCTTCATGAGACGTTTAGGCTGGGGCTTCATCGTAAAAGCTGAACTCTACGCCATTTATTCCGAATTGTCAACAACATGGGAGCTTGGATATAAGAATGTTATTATTAAGTCAGACTCTCTACTTATGGTGAACAAACTTTCTCAACCTTTGAGGACTAGAGACCCTTTACTTGGTTTGTTAAAGGCGTGTAAAGATCTTTTGGAAAGAGATTGGACCTGCTCTGTTCAGCATGTGTCTCGAGAGGCTAATGTTATGTATTGATTTTCTGGCAACCCAAGCACATAACTCCTCTTTAGAATTGGTTTAACTCACTCAGCCACCAGTAGGGCTAGAGAAGCTACTGTATTAGAATTTACTTAGCATTGGCCGTTCTAGACTGTGAAATATAAGCAGTTTAACTGCTCTTATGTACCAAAAAAAAAGAATCAGATTTGTTCTCAAAATTTTAAATAAATAAAATTTTATAACAAATAAAAATAAATTAAATTTTAAAATTAAAATTAGGAAATAAATTAGAAAATTTCTATTAGAAATTTAATAAATTTGACGATAGAGCCTCTCCAAGAAAGTAGAATAGTAGTATTTGGATACTCTTGATTTAAGGATAAACATTTAAAAAATTCTGCCAGAATGATGAAGGGTTTCCTAGTACCCTCAACCTTTAGCATAAAATGGAATTAAACCCTCAATGTTTTATTGCGTGGAAATCAGTCCATAAACTTTTATTTTATTATAAATAAACTCTTAACCTTTCAAAATTATGCAATTAAGTCCAAATCTGTTAAATGACACTAACTGCTGTTTGGACATCTAATGTGAAATCTAATGTGGATAGCTTAGTTGGCTGCCACGTATGCAATACTAACAGAAGTTAGTGTCATTTAACAGATTTGGACTTAATTGCATAATTTTGAAAGTTTGAGGGTTTATTTATAATAGAATAAAAGTTTATGGACTGATTTTCATGCAATAAAACATTGAGGGCTTATTTCCATTTTATGCTAAAGGTTGATGGTATATTTGGCTATTAAGCCTAAAATAAAGGACATTGAGATAAATATCATTTAATCAAAATCATTATAAAAGATAAAATAAGATTGATTAGATACCATTCAAGAATTGGCATTGTGGGGTGCTAACACATTCTTCACACATGAATGTATAATCATGAACCCTAAATTTGAGACGTAGACTTATCCTTTATTTTTAGCTTGAATAGGTTATGGTGGCGACACCATAATTAGTGTCTAGCTATTAGGTTTTCAAAACTTAATATGTTTTGACAACAACAACACAAAACACAAAAAATCATAACAAAGCGTAATTTAAAATTGCAACAAAAATTTGAGAAACTAATACATTAATGTAAAATAAATTGTTTTACACACTTTTATAATTCATATAGGATTAATATTTTTTGCAAACCAATAATTGGATTTAATGACCTACTTGTATATATCATGTATGATAAATTTTTTACTCAATATGATATTCCTATCATTTTAATCAAAAATCACATTTTTTAATATATATTAATAATAGAAATTTTTTATTAAAGAATAAATAGTTTGACATTTTCTATTAACTTGAAATTTGATATGTATAATTTATGTAAATAAAAAATAAAATTTAACAATCAGATTATATATTAAAAAGGTTTCTTCTCATATAATTTATGTAAAATTTAACATTGATATAAATAGATTTCTTCTCATATAATATTACTATTGTTGATGCCAAAAAGGTTGTTGGGCTTGTTGATGTTGGATCAACTTGTTCTTCTTTGGATCAACCTACAAAACAGAAGAACCATCGGAGTTGTTCCTGATTTGACTTTCTCCGATGGTTAAGTCAATAGAGTATTCAAGAAAGAATATCAAAGTTGAAAGAGAGTGAAAGTGTGCTCGTACCTACTTCCTGTGTCTCTACACCTTTATATATGTGTTTAAGTGGGCAGTTACGCTCATTAAATGGGTGGTTACATAATTAAATATATAATTAAGTGAGTAGTAGTTGCGACGGTTAGGTAATTATGGGCGGTTACACTCATAAATGTCTGTACGTTACAAGGTGTAAGTACATGCATGTGTCTTGTGGGTCATTCGCTACCAAGCTCGGTAAGATGGGTCTATTGGGCTTTCTGATAGTGATAGTAACATTATGCCCCCCTGGCGAATTGCAATTACAAAGTGATCGATATTCACCATAGACCTTTTACTTCTTTCATATTCTTGAATTTTGTATCCTCTGTCTTGTGACTGCATATGAGCTTTTAATTTCTAGTGCTTAAGGTGACGAGAATCCAAGATCATGGGCGAGAAAGTCCCTGAAGAATGCCGCTCGGGCCAAGAGTGAGTGGAAGCTCGAGAAACTGGCGCTAAGGCCATAGTAAGCAAGCGCCTTAAGAAACTGGCGCCAAGGCCATGGGCGATCAATTGAGATACTGGTGCAAAAACCACAAGCGAGTAAAGTGTCAAAAATGCTAGCGTTATGGCTATAGGCCAGTAAGAGCCCAAGATACTGGTGCTAAGGCCACGTTTGAGTAACTGATGAGAATTGGCACTAAGACCAGGGCGAGCAAGGCTCGGGGCGAGTAAGTGCCATAAACACTAGCGTTAAGGCCATGGTGAGCAAGTGACTGGCACTAAGGTCCGGGCGAGCAACCGCCAAAAACACTAGCGCTGAGGCCATGGTGATCAAGCGATCAAGACACTGTTGCTAAGTCCCAGGGTAAACAAGTGCCCAAGACGCTAGCGCTATGGCCCGGGGCGATCAAATGCCGAAGATACTGGTGCAAAGGCTTGGGCGAGCTAGTGACTGGCACTGAGGTCTGGGGGCGAGCAACTGCCTAAAACACTGGCGCTGAGGCCATGGCAATCATGCGATCGAGATACTGGTGTTAAGACCCAAGGTGAGCAAATGCCCAAGATGTTGGCGCTAAAGCCCAAAGTAAGCAATTAATCAAACTATTGTGGTTCAATTTTCTTCTCTAAGCATCGATAACTGTTAAAGAATGGCAACAAATAGAACATAGCTTAGTGGAAAAATATGAAAATATACTTCAAATGGTAGGACTTCTCGATCTTGGGAATCATGGGCTTTACAAGTCTTGGCTTGATTTGGTGTTCATCTGATCGCCAACTCTCTTAATATTTGTCTTCCTAATATCTTCTGCTTCAGCAAGGCTCTGAGCTTTCTGGAGTACCTCATGCAAAGCTAAATGGTTCCTCATCATATAAGGCATAGTGAACATGGTCGTTGATCACGCCTGCTTTAAATGCTTGGATAGCAAGATTGTCATCAGGGTCCTTTACATCAACATAGAAATTAATAAATCTACATATATAATCCTTCAAACTCTCCTTAGGCTTTTGAATGATTGACATCAGACTAGCAAAAGTCCTTATTTGCTTTTTGTTGGCGAGGAAATGTCCGACGAATAGTTTACTAAGCTGTTCAAAACTAGTGATAGAGTTAGGTATAAGAGAATAAAACCCAGACCTAGATGTACCTGTTAGAGTTGTTGGAAACGTTTTGCACTTGACAGCATCATTTGTATCGTACAGATCCAAAGTTGACTCGTGGCACAATATGTGGTCTTGTGGGTCGCCTGTCCCATCATATTTCTCCTTTGGTGTTCGAAAATGATGAGGGACAATCTCTCTTGGGATCTCTAGAGATAATGGACTATTTGTTCGCCATACACAATGGACTAATTCTTGTCTCCTTTTTTTCATCTCCTTAAGTTCCTTGTCAATAGCATCTAATCTCTCTTGCAAGGAGAGATTATACTTCTCATTGACAGTCTTGGTTCTTTTTGCCACATCTATTATAGGGGAGTTGACATTTCCTTTTTCTCTTTCCCTCCTTCCACGTGGGTTACGTTGTCTGACTTGTGGTTCTGCTAGGGGGTTTGGGTTTTGGTTGGAGATGGCACTGGTTGGGTGAGCTGCATCTGATTGATTGTTGACAGGGAGTTATGCTTCAGGTGGATTTTGCTGATATGGAGTGGGCATTCGTTGGTGAACAATAGGGGCAATTGGTTGTACCTCGGATGTAAATGGGCGAGCATCAGGCGCGACTGGGCGATCTGCAGTTGCATTACGATGAGCACTCAAAGATTCCACTATCTGGGCGTAGTGGGCTCTCTTAGCTTCTAAAACTTTGTTTTGGGTGAGTAATTGATTGTACTGCTCCATGGATATTATTTGTGGTGTTGTGTGAGTTTGTGGCTGCCTCATTTGATTTGATGTTTGTTGGTTCGCTTGGGAGCTCGACATAGCTTCTTCTTCGAGTTCCCACAGACAGCGCCAAAATGTTGATGCCAAAAAGGTTGCTGGGCTTGTTGACGTTGAATCAACTTGTTCCTTTTTGGATCAGCTTGCAAAACATAAGGACCATCGGGGTTGTTCCCGATGGGACTTTCTCCGATGGTTAAGTCAGTAGAGTATTCAAGAAAGATTATCAAAGTTGGAAGAGAGTGAAAGTGTGCTCGTACCTACTTCTTGTGTCTCTACTCCTTTATACAAGTGTTTAAGTGGGTGATTAAGCTCATTAAATTGACGGTTACATAATTAAATATATAATTGAGTAGCAGTTATGGCGGTTACGTAATTATGGACAGTTATACTCATAAATGTCCGTACGTTATAAGGTGTACTTATATGAATGTGTCTTGTGGGTCATTCACTACAAAGCTTGGTAAGATGTGCCTATTAGGCTTTTATACTAACAACTATTATTATAAAAATACATTAATTATTTTAAAATTTTCTCTTAAAATACTCATCCTCATAACCATTCATTAAATTTACTAATAAGCTTGTGTATCTACAATAAGGTCGCCAACATTGTTCACGTTAGAAAAGGTCTATGCAACTTGCTCAGTCCATTAACCTTATCTGTCGACGAAATCTTTGACACGCACGAGCATATCGGACAAACTTAAATTGTATCTTCCTCTTCGTCTTCATAGGACATAATTCTTTTTTTTTATATTTTATTATCTTTAAATCCTCTCACCAACCTCGATAACTGTTCCAAGCTGTTATTGCCTAATCAAAAGCAACCGCGCCGCATGATCAAAGAGTCGATGGCAGAAGCTTTTTGTTGTTCCCATGCAATCATGGTCCCGAACCCCACTTGATCAGGGCCTGCTGCTGGGGTGCATCATTACCTTTCATGTGGCCTGATAAAGCATAGGATCATTGATAAGACTCTCCTTGTCCCTTCCCTCCGAGCGAGGTCCTAAGAGAACCCAGATTGACTGCACCCTTCACGAGAATTCATTGTTTGACCACAATCCGCTCTCATCATACGTCATGCTGAGGGCCACACCCAATTCTGACGAATGTATCAAATTGCATTCCCTGCCATTGCAATGCTCTCCTTGTTTAAGCATCGGATTATTCAATTAAACTCGTAGGTTGGTTTAAAATTTGGTTGAGTTTAAATAAAAATATAAGATAAAATTAATGGATTTGGATAAAATTTTTAAACTGATAAAAATTGAATCGAATTTAAATTTGGCGTTTCGAAATCTAAACTCGATTTGGTCCGATCTAAATATAATTAAATTTAAATTTTTTTAAATTTATTTATCAAATATAATATAATTATATGTATATAAAATATTTATTAATTAATAAACATGATTATATATATTTAATATGAAAATTGATATAAATCAAATTATATTTCAAATTAATTAAAAGAATAAAAAATAAATAAACAAAAAATTAAAATAAAAATAATATTTGAGCAAGTTTGATCGGGCCTGAACTTTGCATTATTAAAAAAAAAAGACCTGGACAAAAAATCAAATTCGAATTTGTGGATCAGACTGAACTTGAGCTTCTACATAAATTAGTATTATATAGTGCAGTCCCAATCCAATTCCGCCTATAATCAGGTCTAGCTTCCCTGTCACCTCATGAAATTTGTTTGATTTTGCATATAATTTTGGTATCCCGGCTAAAGCTATGAAGCTCACCTGGTTTCAATTTAAAATTTGAAGGTTTTTACTACATATATATATCTGCTTTTGGACATTCCTCAATGGCTCCCTCAGTCTATTTTTGAGTTCACCTTTGAAGCTAGAAAAAAGATAAGATCAGATTATTCTTGTCTTTTCAAATAGGTGTACCTGCAACAATCTTGTTAACTGATGTGAATAGAAAAAGATTATGAGTTTCTGAAAGATAAAGGAGGAGAAAAAATAAAATAAAGAAAAGAAAGACTCAAGATTTCAATTTTAAAGTGATAAAAAAAATGAACTTTTAATTATATGAGATAGATGAATTAGTATGGCTTTTCCTGAACTTTAGGTTGATCTTTAAAAAGGAAATAAAGAAAATAAAAGCAAACAGGTTTGCAAGAACTGATTCAAGATGTTGTGTGGCGGTACCGTGAAGCTGAAGCTAGATTTTTCACCTTTCTTTGTTGGCATATATAATTACTTCGACAAAGAGGAATAATTTTGAAGCAAAGTATGCTGATTTGATTTTAGCAATAAAGCCTGTTTTTGAATCAAATTTACAGCAGCATTTATATTAAGATTGAGATTAATGGAATGGAGAAAAAACTTTTATGGCAATTTAATTGGAAAATTGCGTTAGAAAGTACTTATAATTGAATTAAATATTTTATCACATATATTGACTTTCTTTTAAATTTTAAATTGCAATATTGCAAATTTATGACCGAAAGTCAATTTGTTTTTAAACTTACATTATAAATTTGAAGCAAAAAGTTTAAAATAATTGGTATTCTCATTTATAAATTGATAAAAAAAAATTAATATAAATTCAAAGTTGCAAAATGACCCTTCAACTTTAAGTTTGAAGATGAAAGGTTGAAAAAAAAAAAATAAGAAAAGCATGTGTTGTGCATAGCCGACCCATATACCATGCAAGCATGCATATTCCATCTTTGAAATTTTGTTTTGCATGAGCTGAGCAATCAAAAATACCCGTGCTTGAGTCTCATTTTTGTTTTGGCAGACAGGAATTAGACAATGAACCAAAGCCACTCCCATGGGTCTTCGCTTCCCATGGGGTTAATTTGACAATATGTTTTTCTTACAAAAGAAGCCACTTACAACATCTTGATGCAAGCTTAAATCTACGAATTCACATTGATTTTTGTCACCATCAGGAAACAACGAGAGCTCGTAGACATAAGACAAACAAAATCTTACGTGGTCCACTATCACTGTTCTATGCACAGGATGACAACTGTTGGCCAGTTTTCTCAAGCGACTGAAATGATTTCTCAATTCTTAGGATATAAAAAAAATTAACCCAAAATATTCCTTCACATTAATCAGTCATACTTAATAAATGCATAAATTTTAAGATTTCAACACAGGCATCTTAAATTTGAGCTAATTAATGAACTAACAAATGATTAACGATTAAAGGGTCAAAAAGATCCTCAAAATGAAAGGTTTTAGTAATTGTCTAACTTTTTTCGTAATCAATTGAATTTTTATATTTCAATTTTTATTCAATTGAGTTTTTTTGGTAAGCGGAAACCATTAAATCTGTATTGAAACTATTAAATTTGTACAATATACATGGTCAAAAAAATACAATCCTAACAGTTTCCATCCAAATAAAGGTTCAATAAAGTGAAATTAAAAATATAAGAATTGAATTGATTGCAAAAAAAAAATAAGAGCTTAATTGCAGAATATTTTATTATTCTATTGGTTTTTTTTTATATTTAAGCCATAATTAATTACCGTGCCACCAACTCCCAAGAACCTTGCTATCCTTTTTTGGGAATTAAGGGGGATAACAGGAACAATGAAAGAGTCATTAAATTAATCAATAAGTAATTGAAAAAAGTGAAAGTAAATTTTTTTAGATATTTAGATATAATTCAAATCCTAAAATTATTACTGTTGAGAAAGTTTTATCATATACTATTTTTTATCCGAATAAAATTAATTTTATTTACTATTTTTTATCCGAATAAAAGTAATTTCATATCATAAAACAAATAAAAATAATTATTATAAAAAAAAGGTGATTGGGTTATCATTGGGATATCATTGTTTCCTGAACCAAAGAAAAATTTGAGCCCAATGGAAAATTAATGATGGAAATTATGCACTCCCCTCACTTCAAGGAACTGCAGGTGTACGGTGAAACGTGGGCATATAGGGCACTTTATTCACTTGACAGTTTGTACTTTTGTGCCCACATGGCGATGTGTGACCCTCAAGCTAGTTTCTGAAATTGGTTGCCCAAAGCATCTCATCTTCTAGCTAGCCATCAAGTGTTCTATTAAATATTTGTCTGGTTTTCGAATCCAAGAACCAAAGCCGCCTAGCTGGGGAATTTTCATTTGAACTCCGAATCTTGATAAAAGTATTCATTCTCTCTGTCCATCTTTTTGCTGGTTTCACTTATTTTTACGGATAGGCAAGATAGGGTTAGCTTGCTGATGACTTTAGCTGCTTACGTTAAAGTAGCATTGATTCGCTAACATTGAAATATCGTTTGTTTCATTCGAATTCAAATTCAATCAGTATAATTTGATAAAAAATAAATAACAATTCAAATATATTCAATCTAATTTTGGTCGTACTAATTCAATCTGAATTTTTCTTAATCTAAATTTATTCAAATTCGACTTAAGTCAAACCCTCAATGAAAAAAGATAAATCATAAATTTTCTCATGAGCAAGAACACATTCAAAAGCTACCTGACTGCTTACCTTACTAGTACCATACCAAAATGGGACCTAAACTTGCATATTCAAAATGCTTAATTATATTAAAAGGATACAAAATTAAAATGAACATAATTTTATTATCTAAAAAATATTAATATAATTAAAATTAATAAATATATGTATATAATTATAACATAAATTAATCGGTACACAAATTGATATAGAAAGGTATTTAAGTCAACCTATTTTTATAGCTTTCTGAATTCATACTATCATATATGAATAGAAGATATATATATATATATGTATGTATGTATGTATAATGAATTGTGATGTTTACTATTTTTAAGAATGCAATATAAGAGAATGATAGAGATTATAAAAACCAATAGCTCATCCCAAAATTTGATGGTTAAAATGGCATTTGAGCTCAAGTTTACTTATTCTTATTTTCTCCCCATTTCGGTGTTCATAAATCGTTGAAAAGCACAAGTGAACAGGGCATGCATTTTTTTTTTTTGATTCACAGGGCATGCATGTTTCTTGTGAAGAATATCGGGACCAATCAATGAAATAAATTCCAAATCCAAACCACTGGATAAAGGCATGCGCCTTGGCAAATAACAATGAATCTGACCAAGTTAACAAAAAAACTGTATTTTGTTGAAGTGGAGGAAGCAAATCCACTAAGGAAGGAAATTACTCGCAGTCGCTGGGGAGAGGACGAAGTCAGAAAAGAGATCAGTAGAGGGACTATTAGCACTAGACATTAATTTAGATAGATTTAACAATCTTAAACTCGATACGAAAATGATACGAATATAAAATATAAAAATTATACGAACTAAAATTAAATAAAAATTATATAAATATAATAAAAACTAAAACTAAAAATAAAATTTTATATTTTTTGTGTTAATATAAATTTTTAATAAAAAATTTTTATATTTTATACCATACAAATATAATTTTATATGATATAAATATAAATTAAAAACACCAATTGTGAGATTTAAATTTAGCCATTAGGGAGAGGCACGTGACAAGGGGGACGAGCAGAAGTAGAATCAATCCTTTGCTTGTAGGAGGAGAGTGAGTGGGGCCCTCACTCGTTTTTGGGCCCGCGAGTGGAGTGTGCACTTTCGGTTTGCCCTTCTCTTCTTTATCGAAAATCTCACAAAAAATTATTATTCTCTCTTCACCTCTTGTTTGTGGGTCGGTCACGTCAAACACGAGCCTGTGTTTTTACAGTGACGCCTACGCCGATATTTCTGACGTACTCTAACTGATGATCCCACGGCTGAGGTTGTCCCAACAGGACAACGAAGGTGACATCACGGCACTTGATTTGCAAGCTGATTGCCTGATTGTTTGTCAAGGTGCCAATAAGTGGGCCCTGTCTACTTAGATTGGACACCATTGTGGTGGCCCACAAAATATATTGTTTTAGCTCACCGACGACTGCGACGAGAATGGACCCATGAGCCAGTAACGTAGCTACACGCACACTCTCTCTCTCTGCTCTACATTGGTGCCTTTTTCTTCCTTCTTATTCACTGCCTTCTCCACCTTAGCTGACAAGCCATTCCATTTCTGATTTCCTTCGCTCATTCTCTCTTCTCTCCTCTTCTGCTCTCACCTCCTTTCTTTATAGCTTTGGTGGCATATATTTAGAATTGAATCAAGTGTTAGTGAAGAGAAATAAGAGCGAGCGCACATTAATTGTTTTCTTTGCACATTTGGCATTCTGCCTTCGCTGGGTATACTGTTTTGTGTAATGGGTCTTACTTCTCTCCAAGATTGCATGGATTCATCTGACTGGCTTCAGGTTTGCCTACTCCATGCATTTTGAAAGCTATATTAAGTCTTAAATAGTGTATATATTTCTTTTCATCTTCGTTATGCTAAGGGTGACATTTAGCTCTAATGAGCATGACTCCATGCATATGAAACATTGCTAATTGGAGGAATTTAATTTGTGTTTGAGCTCTGAAATGGCATTAAAACTTTTGGACTATTATGAAACAAAAAAGCAGCAGGAAGACCCATTAATTGTCATTGGCTTCGAAGTTCAACGAACATTAAATTTGACCATTGCGTTGTACTGTTACTATCGCAAGGCAAACTAGCTTAAAATGCGGAATTTCCCTCTCGGGTTTCGCGTTGCCATTATCATACTACTCCGATATATTCGTAGTATAGTTTTTTTTTTTCTCTGCGTTCAGACAACAATCTAGTTGGATATGTGAAAAGGATATAGGAATGTATAGTGATTGCATTATCAGCCGCCTGAAAAGGACAAAGAATGTCTAGTGCTAACATTATAGATTACCTGTTTGAATTAACAATTCTGACATATTTTTCTCTACTTCCTTGTTCTCCATGTTTAGGGAACGATTCACGAGGAGTCTGGGATGGATTCTTCATCCCCATCCGGCGATATGCTCACATGCTCAAGGCCATTGATAGAAAGGAGGCTAAGGCCCCAGCATGATCAAGCTCTCAACTGCCCCAGGTGTGACTCCACGCACACCAAATTCTGCTACTACAACAATTACAGCCTCTCCCAGCCGAGGTACTTTTGCAAAACTTGTAGGAGGTACTGGACCAAGGGAGGGACGCTAAGGAACATTCCTGTGGGTGGAGGCTGTAGAAAGAACAAGAAAGTTGCTACTAAAAAATCAAATGATCAACCGGCCAGCAACCACCCTGGATCATCTTCTCATAATACCACTGATCTTCACCTTTCATTTCCTGAAATGCACCTTTCTCACCTTAATAACATTCTTGGCACTCATGTTACTAATACCAACTTCATGGAGAGTAAATACAATTCTCTGCTTGAAAATCCAAGGCCGGTTGATTTCATGGAGAGTAAGTTTGAAGCCATAGTTGGGAGCTCCAGGAACTATGATTTTATGGGGAATGGTGACATGGCTATGGTTGGGGGACTTGGGGATATGGATCATGGGCTAGCACCAAATCTCCATGGCCTTTGCTCTCCATATGGGATGTCCCTTGATGCAAATGGTGGTACATTCATGGACAACTGCCAGAGGATAATGCTACCTTATGATGCAAATGAAGATCAACAAACAATCGATGTGAAGCCAAACACCAAGCTCTTGTCCCTTGACTGGCAAGACCATGGCTGCTCTGACGCTGGGAAAGACAGTTATGGATACATGAACAACTTGGGATCATGGACTGGAATGATGAATAATTATGGACCCTCCACGACAAATCAATTGGTCTGAAGAAATCTGTAATCAACTACTGCTTAAAAAATCCTGGTGGCAGCCTGGCAAATTGTTTGAAATGACAGTGGATTATGATCTACATTAACTAGTGTCTACATTATCAAGCTCCAAGTAAATGCCTGTGGTAGAAAGAAAGGTCCTTTATTTAATTTCTACCATATATCTTTTTTGTTTGGTTGGGTGGCCTTCAATTATTATCGACTTAAGTTATCAAAGAGAGACTGTGCTGTGAAAGAGAAAGTTTCAGAATTGCTCCTAAAATGGCCATCTTAGAGCATTAATGTTTGTATATTTTATTTTCCTTTCTGATTGGGTGTCTTGGGCGAAAGACATTCAAAGCTCTAGGATTTTGTTGTCATACCGAGGAAGATATAGAGTGCTTCTGCCAGTTTTTTTAATTAAATTTATGTAAAAAAATTTATGTTTCTCGTTTTTCTTTTACATGGTGATGTCTACATTGTGTGATAATGCTAGCATTATTGACATATGGTTGGGGGAGTTTTCCGAATATGAAAGTAGGGGAAACTGGAAAGCAGAGAATGCCCTTTCGAATTGTGTGCGGCTTGCAGGTGACCCTACTGTTCTTTGGTGGCTCGTTGGTAGAAAAGAAGCATGGCAATCAGTCAAGAATTAAATTCAAGATTACTCTGTTATATTAGAATATTGCAGTCAGAATATTATAATTAGAATATTAGTCAGATGAATTAATTTTGGTGTCTGTCGGTAATTTACCAATATTGATCAGGTTAATATTTTTCTTTGCTCTTTTTCCTATTGGTGGTTCTCAATAATTAAATGCTTTGGGGGTTTAGTGTTTTACACGGACAATGGTTATTACACAGACAATGGTTATAATGTAATGGGATTGTTGGCAAGGTGATAGTTGGGAATTAAATTGGTAAGAAAATAATATGTTAGTGTTTGATATGCATGGTAAAACGATGTTTAAATCGTAAAAAAAGTAACATTTCAGTGTTTGGTGTACTAACATTTTACTTGTAATGTACTGTTAAATTTCAAAAATACTCTTAAATATAAATACAAATTGAACACATCTATAACTTATATATTAAAAGAAGGTTCTCAAAATTGAAACAAAATGTAGATTTTTCTAAGAATGATTTGTCATCAATTTTAAGTTCAAATGCAAAATCAATTTTGTTGATAAAATTTAACTTCTTCTTCTTCTTTCCATTGCATTGGTTTTGTTGTAATATTGAAATCAATTTTGACTACTTTTTTTTATCCATATGAAGTACAAGGGAGGAATGGGGGGAATCGAATATTGGACTTAATCTTTCTTAAAGAGGGATAACAACTGTTAGGCTAAGACTTGGTTGTTAATTTTGACTACTTTTGGGAAAAAGGTTTATATTGAAGGGTAAATTTGGAGGATTTTATTAATTGAATTATTGATTGAAAGATAAATCATTGCATGACTCAAACGTGTCACTCCCTTTGCCAAACTTGCTTATCTATTCCCAAATGTCACATCTTTCTGTCCGCATGTCTCTTTAACTTATGTAATGTCACATCTCGAACCCATGACATAATAGATGCTGCACGCTTGTAAGATATAATCTTACAGGCATGCGACGTATTTATCATAATAAAATTTAATCGTTTCAAATATCTAAATTGAAAAGTTTGAATCACTTAGACTAATATACTACCAATGATCAAAAGAAGTTTAAAAATTTTAACTTATTGCTTAAACCCTTATACAGAGAATTTAGAACACTCTTAGTTCTCAATCTAATCATAAACCTATAAGTCTTAAGACATGCCTTAAACACGTGGACATTATCAACATCATAACTTGTACGATGTTAAGAAAAAGGGATGAGTACAACTACTTAGTAAGCAAATAATATCCCACTATTTGGATTAAGCATATTACAAATCATTTAGGTCAAAATATCAAATAAAGATTCAAAATCAAAGTTGGGTAATTCATATTCATTCACGTAATTTATTCAAATTTATATACTTAGATTTCGAAACTAAATGGAGTTTCATAGATATCAAAACTGAACATAAGTTTCACAAATCAAAATTTTCAAGTCTCCCGTAACATGCCATAACCATGCTTAACACTTGTGGCATATGTCAGAATCAGAACAAAAACCACAATTATTCTTAGTGGCTTAGGTTAGAAATATCATAAGCAATTAATAGTGTCACAAAATAAAACAAAGAGCTGTTATTCTTAGCTGGTGGTATAGTTAGAAACTAGTTTCTTTTAACAACATACATGTCGACATGGCTAACATTTAACCCCTATTAGTAGGGTCAGAGCATAACTATACTAGGAGATAAAACAAATAATTTCAAATTACTCAATATACAAAGCAGTATTATTTTCATTTCTCATAATATATTTCATACAAAGACAATTTCATTCATCATTCCAAAGCAATTTCATATTTCCAAAATATACTCTACAAATTTCAAATATCAAAACGATTAAAACTCATATTCTTATACTTGAACAAAATCACATTCAAATTAAATTCTAAAAATTTTATATACTTTACATGCTTAACCCAATTTAAAAACTGTAGGGCAAAAATATAATTGTATTAGTATACAAAACATAACTCATATTAAGGTCGATTTTAAGGGTGTCAAAATACTGAAGGGATATCAAGTCACTTACCTGAGCTCGTTAAATTGAAACCAAAACAAAGCTTTAAGTTCTCTTTGAGCCTTTTATTTAAATATATTTAATATTAGAAAAATGTGCTATCAAATATACATAAGCTACACTATTTGACAGAAGCTAACAACTTATATTGTATGTTATCTGATAGAAACTAACAACTTATACTGTACATTATCTAAGAGAAGCTAACAACTTATGCTATATTTGTTAAATGATTGTAGCTCGATAAATTATGAACTTAGCATGATTTACAATATTTGATAAAAACTAAAAATCTATACTCTCTTTAAAATACAGATTTTACCAATTTTTCAATATCTTATTTTCCTCAAAACCTAATCCTTAACTACACAATGTAACCATAATAATTAAAGAGAAATCTTTACTCACCTTGGTCTTCTTGCTTCTGCACTAACAACAGCCAAATATCCCTTCTAATATCTTTTTCTCTCATTCAACTTGGCACTACAGCAGCCAAGCTTTAATATTTTCTTCCCTTTTTGTTTCGGAGCCGCTTCACCTTTCAACTTTTTTTTCAATTCTCTTTATATTTCTTCGACTTCTAGAGAACTTTCACGCCACCTTTTCTTTTATTTTCAACACACCCTCATTAAAGCTGATATGACAAAGTTTACTTACGATAGGCCAGGCCCAATAGCGTCAGAGCTCACCATGTGAATGAGAATCACTAGGCCACGTGGCCTTCGATGACAGAAGCCAAAGTATTTGAATGACGTCTGTCGCTGGCGACAGACTCTAGGCCTATCGCCTGTAATCATAATGCGACACGTGGTGCCATATTCAGCTCCCGCTACGCGACAGACCCCTCACGCCACAACGTTCCGTAATATGGGTCTCTCGCTAGCGACATGCCTTAATTTCTCCTGGTTTTCGAGGAACTTGTGTTATATCGAGACACAAACTCTCAACAAGATGATGGACTTATCCTCAAATAATTAACCCAGAATATTGGCCTATAAATAGGCCCCCAGGTACAATCTTACTCTCTAATTTTTTGACTACTGGCTTTTACGCTTCCCAATACTGAAGAACTTTCTGCTGACTTAAGCATCGGAGTGCCTACGCAGGGAACCACCTCTGCGTCTCTCTGACTTTTCTTGTTTTACAGAAGCTTATTAGAAACACGTGGAGACTAAGTACGAACATCGACGTCAGCATACCTTTATTATTGTTTTGTGCAACAACAATTGGCGTCGTCTGTGGGAAACGTATGAAAAAGCCAATCGAGATTTTCTAAGATGGTGAGAACAAGGTCGACAAACGTAAGGGCCGAAAGTGAGGAAAACTCTGTGAGCTCCCTTGAACAACAGATTTGCCAGACGAACCAGGTGAATAGGGAGGAAGAAAGAATTACTGTGTCAACGGCAGAATTCGAGGCTCGGAGGCGACAGAGTGAAGAAACTACTCAAGCGCTGCGAGCCATGGTAGATCTGTTCCAAGGAGTTCTCCCGACATTGGATCTGCGGCTGCCGTGCAGAACTTGGTAGGAGGAACAAATAGAGGTGTCCCGCCGCAGGTGTTTGGGCGACAGGAGGACACGACAGCGGCAGACCCCTCTCGTCGGTGAGAGGTTCCTCCTATGGAAAAGCATGACATTCATCAGGGTCCGGCGGAACAGGGGAGCGGGAGGCCTGTCACAGGCACCCAGCGAGAGACTAGGGAAGCAGCAGATTTAGAGCCTGCAACAAGGGTCATGCGACAGGTTCCACATGTAGGGCGGCAGGTGTCTAGGAGAGAGGACATTGACCGGGCGACAAGGTCTACCGCCTATCACCATGACTTGCCAAATTTTGCTGATACCAACTTGGAACATGGTATTGGAGGTGCTGGAAAGAACGGTGTCGAAGATCAAAGCACTTGGGGAACCGGGTCGGAGTTTGACCCCACTTGGTGCACGCAAATGGTACGGACAAACGCACCTCAAGCTAAAGGCAAGGAAGTAGTCGGAGACCTACCTGATTCGTCTCATATCCGAAATCAACTCGCTCCCCCCGTGGACATGAAGAAGATGATAGAACAGGTACTAGAAGAGAAAAAGTTAGTGTCCGCAGAAGAGAGCCAGAGGAGAAGAGTACCGTTCTACACGACTATCATGCAAAAACCTCTGCCCCCAAAGTTCAAAATGCTGCAAATGACCGCATACACAGGAAAGATGGACCCCTACGACCTATGCAAAACTATGAGGCCCTAATGTTGTTACATGGCTGGAAAGACGAGATAATGTGTAGGGCCTTTTCCTTAACTATGTTCGAACATGCGATGAAATGGTTTAATAACCTGCCTGAAGGGTCCATTATCTCTTTTGACCAACTGCGAAGCGAGTTTCTCAAGGCGTTTGCGGTGAATAGTCAGAGAAGAAAGGAACCGACCTATTTGCTCACTATTAAGCAGGGAGCTAAGGAGTCATTGAAGAGTTATGTGGATCGGTTCAGAGATGCTACTTTGGAGGTGCGAGATCTACAGGTCGGTATAGCCGTGGCAGCCATGTTACAAGGAATAAGGTCTGAGAAATTGCAAGAATCTCTGTCGCTAGACCAGCCAACTACCATCTCAGACCTTCTTTCCCGCGCACATAAATATGTAACCCAGGAGGAAGTAATGAAAATGGTGGCGATAGGAGAATCCAAGGATGGAAGGAAACGAGGAAGAGAGGTCACTGAAGCATCTTCTAACCAACCGAGAAAGTTTGAGAAAGCCCCTGCACTAAAATACAATTCCTATACCCCACTCACTAACTCTCGGGCTTTAGTGTTAGCAGCTATTGAAGGATCAGGGCTTATACAGACTCCAAAGAAGGCATCATGGAATTTGGACCGTAATTTAAGGCGTACTGCGATTACCACTTGACGCATGGGCACACGACCGAGAAATGCAGGGAGTTGATGAATCAACTAGAAAAACTAGCACGAGAGGGAAAACTAAATCGTTTCGTGTAGAGAGGCGATAGAAACAACTATCCTACGCGGAACAGAGGAAATCAATTTAGAGATAGGAGAGGTGAAAACAGGGCACCTATGAGATGAAATAAAGGTGATAGGAGAGATAATGACAGAAGAACAGAAGGAAGGAATCGAGAGGAAGATAATGAACCCACAAGGCCAGCTATTAATGTAATATCCGGAGGTGAATCATTAGCTGATACTTCTTCCTCATCTCGAAAATCTTATGCTCGATTGGCCCACCAAATTAACTCAGTAATGGGGGAAAAGCAAGATGAGGAACCCATTACTTTTACACCAGCCGATAGAGGAGATGTAGTGGTTCCTCATGATGACCTGATGGTAATTACAGCTGTGGTAGCACAGCACCAAGTGAGTCGAATCTTGGTCGACAATGGGAGCTCGGTGAACTTAATCTACTGAAACTGCTTTGAAAAGATGAATATCACAGAGGACAGGTTGAAACCAGTGCCTACACCCTTATACGGTTTCTCTGGAGAGAAAGTAAAGGTAGCAGGCGCCATTCAGCTACCTGTTACAATAGGGGAGAGCCCAAAAGATGTCATCTGACAAGCGTTGTTATGGTGGTAAGATCAACGTCTGTGGCTTACAATATGATCTTCAGGCGGCCATTGTTAACTGACATGAGAGCGGTGGTACATCCCTGCTATTTGTTAATGAAGTTTCTAACTCCCCACGGTGTTGGACAAGTGAGGGGAGATCAAAAGAAGGCCAGGACGTGTAATGTTGCATCCACCATGTGTAAGGGGATTCAGAGGAAGGAAACCCTTACAATTGAAGAAAAGCCTAAGCCAAAACCTGATGAGGAGATGGAGGCCATCCGGTTGGATGAGAAAGATGAAGAAAGAATGGTGTACGTAGGGAGCCAGTTGCCTGAAGAAGTGAAAGAGGAAAAAATCCAATGCCTAAAAGAGAATAGTGATGTGTTCACATGGACCCCAGCTGATATGCCTGGAATTAACCCTGAAGTTGTTTGTCATTGATTGAACGTAGTCTCGGGGGCAAGGCCAATAAAGCAAAAGAAGAGGAATTTCGCTCCAGAGAGGCAACAGGCAATAGACGAAGAAATTTCGAAGTTGTTGCAAGTGAAATTCTTTAGGGAAGTTAACTATCCAGAGTGGTTGGCTAACGTTGTGATGGTAAAGAAATCCAACAGGAAATGGAGAATGTGTGTGGACTTCACGAATCTGAACAAAGCTTGCCCAAAGGATTCGTATCCACTACCCCGAATTGACAAGTTGGTAGATGAAACTTGTGGGTATGAATTGCTTAGTTTCTTGGATGCCTTTTTGGGGTACCACCAAATTATGATGCATCCAGACGATGAGAAGAAGACTTCGTTCATTACTGATAGTGGGACATATTGCTATCAAGTAATGCCATTCGGTTTGAAAAACGCGGGGGCAACCTACCTGCGCATGGTAAATAAGGTGTTCCAAGACTTGTTGGGCAACACCATGGAAGCTTATGTTGATGATATGATCATCAAAAGCCGACAGGGAGAATCACATGCTGAGAAAATGACTAAGGTATTTAATGTGCTGCGACAGTACGAGATGAAGTTGAATCCCAATAAATGCTCATTTGGGGTGAGATCCGAAAAGTTCTTGGGATTCATGATTACTAATCGATGGATAGAGGCTAATCTCGAGAAAGTTCAAGCTATTTTGGACATGAGGCCACCCAATACTGTAAGAGAAGTTCAAAGGCTGACAGGGAGGATAGCAGCCTTGAGTCGTTTCTTGTCCAAATCAGCTGAAAGGAGTCTACCATTTTTCAAGGCGATAAAGGCAGGAAAGAACTTCAAGTGGACGGAAGAGTGCAACAACGCCTTTGAAAAATTGAAAGACTACCTGAAAGAGTTGCCCCAATTATCTCGGCCACAGCCCGGAGACCACCTCCTCATGTACCTTGGTGTAGGAGAGAAAGCTGTAAGTGCAATTCTACTAAGGAAAGAAGGGGATAGGGATTGCCCTATCTATTATGTAAGGAAAGTCCTGCTAGATGTTGAGATGAGGTACCCCTTAGTTGAAAGAATAGCTTTGTCCCTGGTGATGGCAACTCGGAAGTTACGGCCTTACTTCTAAGCTCACTCGATTACTATCTTAACGAATCAGCCCTTGAGGCAAATACTGCAGAAACCAGAACACTCGGGGCGTCTAATTAAATGGGCTATCGAATTGAGTGAATATGACATTCACTTCCAGCCTCGCCAAGCAATAAAAGGACAGGCATTGGCAGATTTCATTGTAGAATGCACTGGCCGAGAGGTCCAAGAGGAAACAGAGTTAGTCTGGTGGAAATTATTTGTTGATGGAGCTCGTAACATAGATGGCAGTGGAGCTGGAATTGTGCTAATATCGCCTGACGGGGAAACCTATGAATATTCCCTACATTTCAATTTCCCGAGTTCGAACAATACAACCGAGTATGAAGCCTTGATAGCTGGGATGAAACTTGTTGAGAAACTAGGAGTCAACAACTTAGTGGCCTATAGCGATTCACAATTGGTGGTAAACCAGTTCTCGGGAGAGTATGAAGCACGAGAACCCGCCTTAGTCACTTATCTGCAGAAGGTACAATTGTTGGCACAGTCGTTTCAGAACTTCCAGCCGACTCAGATAAATCGGACAGAGAACAACCATGCAGATGCCCTTTCAAAATTGGCTTCTTCTAGAGGGGTCAAAGGGGGTATCGTCAAAGTGGAATCCCTCGCTAAGCCAAGTATCGAAGAAGAAGGTGTCTGCGATAACGAGATCGGAGACGATTGGAGAGTCCCGATCAAAGACTATATATTGGGGAACACACTCCAAGCTAACAGTGAAGAGGCTTGAAGGTTGAAATTGAAAAGTGCCAGGTTTACCATAGTAAATGGAGAGCTCTATAAGCGAAGCTTCATAATGCCCTTGCTAAAATGCCTAGGGCCCTAACAGGCTGAGTACACCTTAGCTGAAATTCATGAAGGAATATGCGGAGAATACTTAGGGGCTCGTGCCTTGGCCTTAAAAATACTGCGCGCAGGGTTTTATTGGCCTACACTGAGGAAGGATGCCACAGACAAAGTGAGAAGATGCGAAAAGTGTCAGAAATTCGCTCTAATAACAACCGCGCCTGTTTCGGCCCTTCAGAACACCGTCCAGCCAACTCCGTTCGCACAGTGGGGACTAGATATCCTGGGACCCTTTTCACTAGGCTCAGGACAACGGAAATACTTACTTGTGGCCACGGATTACTTCACGAAGTGGATAGAAGCTGAACCTTTAGTTACAATTTCTGAGAAGAAGGTGGAAGCAGTGGTGTGGAAGGATATAATTTGCCAATTCGAGATCCCCCGTGTGATAAATGCAGACCATGGGAAGCAATTCGACTGTGATGCTTTCCGGGATTTTTGCAAAGGCCTGAACATTCTCCTAAGAATATCTTCTGTGTCTTACCCGCAGGCTAATGGGTAGGCAGAGGTGAGCAATCGAACTATACTACACGGGTTGAAGACCAGACTGGACAAAGCAAAAGGAGCATGGGTAGACGAGCTCCCGAGTTTCCTATGGGCCTACAGAACGACAAGCAAAGTATCGACAGGGGAAACACCGTTTAATTTGGTGTATGGGACTGAAGCCCTCATCCCAGTAGAAATAGGAGCTGAGTCACCCCGGTTGGTCCCTTACATCGAGGAACTCAATTCTCAGGGACTAAGAGAGAATCTAGACCTGCTAGATGAGCTGAGAGACAAAGCAAAAATGAGGCTGGCTACTTACCAACAGAGGGTAGCTACTTATTACAATGCACGAGTTAAGAATAGAGAGTTGCAAGAAGGAGACTTGGTATTGAGAAAGTTGGCAATTACGAACGCCCATAAGGAAGATGGAAAGCTCTGGGCTAATTAGGAAGGACCATACAGAATTAGAAGGATGTTCGGACCTAGCACATGTACCTTAGAAACCTTGCAAGGAAAGAAGATATCAAAGACTTGGAATGCCAACTATCTTAAACTGTACTGGCAGTAAACGTTGTACTTCTTTCCTGATTATGGTTATTCTTATCTTTACTTTTCCATCTATTGTTCCGTTACTTTACAGATATTATTGTTTTAATAAAGGCAAGCCCATCATTTCCTATAATTCTCTAATGCAATGTGTGAGACAGATTATGTGTTACAGGAATTGAAATGAGCAACAGCTGGCAAACAAAAAAGTCCCTAAGTGAAAAATGCGCGAGACGGGCAAACAAAAGTCCCTAAGCGAAAATTGCGCAAGATTGGCAAACAAAAAAAGTCCCTAAGTGAAAAATGTGCGAGACGGGCAAACAAAAAAGTCCCTAAGCGAAAAATGCGCGAGACGGGCAAACAAAAGTCCCTAAGCGAAAAATGCGCGAGACGGCAAACAAAAAAGTCCCTAAGTGAAAAATGCGCGAGACGGGCAAACAAAAGTCCCTAAGCGAAAAATGCGCGAGACGGGCAAACACAAAAGTCCCTAAGCGAAAAATACGCGAGAAGGGCACATCTAAAATTCCCTAAGCACGAAAAGCGTGAGACGGGCAACAGACTAGTCCTTAAACACGAAAAGTGCGTGAGAAAGGCAAAACCGAAAATCCATCAAGTGACAAACAAACGCGATATCCAGGTAACACAAAAGGCACAAAAAATATAGCATGTTACGAGTCCTTAAGCGAAACAAAAAGCGCGAGATAGGCACAATGCTCGAGAAAAGTTCATCTTTGCACAGGAATAAAAACGCTGTCTCAAAGTAGAACTTGGGGAGCAATATGATATAAAGGTAAAAATAGAACTATTTGATATCATTCCAGAACTTTGTGATGTAACAAATATGCAAAGTATTATACTGAATTCACATAAGCGAAAGAAAGAGCTATAGAATAAAACGGTACTTTTCATTAAAAATGAATCTGTACATTGGAGTTAACAAACAAAACAGAAAATATTAAACTCTAATCTACGGCAACGACCGAGTTAGCCGGTTGAGAAGGCGCTGCATCAGCACTAGCTTCTTGAGAAGCTTGAGGCTTGGGAACTGGATGAGTCGAAGAATCATGACCCTAGGGAGCCGAAAAAGCCATCTCGGAAGAAGGAACATTGCCTGAAGGCCCAACCACAGCCGCAGAGTCTAGCACGGGATCAACGGCCGCAGAATCAGAAATTTGGAAATCATCGTCGTCTAACCCCAGTAGTGCTTCGATAGACTTAGGCTGCTCTCCTACCTCGATAGATTCAGAAGCGTTACGCATTGCTAGAGGCTCAGATCAATCAAGTGCCTCAGAAGACTCAGGCTGATGTTGTGGCTGTTGAGGAGGCCACGGACCTTCAAGATTGTCTAATTCATCCTCAGCTCCCTTTGCTAAATAAGCTTCTGGACCTTGTGAGTCGAGCTCATACTTGGTCCAAGAAGGAGCTTCGTAGTACCTGGCCTCCTCAGTAAAGAGCAATTCAGGGAAAGCCTCGCTAGGTCGATGCTTCTCCAGCCAAGCACGAGCCAAGTAGAAGCCATACTTGATGAATCCTGTTGCGAGCTCTGTTTTCTTGTCAAAGCAATGCTGGAACAAGCGGTATTCACGAACGGCCTCGATTCGAGCTTCTTTTTGACGATCCAGTACGTTGTGTAGCTCCTCAATGGCCTCATCCCGCTGCCTCTCCATAGCTCCCCGATCATCAACGGCCTTATTGTAAGCTTCTTGGTACCCTTGAAGGGAAGCCACCTTCGCCTGCTCTTCTCGGAGCCTTTGCTCGAGATCAGCATTCTTTTTTCCCAACTCCTCCACCCTCTTGATGTAAGGACGAAGCTAGCTAACCTCGTTTGAAAGCTCCATTTTTTGCTCCCGAAGCTCGCGAATGTCTTTTTCGGCTTGCTCCCTGAGAGCCCTGTGTCGGGCATTGACAGCCTCAATTTGTTGAGCCGACTGATAAGACAAAAGACAAAAGTAACTCAAAAAACTTGACGGAAAAAGTTTAATCACCAAACGAGCACAAAACTCTTACCTTCATAGTGAGATAATCAGAATTATCCTCCGCTTCCGGGATGTTTGTGAAAAGCCCCGCCTCATCGCGAGGGAGAATGGTGCTCCAGGCCAGACGAGATGCTATCCCGGCATCCTCGATACTGTCATTGTCGTTCACCCCGGGATAGGTCTAAAAATCTTCCCCATCGACGACGACCCCACAATCAACCGTATAGCGCCTCAAAGTAAGGTCGACCACCTTAGGTAAGACTGGTCTTGTGGGCATTGAGGCTTCAATAATCAGCCTCTTTCTATATTTGCTCCTAGGCTGGCGAGGAGCTGACCTACCCTCAGTGACACGAGAGCCACCTTCTTGAAGGGCTGAATTACTCCTTTGAGACTCGGAGCTCTCGCGATCGCATGAACCTCGATCATGGACAAGAGGCCTCTTCCGTTTATTTCTCCCGGCCTCTTGTGTAGGACGACTGGATTCACCAGTAGAAGGTGGAGGAGTAAGAGCACGAGCTGGTCCTGAGGGGGCTCTAATTTGCGACTGAGGAGGAGGGACCGCTCGAGCAGCGACACTGGCATCCCTCCTACGCATCAAATCTCGGAAGTTCATGCCTGCACAATGTATAAAGAAAGTATTAGCTGACCAAGTAAAAAACACCATGCACATGCATATGAGAAGTAAAAAAAGATTGGAAACCTAGAAAACCACCAAAATCCTCTAGACTATCAAAATTTGAATCCAATGGAAAATCAACGAAAGGACTCCCAAAGGCGCGAGCCTGAGCCCACTTAGGGTTCTCCTCTAATTGATTACTAGTACCTGCAACCTCAGGGGTCTTGCTTCCCGAATCGGAAGAGGATTCATCTACAAGGCGACCTACAGGAGTGGATGCCTTAGCTGCGAGTACCGGGGACGACTGGCTTGGACAAGCATCAGAAACACGCGGAGTCATAGGGAGATTAGATGGAGCAGCAGAAGCCCCAAGAACGGCCCTGCTTACCCCCCAACCTACTGCGGCAATATTTTTTGGGGTTAAAAGGGAAAATAAATTTACTCTCCTCGGTAGAACAGATTCGCCGAATAGGCTCACCAAATTGATCTCTTAAAATTTCTGCTTTGAATCTTTCCGAACGCTGTGAGTAGTCGGACGTATGATGATTCCATCTAGAGCGAATCCGCAGGTCAATTGGAATCTCAACAACGACCCACTCGCTCTCAAAGTCATGCAGTTTATTGGGGAGATCCGAGAAGATTTTATTGTTAGGAAACTCAACGACCTTTAACCGTTGAAGGGAGAACGTTATTAACCCTTTCAACCCATGAACTCTGAAAAAAGCGCTAAAAAGAGGAACTGTTGGGATAATACCCAAGTTGTGGCACACTATGGAAAACGCTACCAATTGAGCCCACGCATGGGGGTGGAGTTGACATGGGACGATGTCCTTATATCTAAGAAACGCCTCGCCAAACTCCGGAAGAGGGAAGCGAAAGCTGAAAGACAAGGAAGCCTTATGAACGGCTACACCGTTTCTAACCAAGTCGGGCGTAACCTCCCCTTGAACTGGAAGTCTATAGCTATAGCCCAAAGGAAGAGGGAAACGAGTCCTGATATCCTCTAAGTCAGCATTCGTCAAAGAACACACGAGACCACCCGTCCTAAGTGTTTTACCTGGGCGTAGCAAAGACATGGCAAAAAGGTAAAAACCACCCGGCGACAGACCCTACTGACGACAAACCCAATAGGCGACAGACCTATTGAGGCGATAGAGCTCTTTGGTGACAGACCTACTAGGTGAGAAACTTTCGGGAGACCTAAAACTATACGCGGAAGACCACAAAATTTGCGGGAGACCTAAAACTCTACGTGGAAGATGAAGGAAACCGAAACAAACACGCAGCGGAATTTAAATCATTCGGCCTCCACCAGGATCGATTCGGAGAGTTGCCTGATTAGGGTTTCGAGATTTTACCTAACGTTTTCTCTGATTTTCTGTCGTTGGTCGAGTCACAAGCAACAACTTTTCGTTCCTGCCTCTATGGTATCCACACGAACGGATCTAACGACTCTTGAACGTCTCACGATCAGAAGCCTTAAAGAGCGTTTTTGATTCCTTATAACCGAATTGCTATCAAAGGGCCCAAGACATCACTCTTGTTATATAAGAGGGATAAATCCTATCTTGATCACTCAACATCCCTCTACATAGATTAAGGTATACCCAATTACTACCTTTATAGTTCATCCTGTTACGAATGACATCTAGCAGCATTAAAGTATGCAATTCTCTATGTTGAGATCTCTGATGATCTCAAGTCAAAGGATCACATACACCATCATCACTATGAGAATCGCTTATGACACTCATATAACAATCCATGTAGCATTCTCATGGAGGGTCGATCCAGTACATAGTTCTCTAACATGTACCTATGTGATGACTTGATATCCTATATCCATGACAATGGTCATCAGTCAACCACATACTAGTCTTATCGTATCATTGTTATCCTTGTTCACAATAATACTTGACTAGGGATATTTTAAGAATAGTGTGTTATTACTATTCTAAGGACATTATCATATAAGATTACATTACGGAGTTATAAGACAAATATAATAATGAACTATAATAAATAAAATGTCATGATACATAAAAAATGCTAAAGTCAATCATCTAATGAATGGTTCTAAGGGCATAATCCAACAGAAGACCACAAAACCTGCGGGAGACCTAAAATAAGTTGCTAGAGGCAATAAATAGGCGACAGATGTATACTTACTGTCACTAAGGTAAGCGAGAGACTCTTTGGCGAGAGAGATGAAAATGGGCGACAGACGGCTGTTCAGAAATTTTCGTGCTCTCTCTCGTCGGGTCCCAGCGGTTTATATAGCAGCGACAGGGAATGCCAAACGTCGCGCCTGATCTTGTCTCTCGCAAGATAGAGCTTTTTCCACGTGCAAAAAATACAAAAAATACAATAAGAAATCACAAAAAAAAAACAAAGAGCACTATTCACGGTAGGCTAAGGCCCAAAAACATATATTTATACTCTCTTGGTTAGAGAAATCCAACAAGAGAGTGGGGAGCAATTGATATGACAAAATTTACTTACGATAGGCCAAGCCCAATAGCTTTAGACCTCACCACGTGGATGAGAATCACTAGGCCACGTGGCCTTCGGTGACAGAAGCCAAAGTATTCGAATGACGTCTATCGCTGGCGACAGACTCTAGGCCTATCGCCTGTAATCATAATGCGACATGTGGCACCATATTCGGCTCCCGCTGGCGTCAGGATTCTGTCGCTAGGCCTTACCCGTCTGCGACACATGGCGCCATATTCAGCTCCCGCTACGCGACAGACCCCTCACGCCACAACGTCCTGTAATATGGGTCTGTCGCTGGCGACAGGCCTTAATTTCTCTCGGTTTTCGAGGAACTTGTGTTATATCGGGACACAAACTCTCAACAAGATGATGAATTTATCCTCAAATAATTAACCCAGAATATTGGCCTATAAATAGGCCTCCAGGTACAATCTTACTCTCTAATTTTTTGACTACTGGCTTTTACGCTTCCCAATACTGAAGAACTTTTTGCTGACTTAAGCATCGGAGTGCCTACGCAGGGAACCACCTCTGCGTCTCTCTGACTTTTCTTGTTTTACAGAAGCTTATTGGAAACACATGGAGACTAAGTACGAACATCGACGTCAGCATACCTTTATTGTTGTTTTGTGCAACAACAAAAGCTTTGTTATATTTTATTCTAAACCGAAGACACAAAGGTCAGTTCCTCTATAAAGACACTCTTTATATATATTTTTTTATTTTATTGTTTAAGGTGGGTTTGGGTATTACATTCTCCCCCCTTAAAGAATTTGGTCTCCAAATTAAAATACCCTTGGACTTAAATTTCAAAAGTTCTTCAAAAATTGTCTTATGGCTTGATACATCTACGTAATATAAGATTATATTAACACCTCATGATTATTTTCTAATAGTTAATCAAATCAAAAGGAATTTCTATTCAAAGCAACTAAATCAACACTTAAATCCTTAACATGCACTTTAGGAGTGCAACCATCTACAGATTTCATAAACTCCAATATAAAATACAAATTTTCAATCTTGGACTTAGTAACTTTAGTGTGACTTTGTTTCATTCCTTTAACTTTACTAGCAAAGCAACCATGACATAGTATTATAATTTTCATAACGCATACAAGTTCTCCAAGTTTCAAATATCAACCTTTATACTTTTCACACTGTTAATGTATAAGCTAATCAAACCCAACAAATTGAGGATCAATCACTTATCCAATAATGAAATTAGCAATTTTTTTTTATGAAAGTTCTTTCCAATCCAAGTAATTGAACCTTCCAACTCTTCAATCTTTATTTTCTTTCATTATCAGATATGGTTATCTAAAGTGCTTAACTTCCATGTGTTCCATAACATATATGCAATACGTAAGTCTAAATCATAGCTGAGTAACTTACCTTAACGTAATTTCTAATTTATTCAACTGATTTTTTATTAATGACATCAAAGAAGAAAAGTATAATACAACTTCACAACTCATATAAAATCTCTAAATTTTATATAAAATCCATAATCTCATTGTTATTATCACATAGATGAGTCTTTATTTAAAAATTTATCACTTGGTATTAAACAATCATCCAACATTCACAATTTAACCCAATTCATGCTTCTGCCACACACTCTTATATTTCGTTCAAATATAACCACAGAAACACTAAATCAACTTTCATAATTTTTCCTATATTGGCAAAATCACTTGTTCATAACATCTTTTACAATGAAATTTCTAATTCATTAACATAAATATAACTGTGTACATCTTTAAATCTTAATAACACTGTCAACAACTAAGTTGCCACAAGTATCACATATTGATTTCAATTTCTTTTACATTGACTGTAAAAATTTTCTCCTCCACTAGACCATCATAAAACTGTAGTAAATATCAAACCATTATAGTAAATTTTATCCACAAATTCACACTATACAAATTCAAATATACGACTTGTAATACCTGATAGAACTCCATATTCAATTATTGCTTTTTCAAATTTGACAGATCAAAAATTATATAATATTTGAATTAATTACAAGGCTTCAAATATCATGATATTTCAAAATTCCTTCAAGTATGCATATTATTCTTAACTTCATATCAAACTCAAGTTTTACACACCATAAGAAATTCTTTTTATCAAAATTTTAATCTATATGACTCTACATGTATGATCTATATCAAAAGTACAATTATGAAAAACTCCAAAAATATCATTTAATTGTAAATTTTCTTAAATTCTTAAAAATGCATCCATACTCAAATTACTAAATAACAAAACCATTACCCTTAATTGCTCTTACCATAATAAAAGTAATTCTTTGTACTCTATTACCTTTTGCAACTAAAATATACTTATTCCAAATTGATCGACTTTTTTATCACAATACTTGGATTACATAACCTTAATCTGTATCTTTTATACACAAAATTACAACGTTTTACACATGACAGGTGATTGTCTTCTATAACTTTATTCGAAAATTCTCATCTTACTTCATACTTAAAAACCATAATCAAAAGCAATCATATTAACTATTTCAAAGTTATAGAACTTTGAAAAAAAATAGAATGATCAACTTTAACACTTTCATAGAATACCAATTCACGTAATCAACCTTAGTTTTTTTGTTAAGTGAAACCATAAAAATTGAGCAAATAACTTCTCTTATGCATCATAATATTAATTTACTACAAGTGCAAATTGAAACTCAAAATTTACTAGTACAATACATAAAAGTTAAAACCATATACATCTCTTAATCAAACTCCAATAAATGCCTAATATATTGATTCTTATTTTTAATTTAAATATTACTCCAGATATCAGAACCATTACAATTTCATTGAATATCTTCATTTATATCTTAACTCCAATTGATTACTAGTGCAATTAACAAAATCTATAAATTATAAGTTCACAAAACCTAACACTAATAAGTATTTCAAAATTCCATATATTGTTTTTTGTCAATTATTATATTCCACACTTTAAATCTCAAAAAAAATGCAATTGATACGTGATCGAAGATACATTGACCATCTATCAAAAATTAAAAACTCATTTGTTACTAGCTTTCAAATTTCGTAAGTCAATTATCAGATAATAATTGAAATCTTCACAAAACTCAAAAATATCATGGTGTCCCAAAATTATAGCCAAACCCATCACTATTAACAATTTGATAAATAATTTTACCTAATATATTTTATAATTAGTAGAATTCGTAATAGGAATACAATTACAACACCAATCACATAATATCCTATAGTTTTCTTTTCTAAAATTCCTTCAAAATTGAATCCATACTTGAGATTACCAATATACCAAGCTATAATTGGCATTTCATCCTAATTACCACAATAAGAATAATCCTTTGTACTTATAGCACATCATTTTTGTTCTTAGCAGATAAAATCTTGTAATTCAAGATATTCATATCAACTTTAATAAATCTTTCAATGTTCACAGCCTTACTTTTCATACTAGGATTATAACATATGCTTATACCATAATAAGTAATATTCCTTGTTAACAATATCCCAAATAAAACTCATATTCCTTTTCAATCAAAATTATAGTCATAATTTTGTTACAATGACCATATTTTTTTTAGTCTAAATACCATTATAATGATCATACTTTAAACTAACTGCATAAGATTTCGACTTGCATCATTAAGAACAATTATTATCGAATACCACAAAATACACCAAAAAGTGAATGTCCTCATTTACACATAATATCTACCATCACTACAATATTAAAATCAAAATCCGTTAACACAGTTCTTTAACCTTAATATCATAATCATCTAATAATTAAATTTCCACAAATATCTGAATGATCAATCTTACCATCAAGCTAGATATCACCCACTAAGGTACAAATCATACTAATATTATCTAAATCTTTATTTGCATCATAATTATAAATGACCATAAGTGCATATAAAACAAAATCCATTAAGCATTAATTCACAACCTAATATCAATAGGTACCACAAAATTTCATATATAGTTTCTTTTCAACAACTACGCTTCATACTTTAATCTCAGAGAAATACAATTTAAGATCAAATCAAAAGTTCATTGAATATTTATCTCAAATCTCCAAAATTTCTATATATTGAGAATTAAACTTTAATTCACAATACTTCAAAGATCAAAATCATTCACTACAATAACTTTTAAGCTTAAAATACAATCTATATAAATCTCACCCAAGTAACTTCATTTAGAGACATATTCTTATGACAACTCTATTATTTCATGCTTTAACTCCTAATAAGTCTAATAAGATCATGATCAACTTTCATTAAAGATTCCTATGCAAAATCTCAAAATTTTCACTAAAAAAAAAAATCTAACCTCAATTGTATAGGGTCTCTAAATATTTGGATCAATTTTTTTTTAATAAGCTCTAGTCTAAGGTAACTTTTTTATCAAAACACATACCAAGAATCAATTCATCAAACTTTCTCTTTAAAATTTCAAAACAATGTCTAAATATCAATAAGACTAAGAACTCCAAGAAACAGAGAATCACAAATCCTGGAGCATCAATAATTCTACAAATCATATCTTAAGTTCAAACTCTTTTAAATATCATCACATAATCCAAAGGTCACAATCTAAGATTATAAAAGGACCCACAATTTGTTCATGTTCTTAAGGAGTCTATTTTTATATCTAAAGATCACAATCTAAGCTTCCAAGGAAAAGAATGAAACTTATGTCTTATACCATAATGAATGGTATTATCCATTAATACCATTAATACTACTCAAATGAACTCATATTCTACCTAAATAAAAATTATAATTGCGATTTAATCACATTAACCATTAATAAATTATAACACTTCAAAATAGACATAATTATTGAAATTCATCAATTTTCGAAACATCAAATTTATCCTCAACTTAGGTATTTATTCAAACCAAAACCTTGCCAAATTAAGTGAATATCCATATATGCATCATAAGAATAACTGACCATAACTGCTTGTAAAAACCATAAGGAAAGTTTACATATATTTGTACTAAAAGTATCTCAAGTTTCAAATATAATTTTTCATCTACTCCAATATTTCATCATTAATCATAGTAAAATATAATCAGATTTGTAATCAAAACTTCAGTAAATGTCCATCACAAAACTCTAAAACCTTCACAAATTAACTAAACATCTAGTTCCAAATTCATTTTTTTTTCAAAGATCATATTCATTTTCGTCATTGAGCTTAAAATATCATACTTATAAAACTTACAACAAAGTCATTTCATTTACAAACATACCATCTTATGAGTTGAGATTTTACATTTTGACTCCAAGCAAGTAAAATTAATATTGTATCCAAAATTCATCAAATATCCATAAGATAGCTCAAACAAAACCTTTAAAAATAAAAAATCAAACCTCAATTTCATAACATCTCCAAAGATTAGGATCTTTCTCTATAATGAATATGAGTTTAAATTAATTGCTTTATCAAAACACAGACAAAAGTTAATCAATTACAATCCATCATTATTCTTACTTAAGCTAGCAAATCTCATCCTCATCACAATTTCGAAATTGATGTCAAATTATCAATCGATATAAAATCTTCAAGATCCACAAAATCACATGACTTCCTGGCAAAGTCTACTAACCAAAACTTAAACTCAAACTATTAGAAAATCTTTACATAATCCAAAGGCATAATCTAAGCTTACAAAAAGGTTTTCACTTAAATAAAAAATTTTCAATCATTAATTCGTACTCATACTAAGTCTCTACAGATCCTGTAACGTCCCTTATGCCAGAATTATGAACTAAATTATTCTTTTTCTTACTTACATTGTTGGGCTGTACATAATGTCTCAATTCTTGTTCTTAAACAAAATCTAAATTAACTAGATAATGATCTTCAATATTTGGTCCCAGTCTAAATATTCTTGAGTAGACATGCATTCACAACTTAGCAAAATCTATTACTATCCAAGATGCATGAATGAATACAAAACATAGATATATAATTCTCTTAACTACATCCCCATATTCCAAAAGTACTAGTATTACAAGTCTGAATATAAACCAAATAACTGTACATAATTTACCTCCAAAGTGGTACCAAAAACTTCGAAGGACGAGCTAGCTCCTTGTGTATATACTCCTACTGCAAGTAATCTGGAAGGTGGAGAGGGGGGGATGAGCTTTTTGGAAAGCCCAATAAGATATATATATAGAAAACTGATACCAAATTTCTATATGCAATTTTCCAAAGTATTTACTAACGTCCAGATATCATATTTCATACTAATCGAAAAATCAAATCATACATGTCATGCAGTAGAAAACATTTCATTTAAATCTAAAACATAAACATTTGTATTCTGAATGTCATTCAAATTACGCGTGCTTATCACGTTCCGTTACAACACGGATCATCAAATCAAATTCTCATTAGTTTCAGAATCTAAAATCATATGTTCGGAAATCATATACAAAGATAAGCACGAAAAATCATATATATACTAAGCTTGAGACATTTGACGACTAATGAATTATCATGCAGTTCAGATATTCCCATGAGGGAAAGTGTAGTTCAGAAAGACTTATGGCCATAGTCCAAGGGGGTCCGCAGTGAGCACTGATCAGGTGTCAACTAGGCCCGCTGTGGACTGGATCAAGGTCACACAGTGTCAGAAAATAAATATCTATTGTGGACTGGATCAAGGTCACACAATAGCTAGAACAGATATCTACTGAGGACGAGATCAAGGTCACACAGTAGTCAGAAAGTACTGCAATGACTTATCTAGTCATGTCTCAAAACGTTTTATACATCTCTTTTTCAGAATCCGAAATTGTATTTTTGAGCTTTAGGAAAGTTCATAACAAAGTCATATATCTTTCTTTCAAAACATAAAATGATACATACTCATCATTTCTTAAACTCAATAATATAGGCTGATAAATTTCCTTGAGATAAACATCTCGATTAAAATTCTTATAAATAAATCAAGGTCATAAAATATAACCGTTTTCAAAATAAATATGCTGGATAATTGATCATTTTCAAATAATTACTTAAATCAAGTTTAAATCATAAAACATTATTTTCATAAAAATTCCGGCAGCATAACGGCTTATATTTTTTTAAAACCTCCTGCAAGAAAATACATTTTATATATAACCACAATGCAGTTGATTTTAAATTGATTTCAGTATCCCTACGTCCCTATACATATCTCTTACCTAACAGTGCACCACAAGTGTCGATATTGCACTCTTGCACTTCTTGAATTTTCACCACTTTTGATTTCCTTTTTCTTTGGGCTTTAATATTTGGAGTGCCTAATGTCCTTTACTTGTCTCATTTCCTCCTACATTAAAGCATAAAAATAGTAGGATTTATATTATGGATTTATCTTGAGTAAGTTTACATCACCTTAAGGAAGTGTATATTTCTAAAGTCCCCTTTAAGTGCATTACCTTGCAACATTTTCCTTGGCTGCCAAAAACTCCTTCACTCACTTAAATTTTCTTTTCACAATCAAACCTACATTAACAATAATATTTCATCACCCATTTCACTCTACCATCATACTTTAAATATTCAAAAAATCAATTTAGTTCTTACCTTTTCTTATTTGTCAACACCGAGAGCTTCTCTAGCAACCTTGATTCTCACAGATTTGTAGCTGAATCTTCTTCAATTTATGAAGCAAGTTTCTTGATCTTCGACAACCAATTTCATTTCATATGATTTTCTTCTCCAACAGCCCTTATTTTTGCTTTAAGAGTCACCTTTGTTCAGCCCTCCCTTTTTTTTTCCCCATACCTTTGCTTCTCATCCAAACAAGCTCTTTTGTCTCTTTTTCTTTTGTTCAATTCCAACACAATTGGAGCAGCCTAATTATGATACAATTCTGCCACAATTTAGCCTGCAATTATCATCTTTTATTTCCCTGAATTAATTCTTTAATTTAAATTTATTTCACTCTAATTCCTTAACCCATCTTACCTTTCGGTTGACAGTGCCTCCTTTGATCAACTTCCACGTGACTATAGCAGCCCACAACAAGGGAGATTGTCACGCCTCCAGCTGCCATCCAAACCCAAGAGAGAGCCCTTGTTGTCCTGAAAGATTTGGAGGGAAAATGCAGCTCTTTTTTGCTGTAGAAAAATCGAAGGAATAGCAGCTCTTGTTCTTCTTTTGGTCTTCTCTTTTTCCTTCACTCTCGGCTTCCACTCTTCCTTCTTCTACTGTATTAATAATTCAGCCCTCATTTTGCTCTCTTTCTCCCCCTTGATCAGCCTCATTTTACCGAAATCTAGAAGCCATTTTCCTTTCAAAATGCTCTGTTTTCAGCTTTTGCTTGACAACCAACACTTCACTTTTTCTTCTGTTTGTGGCTCCCGAAACCAAGATTCATTCTTTTCTTGGCTGTCGATGCAAGATGGGGGTGTAATGGCAACAAGATCGTGAGGTGTAGTCTTTGGTTCTAGCAGAAAAAGAAGAGAACAGTAAAAGAATGTCACAATGATGGTGATGATACACGGTGGTGAATGGAGTTGCAATGGCCGGATGAAAAATGGTAAAAGTTAGTGGCATTGGTTTTTGTGAGGCTTCTACAAGAAGCCATTCTTTATTTAATATATTTTATTCTCCACTATGATTATTATTATTTTATATATATATTTGTCCATCATTTACTATTAATCTTATTTTAATATTAAATTTGTTTATTTATTTAATCTACTAAAAAGGTGGAATTTACGACTATTACAGATCTAAAAATCGTAACCTAAGCTCTAATAATACTTAATATATCACCCCTGAACTCGGGACATAACAGACGCAGCACAACTATGAGATATAATCTTACAGGCATGCATGACATTTATCATACTAAAATTTAATCCTTTCAAATTTCTAAATTGAAAAATTTAAATCTACTTAGATTAATATATTACCAATGATCAAAAGAAATTTACAAAATTTTAACTTATTCCTTAAATCATTGATTAAAGAATTTAGAACATTCTTAGTTCTCAATCTAATAATAAACTTATAGGTCTGAAGACGTGTCCTAAACCCTAAAACGTCACCCTCGACATTCCCATGGACATTATCAACATCAAAACCTGTAAGATGTTAAGAAAAAAGGATGAGTACAATTACTTAGTAAGCAACCAATATCCCATCAGTTGGATTAAGCATACCACAAATCATTTAGACCAAAATATCAATATAAAGATTCAAAACCAAAGTTGGGTAATCTCATATTCATTCATGTAATTTATTCAAATATATATACTTAGATTTCAAAGCTAAATGGAGTTTCATAGATATCAAATCTGAACAAAGGTTTCACAAATCAAAATTTTTAGGTCTCCCGTAACATGCCATGGCCATGATTAACTTTTGTGGCACATGTCAGAATCAAAACAAAAACCATAATTAACCCTGATGACTTGAGTCAGAAATATTAGAAGCAACTAATAGTAGCATAGAACAAAACAAAGAGCCATTATTCTTAACCGGTGGTACTGTTAGAAACTAGTTTTTTTAACAAAATACATGTCAACATGGCCAATATTTAACCCTTATTGGCAGAATCAGAGCATAGTTATACTAGGAGACAAAATAAATAATTTTAGATAATCCAATATACAAAGCAGTATTATTTTCATTTCTCATAATATATTTCATACAAAGGCAATTTCGTTCATCATTCCAAAACAATTTCATATTTCCAAAATATATATTACAAATTCGAAATATCAAAGCGATTAAAAATCATACACATGTACTTTAACAAAATCACGTACAAAATATATTCTAATAATTTTATATAATTTGCATGCTTAACCCAATTTAAAAACCATAGTGCAAAAATATATTTGTACATAGTATACAAAACGTAACTCATATTAATGTTGATTTTAAGGGTGTTAAAACACCGAAGGAATATCAAGTCACTTAGTTAAGCTTGTTAAATTAAAACCAAAACAAAAATTTAAGCTCTCTTGGAGCATATTATTCAAAAATATTTAATATTAGAAAAGTACGTTATCAAATAAACATAAGCTACGCTATCTGATAGAAGTTGACAACTTATATTGTACTCTATTTGATAGAAGTTGACAACTTATACTGTATGTTATCTGAGAGAAGTTGACAACTTATTCTATATTTACTAAACGGCTATAACTCGAAAAATAAAGAACTTAACATGATTTATGCTATTTGACGAAAGCTAAAATTTTGTACTCTCTCTCAAATATAGATTTTTCCTAAATTTTTAATGTCTTATTTTTTCCTCTAAACTCAATCTCTAACTACACAACGTAACCATAAAAATTAAAGAGAAATTTTTACTCACCTTGGTCTTCTTGCACTCATACTAACACCTCCCTTCTATTATCTTTTTATCTCATTAAGCTTAGCACTACAACAGCCAAGCTTTAATATTTTCTTCTCTTTTTGTTTTGATGCTCCTTCACTGCCTATCAACTTTTTGTTTTCAATTCTTGTTATATTTCTTCGACTTCCAAAGAGCTTTCATGCCACCTTTTCTTTGTTTTCAACACACCCTTATTAAAGCTTTGATATATTTTACTTTAAACCTAAGACACAAAGGCCAGTGCCCTCTATATCATTTGCATTTGGGCTCCTCTTTATATGTATATATATTGTTTAAGGTAGGCTTGGGTATTACATGTAACTTGAGTAGACTGATTCAACATGAACTGCACAGAATCATTGATGCTATTCAACACCACATCTGCTCCTTGCCCCTGCTTACCATACTCTTTGCTATTGCACTGTCACTAGATGAAGTGGATGTGAGCACTCCAAGCTACCTTAAGAATAGACTTTAACTGATTCACCCTTGAGTTTAGATTTGGATCAAGTAATTGGATACTCATTAAATTAGTTTAAGAGTCAAACTTTTAAGTTAATAATCAAAGTTTATGAATAGTAAACTAATATTGCCAAATAATTAGGGTAAGGTTTGAATAAAAAAAGTTTTAAAAAATTTTCAAAAAATGACACGTCATCAAATTTAAGTTCAATTGCAAAATCAATTTTATTGATCAATTTTGACTTCTTCTTCTTTTAGTTGTATTTGTTTCGTTATAATATTGAAATAAATTTTGACTATTTTTGAGAAGAAGGTTTATATTGAAGGGTGAACTTGGAAGATTTTAAGTGAATTGTTGATTGAATGCTAAATCAATGCATGGCTCAAACATGTTAACTTCTTTTGCCAAACTTGCTTACCTATTCTCAAATGTCACCTCTTTCTATTCGCATGTCTCTCTAACTCATGTAACTTGAGTGGCAACTTAACATGAATTGCACAGAATCACTGATGCTGTTGAATACTACATCTACACCTTGCCCCTACTTACCATGCTCTCTACTATTGCACTCTCACCATACGAAGTAGATGTGAGCACTCCAAGCTATCTTAAGAATAAAGACCTTAACTGATTTACCCTTGAGTTTGGATTTGGATCAAGTAATTAGATACTCATTAAATTAGTTCGAGACTTAATAATCAAAGTTTATGAACAATAAACTAATATTGCCAAAATAATTACGTTAAGGTTTGAATAAAAAAAATTTTAAAAAATTTTCAGAAAATGACACGTCATCAAATTTAAGTTCAATTGCAAAACCAATTTTATTGATCAATTTTGACTTTTTCTTGTTTTAGTTGTATTTGTTTTGTTGTAATATTGAAATAAATTTTGACTACTTTTGAGAAGAAGGTTTATATTAAAGGGTGAATTTCGAAGATTTTATTAACCAAATTGTTAATTGAATGCTAAATCAGTGCATGGCTCAAACATTTTAACTCCTTTTGCCAAACTTGCTTATTTGTTCTCAAATGTCACCTCTTTCTATTCACATGTTTCTCTAACTCATGTAACTTGAGTAGACTTGAGTGGCAATTTAACATGAATTGCACAGAATCACTGATGCTATTGAACACCACATCTGCACCTTGCCCCTACTTACCATGCTCTCTGCTATTGCACTCTCACCAGATGAAGTTGATGTGAGCACTTTAAGCTCTCTTAAGAATAAAGACCTTAAACTGATTTACCCTTGAGTTTGGATTTGGATCAAGTAATTAGATACTCATTAAATTAGTTTGAGACTTAATAATCAAAGTTTATGAATAGTAAACTAATATTGCCAAAATTCTTAGGGTAAGCTTTTAGTAAAAATATTTAAATAGTATTCGAGTATTTATCAGATTTGAGTAGTATGAAAAATAATTGGATTCAAATATTAGCACCTCAAAAATGGTAGGTACCATACTTGTGGTCATCTCTAGACACAGTAACCATTTACACTCACTAGTAAATTTTAAAATTTTTTCAACAATATATGAAATAAAATTTTCATAATAAAATTATATTTTTTATAAGAATAATTATCTAATACACTATAAGTAGAGTTTTTTTACTCCACAAGTGGAGTTAGGATGATTACATGTCCTATTTTATTTTCTTTTATTTTCTTAATATTTTAAAAGACATGTGCCAACATTCTAACATTGTTTGTGGAGTTAAAAAATTTTACTAGATATTAGTTCTTTTTATAAACTCATGTATTTATTATTGTTTTTATTATTTTGCAAATAAAATTTTTAACCTCTATGCTTTTTTGTTAAAGGTGTATATGAGTCAAACTACTCGAGAACTATTGGGACTCGACTCAATAAGTACTCAAGTTTAACTCGTTCATTTTTTAGCTGAGCTCGAGTTTGAGTAGTTAAAAATTTGGCTCGAGCAGTTTACAAGTTTTATCGAGCTTTTTTTAATTTTAATATATATTTTATTATTTAACTATTAAATTACGTTTTTAACCACGTACATATGAAATATAACAAAAAGAAAAAGCTCATTAGCCCACCCCAGGTTCTTAACCCTAACGCCATATCTCCATCTCCAATTCCCAAATCCCAATTCCATTCTCACGAGCCAGCCCAACCTTACTCCCATCGGCGCCGCTCCCTTCAGTCTCTCCCTTAATTGGTTAGTCTCATTTCACTAAAGTGTCTTCCTATCCTCTCTCTTGAGTCTTGAGTCTCGATTCAATGGAGTAGCAAGGTCGATTGATGCCTACTCCTAGTTCCAGTTAGCGACGCTGCGACAGGACACTAGATTGAACAGCAAAGGATTGAATAGCAGTAAATCTCCTCAGCTAAGGCTTGTTTTTGCAAATCTCCATGTCCAAAACAAAGCCCAATGACCAGTTTCAAACTTGATTATTGATTTGAAACGTAATGTTTGTTTTATTTGCTTAATTAATTTATTTTAATATTATTGATTTGTTTCTTTATTGATTTGTTTTGTTATTTCTTTACTGAAACTTAATTTTTTGTTTTGTTTTGTTTGCTGCGACAGGACACTAGATTGAACAGCAGCAAAATAGTAGCAAATCTCCTCATCTAAGGTTTGTTGCTGCAAATCTTGGTTTATATTCTGCAATGACTAAAGAATAAAATAAATAAATAATCATGACTTTTTAGACATGATAGTACTGTAACATATATTCTTATTTTAAGAATTTGGAAATTTGATAATTTTTTCTTGCTATTATGGCTGTGCTATGATCAAAAGTGGCTTTGGGATATATTTTAAATGAGCTAAAACTATGTAAACAATTGTTTTAAAATGATTGCATTAAGGACTTTTTTATTTGTGATTGATGATTGAACCAATATATACCCACACTCAGATTATAAAAATTCCAAAATTAATGGTCGAATAAAAATCCTTTTATTTTTTCTTTTGAATATTATGAGGTTTATTTGTTTTCAGTGAATTGATCCTAGTTCTTTTATTTTTTTAAAATATTTTTCTATGAGTTTTATTAATTTATATAATTGTATTGATAAATGGGCTTGGTAGTAGCCTTTGAATCCAATGACTTGTTCCCCTGTTCATGAGCTGTCTGTTTTTGTTACTTTACTGTCTTTTACTACTTTCTGTTTTCTTCATCTATTTTGCTGTTTACACTGCTAGCTATTATGGCTTCCCTGAAGGTTTTCATCTTTCAGGAGCCATCCTTTATCATCAATAAAACTCAGAGCTTATAAAAAAAATATAAAATGATAGTAGTAAAATTTTCATGTTCCATAATTTAATTGTTACATGATTTCTGAGTCGTATTTTGTGTTGTTTGTGTGTTTTGAGATCAATTTTAAATTGTATTTGGAGTTATGAGTTGTATAAAGTAAGAGTTTGCATATTGTTTAGCATATTTTAAGTACTTAAATTGTCAACTCATCCTACATTTTGATTTGTAGGAGGTGTTGGAATAGAGAAGACTTCTTTGAGGATCAAGCTTCACTATTTGTCTTTTTTACTAAGTAGCAGTATGAATTTTCAATTCTAAGTTGTACGCTGTTTTTTATTTGTTTTGGATTGTATTGACTTGTTGCGTTGTGTATTGAGTTTGCACATTAGATTATTTGGATTTGAAGAAGTTGTATTGTTTATGTGTTTTGAGTTGTATTCTGATTTTATGAGTTGTAGTTTATGTTTACATATTAGATATATATATTTATTTATTTAGTTGCATATTTGATTAGTTTGATTTGCATATTAGATTTAGTTTAAATTGCAGAAGTTATATTTTAAATTGTTTTTTGAGCTATGATTATTTTTATTGGGTTTAAATAGTATTTAATTTTTTTTTTGAGTTGTATTTGAATTTTGGTTGAAAAATCAAGTCAAATTGAAATTATGAAATTGAACTCGAGCCTCGAGCCGAGCTTCAAGCGGATTGAGTATCTTGCGAGCCGAGCTTGAGCTTCAAAAATGAAGCTTGATCAAGCTCAAGCCGAGCTTTGAGTTTTTGAACCGAACCAAGCTCGAGCTTGGTACTAAATCATCTCGACTCGGGTCGATTACACCTCTATTCTTAATATCAGCAAAAAAACCCCTATCTCTTTCCCATCTAATTCTCATCTGCCGCCTCGGATCTCTCTTTTCCCGTCTTGAGCTCTTCTCACAATCTTTGAACCTTTGGCCATTGGTCACTTTTGCAGACAAGTAGTGATCACTGAGCAGTGAGCGAGGTAGGCAGTAGCAGACAAGTTCCCTCATCGTCACTTCTCAATCCTCCCACTTCTGGACCAAAAATTAGCAGTGAGCATGCCGGCACATTAGTTGGCGACTCACGTGGTGGAAGCAGCAGCCAAGCTCTGATTACAGCACCAATTTTAACTAAGGTCTGTATTCTTCCAGATTTTTTTTTTAAAATTTGTGTTGGACTGTAAAACTGTTAAAAATTAGGTTATTTGTGGTCAACATTGTTTGTTTTTTAAATTTGTTTATGGACATTAAGGATGCTTTTATCTTAAGCATCCTAAAAATATAATCCCTTTTCATTTCTTCTCCAGCAATTTTTATATCATTTTGTTTGTTCCCTTCTTTTTTTTTTTCATTTTAGCATGGTTTTGGGATTTGTTTTGGATATTGGTATTTTGACTGCTAGAAAGTAGCTATGTTCCATTTCTTTCTAATAACCTATAGCCTTTTGATTTGACGATTAGACAAAATCTTGTTCTCAAACTCGAAAATTCATTCAAAATCTCAACCCTGTTTTCCTAAAATCAAGTCAGAAGCAACCTAATCTGAAATAAAATTTGGTAAATGTTGATTGATCGAAATTTGATGTTCAAACTCAAGCTTACCTCGAAAATAGGAACAGCTAATTGAACTCAAGAACTCGATTAGTTTCTCAGTAGTAACTTAATACTAAGCTCAAGCTTGAATACTTGCTTTATCTATATATTTGCATGGCATTTTATTGTTATATATGTACTTTTTTAAAGCCAGTTAGGCTTATGACTTGTGCTTGGCTTGCTTGATCATTGAGCACAACTCAATTGTGAACTAATTGGAACTAAATATATTGAGAGTTCAGCCCAAGTATTTGTGTGTAGGCTTGATATCTCTATTCCCTTAGCCATTGATAAAGCTCCAGGATAGCTGTAGTCAATAATTGCATAAACTAAATGTAACCTGCTAAGTAAATGTATAGAGTATGATTTAAATACATTTTAATGACTGCATTTCTAGTGAATGTGCATGTTTAATTGGTTGTTCCAACATTCAATGTGTGGATGGCCAGATGTTGCCTTTTTTTAGATGCGAGAAATGCTTTCCCTCTCCAAAAATAGTGTTGATTTTCCTTTCCCTGCAGGTGAACTCTTATCAAGTGGTGTTGAAAGCATTTAAACAGTTCACAATTTTTAGTTACCTGGTTGAAGTAGATAAATTCCTTTTATCCATAATTTCTGCGAGTCATTGTTTTGTCTGATGCAAAATTATGAAGCTGGTTGGACTCGTAAAAGCAATTCGTGTCTGCCCCTCCATCTGTGAAATATTTGGGCCTTTGCAATTTCGTATGTTCCAGCATGATTTTGTTCCAAGAGATCCCAACACTAAGCCTAAAAGGTTCAAATATCCACAAATCTATGATCCATATGGTCCAAGGCCTCCACCCTCTGATAAGATTGTTCAACTGGCAGAGCAAATTGCTGCCCTATCACCTGAGGAACGCGGACAAATTGGTCCTACTCTCACTGAGAGGCTAAGGCACCCAAAATTGCAGCCGATTGCAACTGAAGGAATGGAATTGGCTTCACAGGGTGGAGCTGCTGCAGGAGCTACAAAGATGGAGGAGAAGAAAGAGAAAACAGCATTTGATGTGAAGTTGGAGAAGTTTGATGCTGCTGCTAAAATCAAGGTTATCAAGGAAGTGAGGACTTTTACTAATTTGGGGTTGAAAGAGGCCAAGGACCTTGTTGAAAAGGTACCTGTTTTGCTTAAACAGGGGATAAGCAAGGAGGAAGCAAATGATATAATAGATAAGATTAAGGCAGCTGGAGGAGTTGCTGTCATGGAGTGAGCGGCTTGCTTTAAAGTTTTGATTCTATTTCTATTGCTCTGGTTTTTAGTGTTTGTTGGTGGTTGGATAATGTTGAGTTGTAGTTTATGGAACTTATTTCTAGGATGAAAATATTGCAGGAAGAAAGAAAAGAAGACAACTTAGCACTTCACAACATTCCAATACCTAAAGTGGCAATTTGAATTTAATACTGTGCTTTTCTTCATTTCAGTTCTACATAAATTTTTAGTTTCTATTTTTTAATATTTTTTATGTCGGTTGAGCAAACCTGCTCAGGGAAGGAAATTGTGATAGCCAAGTGGGGATTAAAGACCTGAGTTTAAATTTATTTGATTTTAAAGGATAACAATTAGAATCCAAAATGTTTTAAATTTAAGTAGTTTCTTTTTGGTTTTTTTAAAAGAATATTATGAATTTAGAAGGATTAAGATCTAAACAATTCGAATGCAAATTCAAATAATTTGACTCCTAACAATGAAGTTCTAGTTCAATGGTGAGAAAGTTATAGAGATTGAGATTTGAGGTTCAATCTACGAAGGGCTACAAGCCGAAACATCTTAAAAGAATACTTGCTAAAGAGCTTTCCCATAATCGAAAACATAGAGCCATTAGGTGTTTGTTTGTGATGATTGTGCACGTAATAAAATCTCCACATTGAATTCAGAATGGCACTTTCTTTTAGCAGAAAAGAATGAGCCTTGTGCATTGTGAGCAAATTGAAAACACATGGAAAACCTATTGCCATCCACTGGAAAATCTGGACCAGACATGAAGATTCAGTACTAAGTTGATTTATAATATGTTAATATCCTCGACAATATGTATTAATATCTACAAACAAGTTTTCTCTTGATTAATTTACAATTTGATGTATTGAAGAACGTTTCTGAAATGCAGCTAGCAGCCATACACCAAAGATTCTACCTTCCATCTGAAGAAGCTCGAGCGCAGCTGCCTGAGCTTGCTGGTAAATCACTAATTAGTACTCTGACCGCTCTAGTCAACAAAAGCATAAATTTAAATTGACAACAGCAAAATTATAAGTTAATGCTGTGGACTTTCCGCTGCTCCATCTCCATTCCCACAAGTTTTATTTTGTTTTTTATTGGCAACAGCTTATTAGTATAGAAGATTCTAACTGGCAGGTTCGTATCTGCAAACGCAGTCGTATATCTTTCCTCTAATCAGTTTTTCTGCCAACCTCTGATTCTTCACCATTGCAAGCTGCAAACGAGGTATTTGTGTTAAAATAAGAGTCAAGAGAAGCCTCTAAGACACTTTTGGAAGGCTGAAACTTGCAGGTTGGATTCAATAATTCCTTTTTCATGTTTTCTACCCTCTCAAGTCTCAACTACTTCAAGTGAAGAACACTGTAAAGAACCCTAAGCTAAAGCAAAGGCTGATTCAGAGGTCCACTCAATGATTGTTCCAGCAACTACAAAGAGATGCATTTAATTGCTTTCAGACAGATACAAGATCAGATAAACCATACCTTCAGGGCTTCACATTTAAACTGAGCGTTAAAGTTGGTGTGAAGAGCTCTACCCATCCCTTCTAAGATAATCTGCATAACAAAATGCATGATTTCTCTTATTTCCTTTGGCATTTCTTACTCTCAAAACAGAAGGAAGTGAAAAGGTTTTATCCAAATTAATGCCTGACGAAGTTCAGGCATCAGAGAACAAATAACATACCAAATCAGCATATTTGGCAGCAGCAGCTAGCTCAGAGCTGACCTGCCTTAAATCTATGCATGGGCTTCCACAACCATTCTCAACAACCATTAAAGGAACCGAAGAAGAATTTTCTTTAGAACCATCCAAGGTGTTAGTCATTGCATCCACTAGAAGACCTCCGGCTTCAGCAGCTCTGCGAAGGATGTCACAATGCTGTGGACTAGAGGAATCAGCTAACAAAGTTCAATGCATGATGGTTCAAAGTACAGCAAAAACTGAACTGAAAACAGAAATGAACCGTTTATATGTATCTGTTGCATTAAAATTTCTTATTTCATTTTCTTTGATTAACCCCATTTCTGCTACAAATTTCTTCCGAACATGCCAGTTAAATACAAGTTGTACACTAATTCATCAATAATACAATAATATCTATTAAAAAAATTCCCTCTTTCTCTAGAATTAAATAGAGAACATTCGTGTGATGCTTAAGAAAATATAAAACTACTACGATATGAAACAACAATAATGTAAATGTGAAGAAAAAGGAAAAGAAAGCTATATCAACAAAGGCAAACCTTGGCAGCCTCAGCAACAATATCAGGAAGCTCCATAGCAGTCACATCATTCAGTGCAGGGAGAGAATTTGCAACCAAAACAACCTGCGGAAACATCTCGTTATAAGTTATTCTGCAATTTAAATGGTAAGGAAACAAGACAAAGCCATAAATGTTATAAGTTATTCTGCAATTTAAATAGTAAGGAAACAAGATAAAGCCATTGCAGAGATTGCTATTATAGTTTGAAAGTTAATAACTACAATTAATTTCCCACAATGTCACACTGAAAGAGCACTCAGATATATTTCAGATAGGCAATGGAGGCTCAGAAGTGTAAAAGCATCACTACTTGAGGCAATCTTATTGTGGAAGTAAATATTATTCACTAGCAGATCCTTGACCAGCACCATAAAGAGACAAACTTACTTCTGTTCCATGTCGGAGGAGTTCTCTTGCTAGTGGAAGCATGCCCAGGACAATGTCAGCACCTGAGTTGTCCACAAAGAGTAGAGCTCTCTTATGGGGCTGAGGTTTCTTCCCTACAGATCCTAACATTCTTTCCTTAAAGAGGTCAAAATCATCCACCTGTAGTACAGAAAAGAAGGGTTTTCTTCTGCACTGAAATTTCTGCTAAACATTCAAATCAAGACTAACATAGTGCAAATCAAGATTCCTTTGAGTTAATCATTTTTTTCTCCACTTACCCGCCATGGTCTTTGCATTTTGTTGCGACTCATTCTATAAATTTCAATAATTGTTCCTTTATGATAGAGATCAACACAGGCACGGGATCCCCAGTCAAATATGTTTGCAGCTAGAACACCTTCAATTAAGGTAAGCAACCGTGCCTCCTGCAAAATCAGGAGAATTTTGGAAGGTCAGCAAAATAGCAGCAAAGGCAGAGCAGCAGAACTGGTACTGTGCACTATGTAACCAAAATAGAAAATCTCAATTGGAACTATTATCAAATGATCACCTATTTTCACACCTCTATCTTTTCCCTGATAAAGTAAAATTCATACCTAAAATAACATTTTTCAGCTAAAATGAATAAAATCGAGGCAAGCTTAAACTACAGCATCTGACAGTAATTTTGCTAACAGGCAAGCTCATTCAAAGAGGACGGAGGAAGAACTCAAAATTACCATACCTCATCCATATGGTCAAGCTCCATTAACAGATCAGGTAAAACAGCCAGAGATGCCTCATTTTCCCTGTCATGATATAAAAAAACAGCGCTAAATTAATTTAAATGAGGTCCCAAGAAACTCTACTAATATGCCAATATGCATGCATCAAATTGGTAAAATGTCATGAAACCGCAGATGAATGCCTGTGATGTATAACTTCTTATGCATGCAGGTATTTGAACAAATCTTCCAGCTAGTTCTAATGTCCACTTAATGTACCATGCAGATATTGTTGGAAATTAAAAGTGAAAAGAGAATACGTCACATGCTATACTACATAGACCTAACTTGTGTTTGGGGGCAGAGTTTAGTTCTGTCAAGGGAGGCCATGGGTCCCCCAGTGGTTGTTGAAGTTGCCAATACAGTATTCATTATATTTACCCGCACATATGTTAATGTTTAAACTAACATGCCTCCCCACTCCAAAAATCCTTTTTTTTTTTAAATAGCAAATAGAAGAAAGCTTTACTTTTTAAGAAACAAAAACAGAATAATAAATGGAAAAATGGAAGCAACCACCCATCTAGTTTAAGCTTGACATTTGCCAAGAAAATACAGGGTTATGAAATCATCATGTATTTTAACTACAGTATAGTGTTTTCCTTTTCCAATGGAGCTAGTCAGCCTCTTAAATCTGTTCTTTGCCAATTTCTCCACCTATTCTGACTAGGCTTATTACTAAAGAATTTGTCTTCCCAACATATTTTTTCAATATTTTATTGATGAAAATAACACTTGAGATATACATTATGCATATGTAGCTGTTAAACACTTATATTCTTAAGAGCAAGTATGGTAAGTTTATTTTTACTCTGCTCACTGCTTGCCTTCAATATATTTTCAGAAATTGCCACCATATAGCAAGGGCTGTTATACTAAAAATCAACACATTGAGGTGAAATATTAAAAAACTACCCCAACCAGTAGCTATACATTTAAATAAACATACCACATTTCATCATTCAAGGATTTCCTGTGAGTAGTTTGTGCAAAAAAATGTTTTTGATGCTCTACATACAGAAGTAAAAATGAAATGTATTGATGCAAGGTAGCAATAAGGAAGCAAACATATATAGTGTGGACACAAAAATAACAAAGGATAGTGCAAGAAAAGAGGACTGCTAAATTTTAAAAAAAAGAAAAAGGATTTTCAAAGCTTGGTTGAAATGCAGGTTACCTCTGTTTGATGCTTCTATAAGCATCAAGAAATTGAAACTCCCTCAGGCATTCTTCTCTTAGTTCCAAAAGATTGGCCAATCCTAACTTCCCATAAGCAGCTGGTTCTTCCATCAACCTATTCAGGGGGTTGTAATGTAAATGCATAAGCATCCAAGAGTTAGAGTTCAATTTATCTCCAATGATTTTCAGTTATAGAATCAGAAACAAAGATAAACAGTATCACAAGCTTGTGAAAAACATAATTCCCTTATAAAAATTCTATGAAGCAAGTTATGTAACAACTACTGTTTACATTTTCACACCAAATGATCAAAAAGGCATTTACTTCGGTAACAACAACAAAACCTGCTCCCACTCTGTGAGGGTGGCTAAACGGATTATACCTTTCCATTATGCTCTATTTAGGACATCATCCTGAGAATAACGGCATTTACTTTCACCGATGGTTTTCCATTATTGAAACTATTGTCTTCCCCCTCTTGTTTCATACTAATCCTCATAGATATAAAAGAAAATAGAACCTCAGCTACAATCATGATATTTTGCCATCTATATGAGTTGATTAGATATTACCAGTTATCAACTACTAATAATAATAATAATAATAATAATAATAATAATAATCTTTCATTAGGTGTAAGTCACCTTGCCAAGTGAGCAGAGAAAGCACGAGCAAAAGCATCACCTCTTCTTTTAGCATCATCAGTTCCACCTTCACTTGCCACCGCCTAACACATTTGACAAACTTACAGATTATAAAATAGTTCTTGGAGTACTTCAAATTATTTAAACTAATCAATAATATTTTTATTTTCTCGGCTTTATGCTATTTTAATTTGGTCAAGGGAGGCAGGGAGAATTCTCCTTCTTTCCGTCATTCCTTCTCATTCAGAAAAGGGGAGAGTTATTTCATCTGATCCTAAAGAAATAAAGAACTAGAAGAATACATTTTAAAGCTCAGCTACCCTCAATTTCGTGGAATAGCATCTAGACATTCTTGGAGAGGACTACGGGCCTCAAGTTCATATGATTTTTATTTCATTTATATTTCTTTGGACAATAGAAACAGAAAAAATTAGGCAAAGCCACAGAAATGCTCAAATTGTTATTATTCAATTTTGATTTCTATTGTGAAATTCCGTCAGCCATCAGCAATATTGAAGTTGTCAAAACTCTACTAGAAATGGCTCCTTTCTTAGAAAACAATTTGCAAATCTTCAAGATTTAGTTAGTCAAGAATTGGCCATGCTCTTCTGTGAGAGAAAAAGAAAGTTCTAGAGGGCAGAAAGTGTTATATGTACCTTATCAACAAGGTCTGGCAAGTGCTCTGAAAGCACAGTGAACCAATACCTGGAGCAACATGTATATCCAAAATAAGTTGAAGAATCCTTGTTTGCAGAATCAGTATATTGGCAAGTAAAAGTTAATACGATCTAACTTGCAAAGCAGTCTTCAGAAGTCTTGAATAGGTATTAAGTAGCATATTTCAACTGCATACTTACTCTAGCTCGCTGTGATCTGAGAGATCAATTGTGTTGGGCTCGTACCTGTTTGCATGTTATTCAAGATGGTAAATTTAAACATTGCATGGACAGATTTAAAAATAACTACTCAGAAATTATGTATAATTATAGCATATTTCATAAAAGGCAATATTTTCTTGCAGATCCTAGCATGCTATATTAAGTAGACAAAAGAGTAACATCCAACTTCAGTAAACATTTTTCCCCAAAATAAACTTTTAGCAGCTTTAAGTGGATAGGAAACAGGCCAAAAATCACACACACACAGACATAATTTTATATGAGAGAGATAAAAGAATCCGCTTACAAAACCATACAACTTGTAGAGTTTACACCATTTCATATCTTTTTATGTGATTTTTAATTTTTCAATCCAAGCCTTAAATTCCATGCTCTCTGTATATATAGATCATGCCTACAAATTTTCAAATTAATTAAAAAATGCATAACTATTTTTTGACAATATAAAAATTCCTACCATTTAATATATGTAGTAAATAGGGTTTTCTAGATCAATGCAATACAGATATTGACTTGAAATTTATACGCATGATAAGCATTAAGATATTGTTAAACCCAACAGCTGTTTTCCAGAAATATTTTTCCTACAAAATGTATATAACAGAATCTATAAACTACTGCTCTTTCTCTAAAACATTATATCAGTAAGGAACACAAGTGTAATTTACGTACAATTTTGGGTTGGCCAATAATGGGAACACCTCCAAAGTGGGTACAAGATGGAGAACACCAATATTTAAAGCACTTGCATCAGAGCGCAAAGTACCACCTCTGGAAGAGGGAACTTCAAATCCTCCAAGTCCTGTGGTACCAGGCGGAGCCATTGGTACTGGTGCAGTAATCTCAGTCCCCTTCAGCACAAACTTCTCCATCCAAGAAATCTAGAGTCGAAACCACACAAACTGGGTGTGAGAAAAAAAAAATTAAATGAGGACAAAGCTTTAAAATGCTTAGACAAAAAACAGAAGGAAAAATAAAATCTTCTGATTAAATAACATAAGCTCTCATGATTGAAATGAAAAGGTTTACTGTTATTCCAGCATAAAAACTACAGTTGTATCCTAATATAGGATGAATGGAGACTAAATGTCATAAACTATCCAAGAAAAGAGAAACGTTTATATACGTTAGCCCTAGCATATGCAGTGAATTTAATCAATAAACGAGCCCATTGCAGAGTGATATGGAGGGGTGTTTTACATGAAAAGGTATTAAAATAAATTACCTTCACATATGTGTACTTTTAACAAATTGAAAGGTTAATGCTCATCTATTTCCTTTCCCTTATTTGACAACAGTGATACCTTGAGTTAAATCTTGTTAAACCATCAATATATTCTAATCTTTCTTTCTTTGTAAAGTTTGTCTACAATAATCCAGTTTTACAGGATATATTCCTACAGAGATGCTTCAGGAATCAAGCCTTTATGATGCCTTAAAAAGAGTGCTTTATGCTAAGATTCTAAGGAATCATTATAGTGGAGTTAATTTTGCAACTTTTAGTTGTTTGATATACTTGTTCCGCTAGGCATAAAATACAGGTGCTACAGACCCTGGATGAGCAGAGTTTAAATCTTGAAGCAATACTGTAGAGAGCTCCTGTCATCCACTTAAAAGGGAACATGTTCTTTGGGTGCTTAGAGTATTCCTCACTTGAAAGCTACTCCACCCTCACTACTAAATAATCCCTTTTTGACAAAAATTGAGTCCATTTTACTTTCTCCAGCTGTCGCAAACTATTTGTCCACAACTGGAAGCACGCAAACATGTAAAATTGATTTTAATTCTAAAACCTGCCATTTACTTACTGTAAATTATTAACCTAGAAAAAAATAATGAATTATCCAGAATAAAAGAAAGTAAAAGGGCACTAAAGCCAATGAATTAATTGCTATGTCTAAAACTTTGTTCCCTCCGGGCCAAAGTATACACCAAAGTTCTCTGTTTTCATCTGTCTAAGGTGAAAAAACTATGTGATAAAGTGCATGCAGCAGCAATTCCACAATTCATTGTCTTGCAGGAATGCTATTTTTGCCTATTTCAAGAAATAGGGTCCTCAGAACCTTTGTATTTCAAATCCTTAGAGAAGCATGAAATTTCTCATATTGACAGATACCAGAGTAAACAGGAGAGATAAGACCTTGGAACTAATAAAGGAAATTGACGAATAACATATATTCTAAATTTTAAACATCATGAATGGGTAAAAATTTATCTTTGAAAGACTAATCAAGAATATGTCGATATACAATCCTCTATTTGATTTTTTTTTTCGGAATATTTTAAAAGCCTGGTGTTAGACCCAAAGTAATTTAAATGCCAAGACTAACCCATCTGCTACTAGATCAGTAATCAACATCCCATGGCCCATAGAAAGGATTAGACCTTAGAAAATAAAAATGTAAAATTGTTTCTAAATAGCTTGAAGACAAGGTTGAGTTGAGAGGCAAACCCAAATCCAATCCATTTACCGTCAAATTGGACCCAACCCAAGCACATTGATCTCTAAAGAGTTGGTGGGCTCGGGCCAGAAATTATAAAGTCCAACTATACTTGCCTTTTCATTCAAGTCACCAAGTGGTGGCCCATGTATCTTTCCTCCCATGTATGGTGCTCCCATTGGGAACCTTTCAACTAACTGATGCACCATCAGGTCATCGAGGCCATGCTTCTCATAACTCATAAATGCACCTAAAGCTCCCAAAAATCCTTCATGTCGCAAGAACATCGCTTGTGCCTCTCCTTTTGACCTAGACCAAAGATACGACATTTGGTTATCTGGAAATTACAAGGATAAACTTGCAAAGTTAAGAGGTTCTAAACTTACCAGAATTGAACAGCAAAGGAGATTGTATCCATGGTATATGCATGACCCCTAATAAAAAATCCTCCAAAAAATATTCGCTTAAGCCCAAAGCGAAGTGCATTTAAATAAGATATCTACACAGCAGAATTACTCAAATCAGAAGCAGTGAGACATCTAACAACATAACGAACAATTAATAATAATTATCTGACTGGTTATATAGGAGCTGGAATGAAAAATTTACAATATACTCTAGTTACAAGATAATATACATATAAATTAAAAAGTTTGTTCCTAAAGGTTCACGAATTTTCTATATGTCCAGCAAATGAATTAAACTTCACAGTATAATTCTTTACCCTTCTCAAGATTCTAAAGAAAATGGCAATTATTGCCACCATATGGAAGGATGATCCTTGAAGACAATTCAAGCAAGATTTTAAGCCTAATCCCAATATCAACTCCTTCGAAAGGAAAACAACACCAATATATTTCAAATCTGGCACTTCAATTTTACATAGTATTTAGTTTTCTTTGAGATTAACCTGCCCAATATTATACGAAATCATTCGCAAGAGAGACAAGGAAATATCTTCAGGTCTGTAATCTTCAAGCTCCTTCGTATCAGAAATAGCCTTGCCAAAACTTGAAGCTATGGTTGAAGCAGAGAGACCAATCTGTGATGATTTAAAATTAGTGGGTGCTAACCACAGTGGAGAAAACTGAAAACAAAGTTGTCCATGAATCGTATAATTGATGCATCTTATAGACGCCCATGCCTGTTACATATTCAGGTAATAAAAAGAAAAGATGATAAGTAAGATATACCTTAGAGTAATCCATGCCACCATAAATGTCCCCGACAAGCATGTCTATGGTCCTATTATCTCCCCTTTGACTCAATTCTAGCAGTTCATCAAAGCTGAAAAGGGGATGGATTAAGAGTAAGGTCTGGATAAATATAAATGCAAAAGATTATGCATGTTGGGATAACACAAAAAGGATAAAAGGAGAATAAAACCTCTTGCACTTCGTTAGTAGCCTTCCCAATCCCCAATAGGTACCACCACCAGCATTTGTGCCACTAACACGCTGAAATTTGCCATCCCCATCAACCTGCATCAAACCAGGAGTGCAGATTGTTTTATACCCTAATCAAGCTCATGTCCCAAGCAGCTTGAAAAAAGAGGGTAAAAGAAACAGAAAAGAAAATACCTTTATCATACTAACACCAGATCCAATATTAACAAGAAGATAGGGGAAAAGGTCATTGTGGTCAATCTGCACAAACTCTTTGTGACCCTCCATGTGCGTGAAAGCTTCATGACGAATAGCCTGCTCAGTAATACCAAATTTACATGGATTGATGTAAAATAAGCTATTGGAACAAGCATAAATTTTGTAAAGAATATGAAAAAAACTCCCAAAGATAAATTTTAAGAAGAATTGGTTATACGAATGCATGTTTAGATTATAAATAAGGCAAAGTTCCTCTGGTTTAAGATTATAAATGACCTCAATTAATCTGTTCAATTTTCTATCCAACTTCCTCCTTAACCAGGATAGCCGTCCTCAAGCATTCTCGAGAATACAAAAAGCGCAAAACCCGATACACAGGGCTCCCACATTGATGGGATCTGAGGTTACATATTACCAGATAATCACAAAACCACACACTAGGAACTATTACCACAAATGACCACGTTTCTTTTCCATTAATACTCTTATAAGATGGTCTATCTTGCTACTGTCGTATATATTTGCCTCCAGAAAGTTACTTGACCATTTCAAGAATATACTATTATCATCTTTTTCAGCTTAAACAACTGGCACTTAGCAATTCTGTATTCAATGTTCATCTATATGAACAATGCTAGACAAGACCTTAGAATAATTAGTATGCTTTCACTTCAGGAAGACAGAACAGCTTCATTCTATGCATTGAACTACAAACCTCCATATCTAGTCATAACTACTATTTTTTGTGCACGTATTTGTACTAAGATGCAAATGAAATTATGAGACGAAGAATTGACCTTTAGTAAGAAATTTGCTCCTGCAACAAGACAATCCATTTCATCTTCTTTGTCGATACTGACCCCAAGCCTTTCTTTAAAGAGGTCTGCAAACTTGTGTGCCCCACCCCCTGTGGCCTTCTCACAAGCTCAACGTGTTAGGAGAAGTATGCATTTGAAAAAAAGTATGACTGTCAAGCAATCTACTAACAATTTAAACCTTAGTTAAAGTGTTAAGCAAGTCTTCTACCTACAAAGAACATTTGACTTTATCATTGCAATTATTACTCAAGAACAGGACCTTAAAATTCTTAAATCAATGAAATATTTCAATAGTTTTTTAATGGACTCTAAAAAAAAGAAATTGTTTTTTAATGGACTCTAAAAAAAAGAAATTGATAATGCAGCTACTTAAGTAAAAGATACAAGACTGCTAAATATTGGGGAAATGAATGGTCAAGAAATTTAGCTGGGCTAACCAATCAGCAAAGTAAACACAGAATCTATGAGATGGCATTTTGTATGACATGTAAAAGAACGGACTGCAGCATATAAACTTAAGAGTAGCTGCAAGTTTTTGTGTCAGCATAGGGAAAAAGTTGCTTAGATTAGCCAAGTTCAAATTGCCATTTTGTCCATAGATAATTATTTCAAGGTTTTTGAAAACAAAGCTTTAATACAGGATCTTCTTTGCAATTCAATATAAAACTGGTCCAACTTCTATGTACAAATAATGCCAAAATGCTATGAAGAAGTTATTAAACACAAAATTACCTTGATAACCGCATTTTCATTAGCTGAGGCCTCAGAATTCCAACGATGGGAATCAATTCCTATTTACAGAAAAAAAGAAGGAAAAGAACAAGACTGAAAAAAGGCTAAATGTAATTGCTGAACATAATATGTTAATGCAGGTAAAAATAAAGCCACAAAAATGTTGCTTCCAGCATGAGCAATCTCCAGCTTTCAGTAATAAGAAAAGAAGACAAATTGAGGAAAAGTGAAATGGGAAAGAACTAAGAATGTTTACTGCCACAGTGGAGCTGCTTGGAAGAAATAAAATCCAAACATTCATTCAACTTGCTTGTCTCAAACTTTACGAAGTGAAGCCTCCCACCAAGAATAGGATAGCTTCTCCTGTTACCATTTGAAATACCCAGTCTTTCCTTAACAGTTTTCTTCCTCTTATTGTCAATTGATTGGCCTTCATGTCTTGAAAAATACACCAGCTTAATGAGGGAACCTGCAAAATAAGATGTTTCAAATTTTGAATGCACTAGAAGATGCGGAAAATATTTTCCTTCCAAATTTGTGCTATGATTAAAGAACCATTGCCATTATGCATAGAGAAGAGAAAGAACAGAACCAACATGCACAGACGGGGTGGGGAAGAGTGGAAACTGTTACAGCAGGGGTCTCATTTTACTGTTTAAACAGTAAGAACTTATAGCTGTCATCTTAACTCCTATGAAAGAAGTAAAAATGCTGAAATCAAATGCAAGGTACAAGGATTTCTCAAAGAAACAAAATATAATAATCCAAATCAGGCACACAGTAGTGAAATAAAAAAACTTTGGAACCCCATTTAAAATTTAAAATAGTTCCTTCAGTTATAGTATCATCAATCTTCTCCCACTATTAATTCCATACAAGATTAGGTATTGTAGAACTCCTTCCACATAAGGGTGATTGAAAAAGAGGAGGGAGAAAAAGACAATAAGAAGAGGGAAAAAGAACAGCATGCATTAATACATATCATTTGTAACAGGAAACCCAGCTTTTCTCCACAATTGAAAGAAAAAATATCCCAAAAAGGAATAGCCAACAGTTAAACAAAAAGCAAACCCAAGATGCAAAAAAATTTCCAAAACTAACCTGAGAGAATGACCCTTAAGGACTTGTAGAAAAGCAACAAAGGTTGAATTAGAAATTATCATACCTCCAATATCAAGAGCCAAGTGAGAAATATCGTCAGATTGATTAGGCAACAAAATGGTTGGATCCCTTTCCTCAGAATTGCCTTGGATTGCAGCCTTGCTAAGGTCAAGTTGAGGCCTTGACCCTGACCTGTGAATTGAATTGCTAGCAGGAGGAGCCATATCTCTCTCACCTCCCTGATTATTGTTTTTACTATTATTACTATTTTCCTCTCCTCTCACCACCAGCACTGCCTTGTCTGTAATCTCCTTGTTGTTATTATTGTTACTATTACTAATATTATTATTATTTTTAAGGTCATCAACCTTATCGTTAATTTCAAGAACTTGGTCTCCAGTTAGACCAGCCATTAATCCCAACAATATTCCCACAACCTGCTGCCAAACCACACCACCCCAACTGTTTTTGGGGTAGAGCCTTTTTGGTCACTTGTCCTGTACTCGGTTTACCAAATTCATTTTGTTAAAATAATAATAAATAATACAATTTTGTACAATAATTAGGCAATGGTACCAGTGAAGAATTGCTGGGTAAAAAAACACTCCAATAACAAAAAATTTAATTGATTTTGTTGAATTTCAATTGATGAAGCTGAGAAAAAGTGGGTTGCTTTTGATTGAGACACAAATTATAAATAATAAGTAGAAAGAGAATAACAATATTTCCTGAAATTAATGCAGGAAAAGGCCAACAAGAAAAGCAGCCAACATTGAATGATCAAGATAAGCACCAACTGATAGTCAAATGTCAAAAGGGAAGGAAAAGTAAAAGGGACTGTTTATGAATAAAAAAGCTGATATATGGAGTAGGTGAGAAAATGGAAGACAGGGAAGCAAATCCAGAAACGGAAAACGCAAAAAGAAAAAGCAAACAAGAAAACCAATAGTAACAATAATTTACCAGTAATAAAAATTAATGGGTGTGAAAATGCCCGACCTTTGAAAGACTTTTTGAGTTGACGATTGCTGGAGCTGAGTTAAAGGACGATGAGAACACGATTTGAACGAAAGAGAGAAAAGCCGAAAACAAAAAATAAATAAATAAACCTTAATTAGATAATACTTTCCACATCGAGGATATAGAGATGTGAGATCCACCCGCGAGGAAATCGCGTGTAGTTTACACTCAGTGGGTTTAGGCTTTGGACTCAATGGAAGTCATCGTACATCAGTTGTAATCGAATTAACATCACGTTAATCCGGTTAATCGGTTTATTGGATTAGTTCTTAGGGATGATATCGGATTAGATTTCTGTAATTTTTTGATATGATCCAAAAGAAGCAAAATTTTTAATTTGTGATCTGTATCCTATCTGAATAAAAACAATATCCAATCTGACCTAAATTCATGCATATTTTGTTATAGATCGATCATTCAAATTTTTGGAGTTTAAACAATTTTGGTCTTTTTTTTCAATTTTTCTTAAACATTTAAGCAACATTGGGTTTTATTTTAATTTTTTCATAGGCTTTTAATTAAATGTAAAAGCTTGGACTTTTGATATAAATATAAAAATTATAAAATATTAAATGACAAAGTATTCGGATATAATCTGTATACGAACATATTCATACTTGAATCGAATTGAATGTATTCAGTTTAATAACATTAGAATCCGAATATGAATCAATTTTACCGTTATTCAAACCGAACTGATTCAAAATCTTTGGTTCGAGTTAATTTTTCAGTTTTCTCAATTTTTTCTCAACCCTAATTTCAAGCGATTAATAAAAATAAATTTAAATAAAATTTGATTTTTGATTAATTTAATTTGAAAATAAAATTATTTGAACTTTTAAATTAAATATAAAATTTTTTAAAGATAATACTAAAAATATATGAAAGTTAAATATATGTTTAATGTTTAGAGTTTGGAAATATTTTGCGTTTAATATGGTTAGATTTTTTAACTTAATACTTTGATATATAAATAATTTGTTAAATTATTTTATTTAATTTTTCCAAATATGAAAAATTAAAAATTAAGACTATAATTTACTGTAAAGGTATTTTATTATTCGATTAATACAAATATTAATTGAATTAAATTTGATCGACTAAAATTTTGAAATTCATAAATCCTGTTCGACTATTTTGGTTTTGATTAATTGGATTTGAAATTAACTAAATTAATCGAATGAACACCCTATACTCGATGAAGTTTTTGATAAATTTTTTCAAGTTGAGATTAAGTTTGACTTGTGACAAATTTATTTTTTTAATATATAAAAATGAAATATATTTTTTTAAAATTTAATTAAAATATAAATTAAATGAGCTTTAAAAGAAAAATAAAATAATATTTAAAATAGGTTTTTATAAGACACAATCGTGTTTGACCAACCCAAAAATAATTGCGGTCACCTTGTAATCAAAAGGGACCACAAGCCCAAACAAAGTTGTTAAATTTAATACAAACATGAAAAATTCACCTCACTTGAACTCAAATTTTACCCAACCCGATTTAAGAAAAAAAAAATTAAAAACATGAACTAGTGCCAACCTAAACCCAAAATGAATCGAATTTGAATTAATTCAAATTTGGGATGATTCAAACTTGAACAACCCAGTAAACTAATAAAAAATTACCCAAAATTATATTAATATGATTTTAAAACTTAATATATTGGACCTAAAATGACTCGAACATGATAGCCAAAACATCATGAATAACCTAAATATCAAACCTGAAAAGCCTAAACCAAAAATAATTCAAATATGAAATTACTCAAATCCCAAATGACTAGAATTTTTAATTCAAAATGACCCAACCCCAAGTAATTCAACCTAAACTTGCCTACTTATTTACAATTAGGGCGCATTTGGTTTGTAGAAACTAAAATTTTTTTCCTCGAATTTTTATTTTTTGTAACTATTTAACCTCATTTGGTAGTAACATTTTTCTACTTATTGGTAATCTTACTTTCCTAACAATGTCAAAATGGGGGAAAATAGAGTTGAAAAAAGCCTCTCCCCCTTAAGGTTTTATAGGATTCTCTTGAAAAAATATGTTGATTCTGTGTTAATTTTTATTATTAGGGTTGTTACATATATATATACAACTGCAGAGAAGAAAATCAGGAAATCCCCTAATCTTAGGCTACAGATTTTTTCCTAAAAATCAAGAAAGACAATAACTACTAAATCTCCTATATTACAGCACACAGTTTCCTAAAATAAGAAAAAAACCGTTTTCCCACACTCCCCCTCAAGCTGATGAATGGATGTTATCCATTCCAAGCTTGTCAACTAGACTCTGAAAAACTATGCTGGACAGCCCCTTTGTGAATATATCTGCTAGCTGATTCTTTGTGTGGACAAACGGAGTGCAAATCAGGCCACTATCAAGTTTCTCCTTTATGAAATGCCTGTCAACTTCTACATGCTTTGTGCGATCATGTTGTACCGGATTATGTGCAATGTTGATAGCTGACTTATTATCACAATACAATCTCATTGGACCTTCCCACTTGATCTTCAGATCTTCCAAAATTATCTTCAGCCATAGGAGCTCACAGATCCCAAGTGCCATTGACCTGAATTCTGCTTCTGCACTTGATCTTGCAACCACATTCTGTTTTTTACTCCTCCATGTAACAAGGTTTCCACCCAAGAATGTACAATAACTTGAGGTTGATCTTCTATCATCCACTGACCCTGCATAATCTGCATCAGTATAGGCTTCAATACTCAATCCTCCTCCTCGTCTGAACAAAATTCCCTTACCAACTGAACCCTTTAAGTATTGTAGGATTCTATTCACAGCCCTGAGATGAGTTTCTTTGGGATTATGCATAAACTGGCTCACCACACTAACGGCGTATGCTATGTCCGGTCTAGTGTGTGATAAATAAATCAATTTCCCAACAAGCCTCTGATAATTACCTTTGTCAACTGTAGCATCTTCTGGAACATCACCTAGTTTATGATTGGGCTCTATGGGTGTGTCAACCGGCTTATATCCTAGTTTACCTGTATCCTTCAGAAGATCAATCACATACTTATGTTGAGATATGAAGATTCCTTGCCGAGAGTGGGCTATTTCTATGCCAAGAAAATATTTCAGTTTCCCAAGCTCTTTGATCTCAAACTCTTTCACCAAACAACTCTTTAACTTTTCAATTCCTTCTATATCATCTCCAGTCACTATTATGTCATCCACATAAACCAACAAAGTTGTGACTTTCCCTGAAGCTGAATGTCTCACGAACAAAGTATGATCACCTTGGCTCTGTTTGAACCCAAGGTTCAACATAACTTTGGCAAACCTTCCAAACCAAGCTCTCGGAGATTGTTTGAGTCCGTACAACGCCTTCTTCAATCTACATACTATTTGTTCTTCATTTGTAGAGTCAAATCCAGGGGGAAGTTCCATATAAATTTCTTCTTCAAGATCGCCATGTAAAAAAGCATTCTTGACATCAAATTGTTGCAATTTCCATCCAAAGTTGGCAGCCAATGACAATAATACTCTCACCATATTCATTTTTGCAACTGGAGCAAATGTCTCAAGATAGTCTATGCCATAGGTTTGAGTATAACCTTTGGCAACTAGTCTTGCCTTATACCTTTCCAATTAGCCATCAGACTTATATTTCACTGTAAAGACCCATTTACACCCAACCGGTTTTTTTCCTCTTGGCAATTTCACTAGATCCTAGGTTCTGTTTTTCTCTAAAGCCTCCATCTCCACCTTCATGGCATTTCTCCAATTCTCATCTCCTAGTACCTCAGATAATGTTTTGGGAATGGTAATGCTATTAAGGTTAGTAAGAAAGGCCCTATGACTATGAGATAAGTTTTTGTAGGACATGAAAAGGTACAAAGGATGTTGGGCACAGGTCCTAGTTCCTTTCCTCAAAGCTATTGGGATGTCAAGATCATTTTCTTTTTGGGTATTGGGGACATTAGGATTGGGAGAAGTGATTTGATTACTTACTTTAACAGTCACCGGGTTTGGATCAAATGATTGTGCTTGCACCGGTTGAGAGAATGGCCCTTTCTTTCTTGAATAAACCTGGAGTGGACAAGCATGGTTTATTTTTTGTGTTATGGGTGTAGAAGGAGGATCACTTTCTACAGAAACAAGAGTAGTAGGGTCAATAGGATCAGAATTGGATTGAACAGTTTGGATAGGGGTGGACTCAGACTGGACAGACTCGGACTGGACTGGAACGGAAGAGGACGACTTAGACACAGGCAGCTCAAGAAGGAAAGAGTCTTTATCCTTATCTTCTATGAATGTCGTCTCCCCCTGAAGATAAGGATTGTGAAAGTATTGATCGTCTTCAACAAAGGTGACATCGACGGACACATAAAATTTCCTTGTGGGAGGATGATAGCACTTATAGCCCTTTTGAGTGGATGAGTAACCAACAAAGACACTTGAGAGCCCTTGGATCAAGTTTGCCCCTATGTTGAGAATGTACATGGACAAAGGCAACACAGCCAAATATTTTGGGAACAAGATTGTTGGTGACATTGAAGTTGGGATAGAATTTTGCAAACACTTGTGCGGGACTTTGAAAATCAAGCACCCTTGTGGGGAGTCTATTAATGATGTGGGCTGCAGTTAACACAGCTTCTCCCCAATAATTTTTTGGAACTTGTTTTTGGAAAAGAAAGGCTCGGGTAACTGCTAAAAGATGGCCATTTTTCCTTTCAGCCACTCCATTTTGTTGGGGAGTGCTAACACAAGATGACTCGTGAATGATGCCATGTTGTTCAAAGAATGGAGAGAGGATTTGATTAAAATAATCTTTTGCATTATCAGATCGAAATCGTTTAATCCCCACTCCAAATTGTGTTTGAATCATATTGAAAAATTTTTGAAACACAAGACTCACATCTGATTTGTTTTTTAAAAGAAAAATCCATGTCATACGAGTACAATCCTCAATAAATGAGACAAACCAACGAGCCCCAAAAATGTTGGGTACAGTAGAAGGCCCCCAAATGTCACTATGAATAAGAGTGAATGGAATAGATGTTTTTTTATTGCTTATTGGAAAAACAACACGTTTATGCTTTGCAAGTTCACACACATCACAATGAAAGCTTTCAACTGAAATTTTATTGAACAATGAAGGAAACAAAATTTTAAGGACATGAAATGATGGATGACCAAGACGAAGATGATGAAGCCATACTTTGTCTTTATTGGATTTGAATGACTCGGAAAGGAATGACAAAGGCAAATGATTTTTAACACTGCATTGTTCACTTGGCTCTTCAAGATAGTAGAGGCCATCTCTCTCCCTAGCATGTCCAATCGTCTTCCTCGTACCCTGTTCTTGGAATACACAATGAGAAGGATAAAAAATCACATTGCAATTAGCATCTTTGGTTAATTTTTGGATAGACAAAAGGTTGGTGAACAATTTGGGGACATGAAGAACACTTTTCAGTGTAAGTGAATCACTAATAAAGATATCTCATTGACCAGCAACAGTAGTGACTGAACCATCAGCTATGGTGATTTTCCTATTACTAGGGCAAGGTGTATATGAGATAAATTTTGTTGAGGAAAAGGTCATATGGTCTGTGGCTCCTGAGTCAATGACCCATGTGTTAGGGATATTATCCGAAGCATTAGAGGGACGAGGAGTAGTAGATATACCTGAAAAGGCTAAATTACTAGTATCTGCTGAAGTAGATGACTTTTCTAGCGAACTCAAAAGGTTCTTCAATTTCTCAATCTCATTTTTATTGAGTCCAAGAGGTGTTTCTTGGTTGCTGCTATATTCGGTTAACTGTACTCCAGCCATATGAGCTTGAAACTGTCCTCTTCCTTGTCCTCTCTTTCCTGTTTCATTCTTGTTTGGGACCTGTGGCCTGCCATGAAGCTTCCAACACTTTTCTTTGGTGTGACGAGTCTTTTTACAGTAGGTGCACCACAAATCATCTCGGTTAAAGGATTTTGACTGGCCTGGCTGTTTGCTTTCTTCTGTGGATGGCTGCTCTAATATAGTACTCTTTCTGCTCATTGTTTTTGACACCAATGCAGAGCTCTCAACAGATACATTCTCTACCATAACTCCTCTTCTACCTTCTTCAACACGAATTATTGAAATTGTCTCATTAAGAGACGGCAAATCCTCCTTGCCAAGTACTTGGACCCGTACTGCATCAAATTCCATGTTAAGTCCAGTCAAAACTTCATAAATTCTCTCCTTTTCAACGAATCTCTTAAGCGCAGCTGCGTCTTCACTACACTTCATCTGGATGCATTGATAATGATCCATCTCTTGCCAAAGACTTTGCAAGAGATTGGAATATTCAGTAACTGTTCGACTTCCTTGTTTGGTGGCAGCAATCTTAGTCTTGATCTCATAGATTTGCGCAGCATCGTGAACCTTTGAATATGTCTGTTTGATAGCCTCCCAAATTTCCTTGGCAGTATTAAGAAACATGCAGGTATCACTGATTTCTGGAGACATGGAATTCCAAAGCCAGGACATCACCATTGAGTCTTCCTCATCCCACGCATCAAATCTTGAATCTCCCTTCTTAGGGCCAGTACCGAGTAAATGATTCAATTTGCCTCTGCCCTTTAAATGTGTCCGCACCAGTTGCGACCACTTCAAATAATTTCTCCCATTTAATCTGTATGCGGCCTGAATATTGGGTAGTTCCCCAGCAGCAGAGTAGCTATTCTCGATGGCCTGGGTCTTAGTCACGAGAGGTTTAGACGTGTGGCTGCCATCAGTGATGTTCGACATCGCTCAAGAAGAACCGAGTAAGAGCAGAAAAAAAGGGAAAAAAAATTCTGGAATGGGAACCAGAAAAAAATATATTCTGGAATGGGAACTAGAAAAAAATAGAATCGACTTTAGGAGGAATACAAATTCCCAGAGGAAGAACCTAAAGCTCTGATGCCATCTTGAAAAAATATGTTGATTCTGTGTCAATTTTTATTATTAGGGTTGTTACATATATATATATACAACTGCAGAGAAGAAAATCAGGAAATCCCCTAATCTTAGGCTACAGATTTTTTCCTAAAAATCAGGAAATACAATAACTACTAAATCTCCTATATTACAGCACACAGTTTCCTAAAATAAGAAAAAAACTGTTTTCCCACAGATTCTATAAGGAAAAAAATTTTGTGTCTATTTTGCTTTCATATAATTGCATTTTTGGACCATTTTAACCTCGATTACAATTGACATTACAAAGTTAGTTTCTAATCAATAAAAATTAGAAACTTTAATATTTCTTCATCCTTTTCCTCTCCCAAACCACTTGATTGTAGCCCCCATTTACCAGAGTGTCGTTCGTTTGTTGCTCTTATAGTTGGCTGTCCATTGTTGCATTACCGTCGATTGTCAGTGTCACAACTCGAAGGCCATAACTTACACTTAACACTGTCACTTCATTACAGTTTACCATTTTTACAAACTAAATTTTTTCTTTTCTCTTAAGGTTTGTCACCGCTAAACAATGTCCACTTTTCTCAATTTCGATTAACTTAATATTGTCATTTAAATGGTTAACTCCCAAAGCAAATACTTACTTCCTCAATATTTTAATTCAAGATTTAATCTAACAAAAGAAAAGGATCGAAGACCTTCCCTTATATATAATCAATTTTCCCCAGTTAATTAACCTACAAAATATATGTATATTTTCAACATTATATCTCAACTCCACAATCCACAGTTTATATTTTCATACATTAAACACATTCCCAGAATCATTAATTAACATATTTACATTTCATAAAGTTCATAGTTATCATAGCATAAGCATATCTCGAATCGCACTCAATAATTATACTAGTCTATAACAATCTAGAGTGATCTTAAGTTATATCTCAAAATATTTTCAATAAGCATGTACTATGTACTTAAATATGTTATACATGATAATTAAAATGATATACAAGTATTGTATACCTTAAAGGAAACAAAAAAAAAGCACTCGAAGGACTTAGACAAGTATCGCTAGTAGATACCATCCTTGAGGCCTCGCACAGGAACTCTGAGTGTAAAGTCTAGCTCGTATTATCTGCAAGGTTGTTAGAAATGGGTAAGCAAACTATGGCTCAGTAAGTAGTTTAAGTAAATGTATGTTAGACTCATGTTGATCTACGTGCAAGTGTAGAAAAAGCAACGCTGAAGTGACATGTATGCATGGTTTTTAATCAGGGTCTTAAATCAAAACACTTTCGCCATGCACTTTATTTAAATCAAATTTACCATGCATTTCGATTAAATCAATTCACTGTGCGTTTCAATAAATCAATTCACTGTGCATTTTGATTAAATCAAAACACTATGCACTTCGAAAAGTCAATCATTATGCATTTCGATAAATCAATCAGTAAGCACTTCAATAAATCAATCAGTAAGCACTTCGATAAATCAATCAGTAGGCACTTCAATAAATCAATCAATATACATTTCGATAAATCAATCAGTATGAACTTTGATAAATTAATAAGTTTAGAAAATGAAAATCGATACCTGTTAGGCATATAGCCTCAATTCACTAAAATCAATGCTGATACTAACATGACAGTATGTAGAGTTTAGGCAATAATCCTTAGTCAGTGATACGATAACGATAACGATGTCCATCCTAGCTAGTGATGGAATGGTGTTGTAAACAACACAAAATCAATGACCATAGAACAGTACTCTAGTCTCGCTGATAAGTCAAGAACTAGAACTTGTCTGTTGGTTTTCCAAACAAGCCTAATAATTTACCTACAGCACTAGGCTCGATAGGTACAGTAAAGTAGTCTACAGCGCAAAGCTCAATAAGCGGTAATAAGACCTAAAGCTAAGCTTGATAGGCTAGAAACGACTTAATGGTTGTAGGATATGCTTGCACTCAAAAACAGTTCGAAAATGATATTCTCGTGTAGCACTTGGCTTGCAAAGATTTTAAAGCACTTATTAAATCAGTTTTGAGTTAAAATATAATGAAGTTTCGATTTATTTCAAAAGTCAGTTCAAACCAAAACTTTGCGATTTAAAATATAATGCAAGTGTTTAAAACTTAGATATGAAGTAATTAAACTCACAACATGTTGTACATGAACGCATATATGCATCAATTCACTTCACTTAATATGCACGCTTGGTTGGCTACAACACGTAAGGCAGAAGACAAGTTTCAATCCAGTCCAAGCATAAACCATATTTATAAAATTTAAACTTTTCCTACAAGATGGTGTTAACAGACTTTACTTAACCCACTTACCTCAACACTTAGCAGTTTACTTTTTCGAATTCCCAAATCATAACTCAACTTCTACACTGCTCCAATTCACTACAAATCAGTTCAATAATGTTTTAATAACTTATCTACACCATACTTAATCATATGTTAAGGCACATCTTAAAAATCAAAATGATTTTCAAAACCATATCAAGTTTCCAACAATCTTAACTCTATATTCTATGATATTTTAACAATACTCTTATAAGACCTCAATAACATATCCTACTTTACAATACTTTTCAAAACATTCCTTCAATATATCCACACCCATATTGAGCACACTCAAACAATTTCATCACTATTCTTTCGATCTTTTAATTTATAATACCAATATTCAAGCATTTACTCAATAGAAAGTTTCACAACAACCTAATAAGTATCTAACCTTATTCCCTAACATCACCTCAATAATCTTTTCACACATAAATCAGCCATCTTCAAGCATCATTCATATTAGTTTAATTAAATAAATAAAAACTCTACAATATGATTCTTCACCTACTTATAAAATTATCTTACCTCAATACTTCAAGCTAAAGATTTAGCTTTCCACAAGGATGGTCTAGTCTCGAATAGAACCTTGTGAAATCTCTACAAGTCAATACACACACATTTACACTTAAAGTAATTTAAATAAACTATATGAAAATTTATTAAATAATAAACAACGACACATTTTCTTGACCCCCTTCTAGACCAAATGTCTAGGAAAATTCCATAATTCCTTTCTTTTTTTCTTTCATTCTTTTCTTTCCTTTCCCTTTCCTTTCCTTTTCTTTTCTTTTTTCTTTTTAGTTCAGTTCAGTCCTAATCTACCACTGCCAGCCCCCTGTTTCAACCCTATTGGCGTCCCTATCTAGACCCAAAACATCCATTTTCACCCTTGTATCTTTCCTGTCTTTCCACACCTAAAAATACCCTATCTTCCAGCATTATTTCCCTTATTTCTAGCCCTTAGTTGAGCCCTTTTGAACTACCAAAACACAACTTGATAGCAGGCTAAGTTCAGCCTTTGTTGAGCCCCTACTACAACCTGAAATTAACCAAAAATGGCCACCAAAATCAGCTCCTAACAGCCCATTTTCAACCTTTGTTTAGCCACAAAAATCAACCCTAAAAACTAACCTTAATCCAGTAGCTAAACTCCAACTCATTTCAGCCTCAATGTACAGCCCGAAACCACGTTCAAGTCCCTCAATTAGTGCTCATAGCGAAGTCCCCTATTCGACACCACCAAGCTTCAGCCATCTACTCTCAATTCCTTTTTCCTCTGTGGCCTACTTTGGTTTCTCCCTCTCTTTTATATATTGGTTTCAAACCAAATGGGAAAAGGCAGAGAGTGGACTGTCCTTAGACAGACATGGTAGAGGCAGAAATTTGTTCCCCTGTTTCAGACCTCCCCTACTCGATAGCTTCTTCTTCTTTATTCTCTTTCTTCATCTAATCTTCTCTCCCTTATCTCTTGTAGCTATGTTCCGTCATTTCGCAGCCAGAGAGTCCCTACTGCTTCCGCCACATTTCACGCCATCTTTAGCCACCAAGAGAAGCTCCTGGTTCAATCTATAACACCAACTACAGCCCTTATCATTGGGCTCATCTCTCACTCAGAAGCTATTTCGATTCACTTTCGGCATTTATTGGTTGCAAGAGCAGTATCGTTTGGATCCCTTGTCGCATGCCTCTTTTACTTCAATTCTCCCATAACTCCTTTTTCCCTTGACTCTCTTTCCTCTCCTTTTCTTTCCATTCTTCTTTGGCTTTTGTTAAGCCACTAGTGATGATGATGATGATGGTCTGCCAAAGGTAGACCATTATAGTGGGATTTTGGTTTCTAAAAGAGTAGGGCAGTAGATGATTTAGGGGGTAAAATCCCTCTAAACCTAATTCCTTCTTTTCTTTCCTTTTTTTTTCAATTTATATGTATTATTCAATCATATATTTATTTATACATATTTCTTTTATATATATATATATATTCATTTATGTGTATTTCTTCACTAATATATTTCTTCTTTCTTAATTGATATATATATATATATATATATGTTTATTTGCTTAAATTTCAATTCCTTAGTGCTTAACATAGTCGATCTCTTAGAATTTAGCAATCACTTAATTGAATAAATCCCCATGTGATTTATCAAAATACTTAAATCCAAATCCCATTTTCAAAATCTTAACTCCATCAATTTACTTAATTCTTCTAAAAATTCTAAGATAACCATTTATTCTAAATTAATATATTGATTTCTATTTAATGAGAGTCAAAATTTTTCAGTTATCATAATCAGTAATCGTCCTCCCCATTTAAGGTAAGATTATTCCTGTGTTATTCTCTCTGTAAGCACCTACAATTTTTTTGGTTGAAATAGAGTTATTTTTTGTGTATGGGTTGAAGGATCTGCAAATCTAAGTATGGGTTTTCATTAATGTTCTTGCAAATCTTTGTTAATAATCTTCAATTTAATCTTGAGTTTAGGGGTTTTTTTGGTTAGTTCTGAGTTTAGGTTTAGGGATTTGCCAAATTGCTTTCGACTCCAAATGGTATCTACATGCAACTATACATGATCTTCAAGTAATACGGAGGTAAGTCTGAAAATATTGTCTCACAAAGATTGTTATTGCAAGGCTTAGTTAAGTATTGATACTATTACCTTATATATATCCTAGCAAATTATGAATGTTTTTAAGTGTGCGATCCACAAGGCTTAACAAAATAAAATAAATGAGAATAATAAAATAAAATAAAAGTAAATGCAATTAAAAAGAAAATAAGAAATACTTACCGTGGAAATGATGAAAAAAAGTAATTGCAAAAGAAAACAAAAAGAAATTCAAATTAGTAAATTAGAGGGGTAAAAATGTAATTTCTTAAAAATATAAGTCTAAAATGCAAATGATGAACATTGCATGAAAAATCCTAAAATGAAAATAAAAATGCATGAATAATTAAAACTCAAATTAAATCTAATTAAAACTAGAAAATAATGCATGAAATAGCTAACCTAATGGAAACCTGATTAAAACCCTAATTAACACCAACCCTAAAATGTAACTCTCAACAGCAACCTAATCTAAATGAATTCTAAACTAATTAAATGCATGTTTTTCTAATACTAACTAATATACTAAGTGCATAAAATCTAATTGTGTTTTTGTGTTTTTAAAGAGTGAATTAAAATGAACTAATGATGCACAACCCTTTACCCTCAATGAACACTTAATGCATGTTTTAAACCATAAACTAATGCACTTACGAACTTAAAACAGTTCCTAAAATAGCTCCTAATCAGCCCCTAAAAATCGAATACTAAAATGTAATGCAAACCTAATCTAATACATAGTAATGCTTAAGTAAATGACTTAGAAAGTAACCTTAACTTACCTTTACTTATGACCTATAATTATACTACCCTAAGACCTGTAAAACTAACCCAAAATAGTACCTAAATGCATGGATTTAAAGTGAATACAAACTTGGACAAGTTGAATTTTTATGCAAAATGAACCTAATAATGCAATTAATTGGCTAAGGACACTTAACTAAACAACTCCTAACTTATAACCCCTAATTGTATGATATAAATATGACTTAAAAGCTATAAACTACAATTAATAACTAATCAAAATAGAATTGAAACTTCTCCTTACAAGTAACGCCTACCTTGATCAAGAAATGAGAAAATACTAACCAAAATGTCATGAAATCTAATCTAATCAGTTCTTAAAAATTATCTAATTAATACCTAACCTTATGACTTAACACTACTTAAATGAGATTTAAAACAAGCCAAAATAGCAGCTCAAACTAATGGCTTAGTGCTCATGAGGCCTTAGTGCTGATGAGGATTTGTGTAAATTTCTAAACTAAATGCTATGCAAATAATGTAGTTAATTTCCAAAATTTACCTACTTAATAACTAACTCTAATATGACTTAAGGACCAATTAAATGACCCTTTAAAGAACTTAAAAAATTAGCTAAATGCTTCCTAGATAGACCCTAAAGAAGGCGCCTAAACAAAAATACAAGTGAGAAAATGTTATCTTAAATGCAATGAATGTTAATATAATTAACTCCTAAAAATTACCTAGTAAGTATATGATCCTAAGATGAACTAAGACTAATTAAATGAACATCAAAATAACTATAAAAAAGCAGCTTAAAAATGCCTAAAGTGACGCCTAACTTGGATAGTTCAATGCATGAAATGCATGAAGAATTAAATGTGCAAATGTGGTGTAACCTTAATCTAACTACTTCCAATTGCTAACCCCTAATTATATGACTAAAATCTAACTTATGAAATGAAGCCTAAACTAATGAAAAACTAATTAGAAATTTGCAAAATAGAATATAAAACTGATAAGGGAAATTTAGTGTGGAAAAGCAGTGAAATGAGTAAGCAAATGAACCCTATTGGATCCTAAAAAATTCCTAAATCTAATATGTCCTAAAAGCGACCTTAAGCTACTGGAAATGTACCTAAAACATGCCTAAAATAGACCAATAAGAATTCTATGAATGACACTAGATGAGGCAATTTTAAAGGAAATGCATGCAACCCCAAATACCAAACAATTAGTAAACCTTACCCTAAATGCATAAAACTTACACTTAATTAAAAGACACTTAAAAGACATTAAAATTGGACTTAAGTTGATGGAAATTTGAAGAACCAAACATTACAAGAATACTACCTAAATGACACTAATTATGCTACAAACCCTCGTCTTGCATATTTTTTTTAAAATTTTTCTTTGATATAAAACTTAAAAAAAAATTGACTTAAGACATTAAAACAGACCTTCAAAATAGTAGATAAAAAATTTCAAAAAGCCCCAAACAAAAAATAAAAATTGCTTAAGATAAATGTGAATCAAGCTCTTACAGAAGAGTTATAGAGGTAGTTTTTCAAACTCCTAAGCTTCCATGAGTATGGAACTCAATCAAAAACAAAAATGAAAGAAGAAGAAGGAGTATAAGATGATTAAAGTGCATGAATTTAAAGTAAACATAAAGTTTAAATGAAAAGTTGCAAGAATGTAGAAAAGATATTGTAAGAAAATAACAACAAAACTTGTAAATTAAATTGACAAATATAAAGAACACAAGGTAATAAAAATGGTGGTTCCTCTAAGCTACTAAAAACATGTAAATGTGTTGGAAAATAAATCTAAGAAACCCTACGCAGCCCACCCCTAGGTTAGGCCTCATAATATTGCTTATATACTCATTAAACCTAAGGATACAAGAGTAATTTTCTATCTTAGATGAGTTGGCATTCTTGGCCAGTTGTCTTCATATCATTGGCTTCTCAAGGTAGATATTTTCATGTCATTTAAGTGCCTACATTAGCCATGGACACCTCACCTCTTCTACCACCTTCCTTTTTGTCTTCTAGTCTACATAAGTATGCAAGGTGGCAAAAACACGGGTTTTCCATGTGTTGGTCATGTGTCCTTTATTCTTATCTTCCAATTGTGAGTAGGATGATGACATGTGACATGCTAGGTGGCAAGGAAAGAGAGAGAAAATGTTGAGTCATGCTCCATTTGTCTTTTAGTGGTCCAGTCTAATTTTTTTCCCTTATCAGTCTAATTTCTATCGAAATGGCTGAAATTCATTTGTAATTTATTTATTCACAAAACATAAAGAAATTAACAAAATTTAGGGAATAATTAACAAATTAAATGAGTGTATTAAATAATTATTAAGCAATTAAGTATAAAGTAACTTTATCTTCATAGAGTTATCAATAGCTACTTTTGCAAATTTATTTTAATTGCCATTGGTTTCTTCCTTATAATAAAGTGATAGTAGCATTAGTCCTTTGTTTCTTCTCTAACATCGGCTTTAAAATTTTAATTTTATTTGACAAATTAAAAAATAAAATGAATGATTAAATAATAATTGAGTAATTAAGCAGAAAATAACTCTATTTTTATAGAGTTATCACACCTTCGAACTTGAGCTTTTACTTGTCCTCAAGCAAAACAAAACATATGTAGGAGATGACAAGTGCAAAACAGATTTATTCGCTTAACCATCTTCAAAGATAAAGTACAAATCCCAATATTAGTGACTCACAATCATAGATCAAACACTAAGCATCATTCAATCATATGTCTTGGCCTAAATTGGACTCATCTTGTGTGTGTAATGTTAATCTCACTTCAAAGTACTCAATTCGGATTAGTTTATGCAAACACAGTGATGCAAAGTCAATGACATGTGATCATTCCCATATGTTTACTTTTCACTTCTCTCTCCACTAATGTATTCGCACTTAATCAGAAATTAATAGGTCTTCATTAAGCTTATAATGCAAGGTTAAGGTTAAGGTATAATAAAGGAGAATTTAGGCTCAAACCCCTAGTTATGTACTACTTACTAGGATCAATAATGTATAGAGCTCTCACTAACTCCCTCAAACTTATTTACTGTCTATACACTTTTATATTATTTTTTATTTTTTTCTTTTTATTTTATTTTATTTTCTCTTTGTTTTTCTTTTTCTTTTTCCTTTTCCCTATACCTATATGTACATAACTCTAATGATTTCCAAGCTAATCATATGCTTTCGAGGTAAAAAGGTAGGAGAATTTTTTTATTTGGTTAAGGGAAAATAACGATGTGGGTATATATAGAAAGAAAGGCTAATTTGGCTCAAATGGTTGACCAAGGATAAACGATCTAAGGATGGCCTAAATCACTTTCCTAATCAAGTGTGATCTAATAATTTCGCCTTAAAAGAAGATCAAGCAAATTCTAGAATATGGTGCACAAAATCAAATGATCAAATGAAATCTTATGTCCACATAAGCATTCTCCAAATATGCATACTAATCTATAATCAAGACATGTGCATAAAGAAGAGGATATCATAATCAAAATCAAGACAAATTCAAGAATTCATACTTCATGCTTTTACCACAATCATGCTTCTCAATCAATCAAAATTAGACTAAATCAAGGGGTAATATCATAGGATTGTGGGAGAACAATATGCTAAGTACTTTAATCACCACAAAACAAATCAATTTAAGCCCAAATTTTCAAAAATTTTGAAAAAAATTTCAATTTTGTAGAAAATCTTTGACAATTGCTCAAGTTAATCCCTTCCCCTAAACTTAAAGTGTGCAATGTCCTTAGTGTGCAGATAAAATTAAAAATGAAGCTCAAAATAGGAAACTCCCCTAATAACTCAAGGATGAACATTGTGAAGTTCGATGAAGGGTGCTACTACAAAAGGTACCTATATAGCAAAACAAAGAGAAAAAGTGTCCAATAGAGAAAAGAACTGTGCAAAAATTAAAAAAAAGAAAATAATAAGAAAATAGAGAAATAAAGCTGAGCTGAGTTTGTAGTACTCAACAGGACTCTGATAAAGTTGTATAGTAGAAGGATCAATCAGGCTTAGGATCGATGGAAACAATTTAATCTTTTTTCAACAAGGCACATTTCACAGCATATGGCTCTTTCAGTTAGTGTCTCATACAGTGACATGCGTATCATAGGACAAAATCTCATATTAACATCCTTCTTATTAGCCATATCCTTAAAAAATCCTTCACCATTAGTCTAAAAGAGCCCTAAAATTCCATCATTTGGTATCACAAAATCAATAGTGGCCACCTCATAGGACTCGGCACGATCATCTTTTTAAAACCTCTCATTAACATCCTTCTCTACCGCCAAGTCTTTCTGAAATCCTTTAGGTTGACCTTCCTTATCAACTTTCATACCAATCCTAACTTTAACTTCCTTACCCTGAAGCCTAAAAATTAGCTTTCTTTGACCTATATTTATAATGGCTCTCCTTGAAGCTAAAAATGGCCTACCTAAGATGAATGGAACACTCATGTCCTCTTTCATAAAAAAAACCAAGAAATCTGCTAAATAACAAACTTATCAATTTGGACAGGAACATCCTTTGCCACTCCCCTAGGGTATCTAACATATCTATTAGCTATCTGAAGGGTGGTCTTAGTAGGCTTTGCTTCCTCTAATCCTAGCCTTTTATTTACCATTAAAGGCATTAGGTTAACATTAGATCCTAGGTCACAGAAGGTATTATGAAAGAAGTGATCAATGATAATAGAAGGGATAGTGAAGTTACCTAGATCGCCTATCTTAGGTATGACATGGCTCTCTATAATATCTTTCTACTTCTTAGCAAGTGCTACTGGCTTTGGTGCAAGGAGAGGCTTATTACAAGTAGGCTTCACAAATCATTGAGGGAAGGTATAAGAGGCCTATAAACAGTAGGTTGACAGCAGCTAGGCTCAACTGTCATCATAGGCTCTGTTTGGATAGGTTCTGAAGTTATCACAGGGGCTGAACCCAAAAGATTAGAAATATTGAGTGAGAAGGAGCTAGGCTCAACTAAACTCACCTCATCAGAAGTAGTAAGCTCCACCACATAGCTTAACTCTATCTCTTCAGCCAACTACTCTACCAAATCAACAACCTTATTAGATTTTCATCTTTTCTTAACTATATTACATTGCTCCTTACCTGGTCTTTTAATAGGATTAGTCTTAGTGTTATTGGGTAAGGATCACTGAAGGTGTTGATTGAGTAACTGTCATTGCCCCACCTGAATCTCTAAGCTCTTAAAGAAAGCTAATTGATTCCAAATGATTTGACTGAACATCTCTTCAAGTGTGGACTTCTTTTTAGGTGCAGGATGGGGTTGAATAGGTGATGGGTGATGAGATTGCTGAGTTGGATACTACTGCTGTGGTGGTCCACGAGAGGGTAGAGGTTGAAAACGAGAAGGGCTTAAAGGTTATAAATTAGAAGATTGGCTTTGGTTTTGACTCTAAGAGAAATATAGGTGATTTCTCCACCTTGGGTTGTAGATGTTGGAAAATGGGTTGTTTTGCTACCTAGGGGTAGGGTAATGTGCTGAACTGCTTTTAAATTCAAAGGGCACCTATTAATCAAATGCTTACCACCACATAGATTACACATACTAAGTAGACTCTATACTGCTAGGATAGGGCTAGGGCTAGAAGAGGGTTGGGTACTTAAGGACTCCACCTTCTTAGATAGGGTATCTATTTGAGAAGTCAAGGTAGATAGAGTATTAAGCTCGTAGATACCAATAGCCTTCCTAGGTGCATGTCTCTCTGCTAACCACTGATAATTATTGGTGGCTATCTTGTCTAGTAAGCTGTATGCTTCCTCCTCTGTCTTACACATCAAGGCTCCTCTAGCAACAACATCAATTATGGCCCTATTCTGACTACTAAAACCATTGTACAAGGTCTGCACCTAAAGCCATAAGGGTAGGCCATGGTGTGGAAACTTCCTCAATAGGTCCTTGTATTGCTTATAAGTCTCATATAAGGACTCAGAATCAAATTGGGTAAAGGAAGAGATGTCATTCCTAAGTTTGACCATCTTGGTGGAAGGAAAGAATTTGTCTAAGAATTGTTGGGCTAGCTCATCCTATGTAGAAATGGATCTTAGGTGTAATGAGTTCAACCAATTATTAGTTCTATCCTTAAGAGAGAAAGGGAATAACCTAAGTCTAATCGCATCCTCAGAGACTCCATTATGCGTTATGCTTGAAGGTATCACGGATCTCAAGGAAATTTCTTAGATGTGCATAAGGGTCATCATGGGGTAACCCACTAAATTGCACTGAAGTTTGGATCATCTGAATGATTGAAGGCTTGATCTCAAAATTGTTGGCTGGAATAGCTGGCCTCCTAATCCTAATGTAATACCTACCTACAATTGGGACTACATAGTCACATATCGTCCAAGCTCTCTGTTATCAGACATCTACTGTTGAAGCGGAACGATTTCCTTTTTTGTTTCTCTTTAATCTTCTAAGTGTTTTTCAATTTCAGGATCTAAGGAAAAGAATTCACAACTCTTGGCTCTATGTATGCTAACACCAATATGATAACTCTATGAAAATAGGGTTATTTTAGTTCTTTATTGATTAATTATTATTTAATTACCAAACGATTTTATTAAGTATCCCCCTAATTTTGTTAAATTTCTTATGTTTTGCAGATAAATAAACTCTAGATGAATTTCTCATTTCGATAGAAAATAGACTAAACAAGGATAAGGAAGGAAACTAGACCACTAAAAAACAAAGAAGCATGACTCATCATTTTCTCTCTCCTCTCTTGACACTTAGCATGCCACATGTCATCATCTTACTCACTCTTGGTGGATAAGAACAAATGACACATGGCCAACACATGAAAGACACATGCTCTTGCCATCTTGCATGCTTATGTAGATTAAAAGATAAAAAGGAAAGTGTTAGAAGGGGTGAGGAATCCATAGCTGATGTGGGCACTTAAATAACACGAGAATATCCTCCATGAAGACCCAATGACATGAAGATAAGTGGCAATAAATAAAACTCATCTAGGATTAGAAATTACTCTTGTATCTTTATGTTAAGTGACTATATAAACTACTTTATGAGACCTACCTTATGGTGGGCTACATATTGTTTAATTTTATTTACTTTTTCGGCACATTTTTATGTCTTTACAAGCTTAGAGCAACCACCATTTTTATTTATTTAAGTTCTTTACATTTTGCAAGTTAAATACAAGTTTTGATGATGTTTTCCTTTAATCTTTATGTGAGAACCCTGTATTCTAGTACTGTTAGACATGTAAGGCTACTCACCATTGTTCAATTCCTGTGTATTTCGTAGGACAACTATATACAATACAGTGGGCCCACAGGCTCTATAGTGCCTGGATGGACGTGAGACTGGACAAATACTATATAAAGGGTTAAAAAAGCTCATGGTAAGAATCCAGAACCCAAATTCCTCTATTCAGATTATTTTAGGGAAGTGTGCCAACAATTTAGAAAATGACGATTAAGGACATTGGCCGGTTGAACTTTCATTAATAACAGTCAAACTAAATTGACTTTTGACCTACTAACTGAAATATGATAATCTATGTATAAATAAGTCCTAGGCTGTGTCAATAGATAGATCGAATCGGCAGTGAAATTAGAAATTTACGCCATTGGCCCGATAAGGGTTTTTTCGTAAGTTCACCCTCACGGTAAGTCAAACCTCAATAAAACCACAATCATTCATTAAATTTTGTTTAGTAATAATATTTAGTGATAAAATAAAATATTTTGGAGTTAAATTGGATAGTTATAAAAATTACGAAAGTTTAAGGGCAAAATTGTCCCAATTTCTCATAACTAAGGGCATTTTGGTCATTTTGGTCATTTTGCCATATCAAGAAGCTTCTAAATTTTTCTTCACAAGTGCATCCAGCCACCTCACCATCTTCTTCAACCTCTCATGCCACCCTTCATAACCAAGCTTGAAGAAAACCAAAATTCAACCAAAAACACTATTAAAACTACATTAAATCAAGAAAGTTCCTTCTGCAAAGTTGTTCTAAATTAAATTCTCTACAAGCTCATACCAATATCTCATTGTAAAGTAGACAAATTCATGAGGAAAAGGATCCCATAGTGTTCGGCCACCTTGAGGTAATCACATGGTTTCATTTCTTTTATGATTTAAGGTTGCTAAATGATGTATTTAAGTGTCCTAATCATGGTTCTAGCCTTAGTTTGGATTAAATCCCACTCATTGGAGTCCATAGGGTTTCGGCCATTAATGGAAGTTCGTGGATTCATGTGGTTTGATGCATGAAAATGATGCTAGATGAATGAAGAAACATGATTAAGCATGAATTAGGTGTTAAATTGTTGAAAAACCAAGAAATCATACCTTATTGAATTCGGCCAAGCTAAGGGGACAAGGAAATGTTGTTCAATTTGATGAATTCTTGTGCCATAAGACTGTAGAAATTGAGTGGAGAATGTTGGTGAAGTCAGAATTAAAATCGGAGTTGATTTAGATATAGTTGTGTTTTAGCACGGGTATAAATTATACTGGTTTAGTAATTTCTACAGACAATGTAGTACAATTTAATGAAGGAAAATTTATTAGAATTGAATTATGGTGAAAAATGGTGGTTGGCATAATGTTTTGCAACTGAGGAGTAAATGATTGTCAAGCGATGCTATCGACCAGTCAGTAGAAAAACAACAAGTAAGGGATGAGTGTGTAAGCTGTAAGGATACTGTGAATGTATATTTTGGCTTGAAATGATTTTATGGAATAATTTGGAAATCAATTGCTTTGAAATTAGTGATATTGTGGATATTGGCTAATTTATAAACTGTGTTTTCAATGCAGAAGGGCTAGGTTAGAAACAGTCATTATACTACTGAAAATTTTAGAGAATTTTACGAAATTATATTTAATGTTCTTAAATGTTAGAAATAAATAAGTTTCTAAGTGATTTGCATGTGATTTATTAAAATTTCATAAGTTTATTATTTACCAAAAAACAATATTTAAATATATATGTTAATGAATTTTAATTACGTGAAGGTACTAGCATATGCTTACAACTGTTCTACAGATAAATAGAACATTTTCAGAAAAGAATACTGAAGTGTAAACATTTTATGAATTTTTATAACTGATTATATTTTCCATATATTTATTTATGGATTGATTGAAGATATTATTATTGAAATTGATTTCATAAATGTTGTTTCTATTGTATATAAATTGTTTTGAGACTGTTAGGCCCTGTATCATGCTCACGTGTCACGTGTTACTGTTACTATTGCTGATAGACCCGTCAAGTCTTCAGCTTCCACAATTGTCACCTGGTAAGTGTACACTGTGGACTACTGTGACTATGGCCATATGTCGTACTGCTACTGTTTCTCCCTTCTTGAGATACTGTTATAGCATGATATTCTTTGGGTGTTGCCTGGTCTCCACTGCATTGTATTGTTTGTTGAATTGGAATGCTTATTGGTATCGAAGTGAATGATTTAAATATCAATTGTACTGTGGAATTTTAACTATTATTGTACTGTTTATTGGAATTTTTATACTAAACTATTTATTGAAGTGATTTTAATTAAAGTGATTATATATATTGTTATATATATATATATTGGAAAATGCCTATAGTGTTTTCAAGTGCTTTAAAATGTTTATACATATCACATACAACTGATTACTCCCTATAGTTGCTTCTAGTGGCCGAAACACGACAAGTACTCTAAAGTACCTCCCATACTCCTTCTGATTTCCTAGCTGACTATAGTATCCTTCCTGATTTATACCTTAGTGCACTGTTAGGAATTAAATGTTTTAAGCATATAGATTTCATAGTATCAGTTTCGCATACGATTCTCTTACTGAGCACGTTAGCTCACCCCTTATTTTTCCACTCCACAGATTATCTACAGTGATAGATCGATATACCATTCCACAGATTTTGGCTGCATTTATAGTACCTTGAGGTAGCTTTGATCGGATCCTGGAGGTATATTTTGCTTCTTTTATATGTTCAGACTTATTATGTACAGTACTACAGTTGTATAAATCATGTATAGGGGATGTAGAACTTGTGATAAACACTGGAAATAATATTTTGTTATAAATATCCATATCAGTTTTAAATTGAATTTCATTTCATATAATGCATTATTGTTAAAGTGAATATGATAAATTTATTGCGGACAGCCCAACCATCTTACTGTCTGTGAATATGGATAAATACTGTGTATTACGGATCGTTAGACTTTACTACTTTCTTGCACTCTTTATTTGAGCTTTTTGTTTCTTTAAATTTCTAGCACTTTAAAGGTCTTCTACTCTTTATTTTTCTTTTATTTTGGTTCATGATTGAGACCCATGATCATGGGAGCTTAAGAAGTTGAAAAACTACCTCCATAGCTTTTGTGAGAGAGCTTGATCCACAAGTTTCGTTGGTAATTTTTATTTTCTGTTTTAAAGCTTTTAAATGATTTTTTAGTATGTTTTATCTACTGTTTAGGAGTTTATTTTAATGTGTTAAAGAAGTTTTTAAATATCTTGTAAAACAAAAATTATAAAAAAAATGTTCAAACATTTTTTAAAAATTTTTGTTTTAGGCATCATTTTGGGCTAGTCTAAAGTAGATTTCTTTAGCAATTTTTATTTTCTGTTTTAAGGCCTTTAAACGATTTTTTAGAATCTTTTATACTGTTTTAAGAGTCTATATTAATGTATTGAAGCAATTTTTACAGATCTTATAAAACAAAAATAAAAAAATGTTCAAAGTAAGGTAGGTTGGAATTGACGTAAACTTAGTGTACTCATAGAGTAGTTTTTGGTTCTTCAATTTTCCAACAACTTTAGGTTCAGTTTAGGGTCCCTTTAGCTTCCGTTTTTAGTCGTTTTTAATGTCTTGTATAAATTATTAGTGTCTGTTTTAAGTTGTCTATTGGCTGGTCTTTTAGTCCTTTTTAATGTCTTTTAAGCTGTCTCTGTAGTCTGTCAAGTTCTACTTTGCCATTTTCTATTCTGTTTTGCCTTATTTGTATAAATTATTAGGGTATGTTTTTCATGTATTTTAAGCTTCAATTAGGTGTCTTAGGTCTTAGCTGCATCATATTATAATTAGGGAATTTTAGGAATTCATTTAGAGTAGGTTTTAGGGCATTATTCACACTTAAAATTTGTTTTTCCTGATCAGTTTATAGGGGCTGTTTGCATTTAATTAGCTACTGTTTAGGGACATTTCAAGGTTAGTTTAAGTAGTATTAAAGCATATTAAGACCATAGATTCATTATATACTTGTTTAGGCTAGTTTAGGATGCATTTTCATTCAAATTACATCTCCATCTTGCATTTACACTTACTTGAGGCGTCATTAGCTAGTGTTAGTGTCCAGATTTCTGTAGGCTGTTTTGGAAGTTAATTAGATCATGTTCCATTAAGTTTAGGTCATTTTAAGTATATTTAGATAGTGATTTAAGTATAGGAAAAGTTTAGTTAATTTTAATGATGATTTAGTTGCATTTTAAGCATCATTTAGCATATGGTTTCAAATCTGTTCAGGTTTAATTATTGCATTAATTCCATGCATTTGGGTACTGTTTTTGGTACATTTTAGTAGTCTTAAGGTAGTATTCATATAGGTCTTTGGTTAGGTAAAGTTTGGTTTAATTTTAAGTTTATGAGTTTATATATGATGCACTGACAGTGTATAGCTTCTATACACCGTCCATTAACCATGGGATGACACCTTATATGGAGGTCCTTAAAAATAAATATTAATGAAGTTTTTAAATTTATTTTTAAGGGCTTATACATTTTTAGACTTTGTTCATTAATAAGGTATTATCCTATGATTAACTGACAGTGTATAAAAGCTATACACTGTCAGTGTATTATATATAAACTCTAAGTTTATTTACTTACTCATTTTCATGCATTAGCTTAGGATTTCATGCATTAGATTGTTTTCTGTTTTAGGGGTTGATTTAGGATCATATAGTTTCTATCCATACTTGCATTATAATTAGTTTACTGTTTAAATTCACTTATTTAGGGTTAGTTTAGGATTAGAGTTAGTTAGGGTTACAATAGTGCATTTTCATTCATATTTTCAAAACACCAAAAATACTTTTATTTTCATGCATTTATTAGGATTAGTTTAAGTTAGTGTTTTCATGCATTTAGTTAAGCTAGATAGTTAAGTAGGGTTCGTATTAGGATAGGGTTACAGATTGGGTCATCATTAGGGTTAGGGCTAATTAGGCTTTAAATTAGGGTTTTTAGGATTTTCTTTAGGGTTTAGCATTTCACACATTATTTTCTTCATTTAATTAGTTTTAATTTGAATTTTAATTAGTTCATGCATTATTAGGCTCATATTAGGAGTTTCATACATATTTTTACTATTTGCATTTTAGGCCTTTAGTTTTAAGAAATTACTTTTTTGCCCATATAATTTATTTACTTGCATTTTTGTTCTTTTCTTTTGCAGTTGTTTTTATTTCAAGTTTTCATTATTAGTATTTTTTTAATTCACTCTTTTATTTCATTCTTTTTCATTTTATTTTATTAATTTCGTTTATTTTATTTTGTTAGCCTTTGTAGATCACACTTGAGTAAATTCATAATTTGCTAGGATATACCTTAGGTAAAAATATTTGATACTTAGCTAGGTTTCGCAACACCAGTCTCTAAGGGACGATATTTTTTGGATTCACCTCCGTATTACTTGAAGCTACATGTACGTGTGTGAAGATACCTTTTGGAGTCGACACAACAAAGTCTTAAGACAGATCTCTAAATGTTGACCAATTTCTATCCTATGGATGTCTATAAGCAAACGCATATGTCACACAAGTAATATAGGATTTAAGTCCTGAATTATCATCTCACAATGATTGGTTAGATTGATTTAGTTAAATACTAAAATAAGCACCCTAGATTTATTCAAGCAATTTTGTAATTTTCAACTTTACTAACTATTAAAATGCCTAAAATAAAATATAAACTAAATATGCACGAAAATAAAAAAATAAAAAATAAAAACTTACTAAAAAGAATAAAATTAAAAATATTAAAAAAAATTAAAACCTTAATTAAAGATCGAAATTTAACCAACTCATAAATTAACAATTTAAACTAATTAATTTAATCTAAACTTACCTAGAATGCAAAATTAAAAAAATTATAACTAAACATCTAATTATATTAGTTAAACTAAAATAAACCATTAAGCTAAAACTAATAAACTTAAATAGCTAAATACTTAATGAAGGAAACCAATATTATATAAGCTAACAAGTTAATATATTTAAGGCTAAAAGGGTAAAAAAGCCGTTAAACTATATCAAAAAGTCTAAGAAAGCCCTTATTCTTTCATTACATAACTCTTAAAGTGTTATTTTTCTTTATGCAAGTCATTTTTGGATGGAATCTATTAATTGATATGGATTTCTTTTAAGTCATTGTGTTAGCTTTAAATTGCAATATATATTTTGAAATGACAAAAACTTAAGTAAGCTTTAAAATGTTTTAATTCATATTGTAAATTTACCTTATCACACATGATTTTCTCAATCCATTTTTAAGTGTTCATATCAAACATTAAGACCATGATTTAATGATATATTCTTATGGGTCTTAATACTTTATAAAATGGTTTTCAATATTAAGTAATTTTCTCAAGAATTATTGAACATAAGTTTAGAAAATTACTTATAAGTTTTTGACAATATTTTCATTTGAGAAAGTCAAGAAAAACTCCCTTAAAGCTTATAAATGTTGTGGGTTGAATTAAAATCAAAAGCCATATCATTTCTAACCCAAAAGTGCAGGAAAAATGCCCTTTGGAAGAAAAGGATCGATCCCTTAAGGAAAGGGATCGATCCCTTTTTGGCAGAATGCCCTGGAAGCTTAAAATGAAGAAAAGGATCGATCCCTTTATGCCAGAAAGCCCCCAACGACTAGTTTCTGTGAGACATAATGGCTAGTTTCTGTTTTGGCTCCAACCAACGTCCACAAACCATCCAAGGAACTATAAATAGAGGCTTAGAAGCTAAAGGAAGCAAGAGGAACTACTCAATCAACTCCAATACTCATTTTCCTCAAATCCTCAAGCCTCAACAATAAATCAAGAGCTACAAAGTCTTCATCTTCCATCATTCACATATCTCTTGTATTGCTTAGCACAAATCTTGTATAGACTTTTCTTTGTGCCTAATTTCTGTAATCACTTGCCTATCTAGAGGCCCTTCTTTGATTACATTATTTGTAACTCATCATTCCTTGTAAATGGGAGGTTTCTCTTTAGCCTAAGAAAAAGAGGGAGGTTTCTTTTTAGCCTAGAAAAAGAGGGAGAAGAGGTTTCTCTTGAGCCTAGAAAAAGAGAGAGGTTTCTCTTGAGCCTTGAAAAGAGGGAGTGTATCACAAATTCAAGTTAGTGAATTTTGGGAAAATCCTTGGGAGCGTCTCAAGGTAGAGGACGTAGGCAAGGTTGCTGAACCTCTATAAATTACTTGCGTACATTTCTCTTTCCATACTCTCTTTAATTTCTTGCAATTATATTTGTGCTTATTGTATTGAATTTGAATTGCATGCTTGCCTAGCTTAAAGAACTTAGAAAATATCAAATAGGCTAGAGAATTTAGAAGAATCGAAAACGGCTTAAGGTTAGCTAAAAACCGATTCACCCCCCTCTCGGTATTGCCTATAAGAGCCAACAATTGGTATCAGAGCTTGGGCTCGAGATTGATTTAGACTAACCTCTATCGAGCAAAATGATCTTAAATGGCTCACTTGAATGTAGGCACATCCTTAGGAGAAGAGGGACAATCATTAGTTAGAGCTCCACTCTTCAATGGTGAGAATTATTCATATTGGAAAACTAGAATGATGTTATTTGTACAATCAAATGATTATGAAGTGTGGAAAATTATAGTGAATGGTCCTAGAATTCTCATGAAGAAAGTAGATGGAAAAGATGTCCCTAAGAGTGAGGATGAGTGGGACACAAATGACATGAGAGTGGCACAATTGAATGCCAAGGCTATGCACACTCTCTTTTTTGCATTAGGTCCTAATGAATATAATAGAGTCTCCCTATGTGAGAATGCCAAGCAAATATGGGACAAATTAGCCATCACACATGAAGGGACCAATCAAGTGAAAGAGACCAAAGTAGGAATGCTCACACATGATTATGAGCTATTTAGGATGAAAGAAAATGAGTCCATTAGCGTAATGTTCACTAGGTTTAATGATATAATTAATGGACTTAAGGCTCTAGGGAAGGCTTATTCCAATGTTGAAATGGTAAAGAAAATTTTGAATAGCTTGCCTAAGTCTTGGGAGGCAAAGGTAACCGCAATAGAAGAGTCCAAAGATCCAAATACCTTGTCTCTAGATGAACTTATGGGCTCCCTACTTACATATGAGATGAAATTGAAAAGAAATGAAGTGCCTTCAAAGAAAGTAGGGGTAGCACTTAAGTCTTCCACTCATGAGGTCATTGAAGATGATAGTGATGAGAGTGGAAATGAGGAAGAAAAGGAAATGACAATGTTTGCCAAAAGATTCAATAGATTTATAAGAATGAAAGAGAGAGAGAGAGTAATAGGAGACATCAAAGGGGAGAGTCAAGTAGAAGAGAAAAGGACCCCTTAGTATGTTATGAGTGCAATGAACCGGGTCATACTAAGTTAGATTGCCCCTTACTTAGGAAGGAAAAGGATAGGAAGCCTAGGAAGAAAGCATTTGTGGCTGCATGGAGCAATAGTGATAGCTCCGATGAGGAAAATGTAGATGAAGAGATAGCCTACTCATGCTTTATGGCTATTAGTGATGATGAGGCTAGTAGTAGTTCTAGTGAAGATAATGATTATACCTTTAGTGAACTACAAAATGCCTTTAATGATTTAGCAAATGAATTTCAATGCATGAACTCCAAATATAAGAAAATCATTGCTAAATTAAAAATAGAAAATGAAGCCTTGATAAATGCTAAGCTAGAATTTGAAAAGAAATTAGAAGAGGCTAATTTAGAAATAAATGAGTTGAATATAAAGAACTTAAATTTGTATAACTCATTTTCTAGGTTTTATATGGGTCAACAAAAGTTAGATCACATGTTAGAGACCCAAAGAGCTTTCTTTGACAAAGATGGGTTAGGATATAATGCAATACAAAAAGAAACTCATTTAAAGAATTTCCTTGTGAGCAAAAATACTATGCATGATTTATCTCTTACATGCTCACTATGCAATAGAATAGGACACTCTTCACAAGCATGCACATATAGAAAAACCACATTTAGAGGAAGAGTGGTTAAAAAAATGTGGGTGCCAAAGCATGCAATAAATAATGATGATTTGAGGTTGAAATGGATCCCAAAAGGATCAAAAATTATTTGCACTAACTCTCATGGACCCAAGAAAATTTGGGTACCAAAACATGCTTAAATTGTTTGTTGTAGGAGTGTTAGAGCATGAGAATACAAAGAAGCAATGGAGATCAAATGCTCTACACACCCCCCATAGAGATTGCTTGTGCCTATGAGAGAGAGGAAGAGCTCGAGGATCTACCCTTGGCAAGGTCACAAAAATTCTTCAAAGGATAGCACAAGGTGGATTCAATTATTCAAGGCAAAGCATTCTCTAGCAAAGGAGTATTGTAACCTTAATTCCTTACTCCTTAAACTTTTTGTGCTTTGATGAGAAAATTAGTTAATGATTAATGATGCATTGTGATTGAGCAAAATGCATGATTGTTGAGTGCTTGATACATTGAATGAAAGGCATGTTTAGTGACTTTGAAATTATTTTTGGTTTTCTACATCTTGAGCAAGTTTGATATGTCTAAGATAATATATTTAGTTGCTCAAAAGCTGTCAAATATGTCATATATGCAAAATGCCTTGTCATGAGCCTTAATAAAGAATATGCATGTTAGAAATCATGGCATGTTGTGCACAAGATGTATGTTTTAATGATATTTGTGCTTAAAACTTATGTGAACAAGTTTGTTTTGACATATTTGTAGTTTCCCATGCTTTGGTTTGGTGAAAATATGCATAATGCTTAAAATGACCCCCTTTGAGGCCAAAAATGCATTTTATTATGTAAATTCTTCCAAAATTGCAAAATCTTTTGTAAAATGGTTTTTCATTCAGGTTTTTCATTCATACAAGTCCAAAATCATGTTTTACAAATGTTTAAACCCTTACTTGGACTTAAAATACTCAAAAACGAAGTTTTGGTACCTCAAAGGTTGGATTTTCTGTCAAAAAACTACAGATATAGGATGAGGGATCGATCCCTCAACAAGCAGGATCGATCCCCCTTGAACAGAATGCAAAATCTGTGATTCTGGAGTTAAGGGATTGATCCCCCTCCTATAGGGATCGATCCCCCGAAGCCAGAAAGGGCTTCCTGCTTGTTTTCAACCGAAATTGAGAAGAACTTTTCATTGTTTTGATACTTTCTCTCTTCTCAACTTAAAATTCATTGTTTTAACTTCTTTTTAATGATCTTTAAACTATGAAAAATCATTTTTCATTGATATCATGCCTCAATTCCATCAATTTGTATCATTTCCAACAAATGGTATCACTTTCAACAATCAATATCATTTTTCTTGATCTCACAAGTGCAAAATTAGTTTTCTCATTGAAAATGGTCATGAATTGCATAAATCTTGAAATAATCTTGAAACATACTTTCAATGAATGCTTAAACATAATTTTGAGAAATATTTCAAGAATTTATGGATATATTTGAGAATTTGATGAACTTGTGCATAATGAATATTCTTCATCTGTTTTGTTCATCTTAGTCAAGCATGCTTATAGGATTATGTTTATTAGCTTGACTCAACTACTCCACTCTAGGTTAGATGATAATTATACATCTAGTGGATTGATTTCAAATGTAAATTCAACAATTGGTAATGGTCATTAGCCTATAATTAGTGATGATAAATGAATCTTAAATGTTGAGTTACATGAAAATTTATCATCCATGTACTTAAATTTTTCTTATGGCCAAACTATTAAAGAACTTGAGCTTTAATGAGAACACCAATAATTGATATACATGCATTGAATCTTGATTGTTTTGATGTTGAACATGCATGTTTACTTAAGTTGAATCAATAATCATGCCTATGAGATGAGGATAGTTGTTTTCATGATATTATGTGCTTAACCTCACTTATAGTTTATGGATTTTAATGATAAAATATATTTTAGCTTGATAATATTGATTCACTTAGGTGATGCCATTTTAGTTAAAATAGCATATACCCTCTAGAACGTTAAATGATGATAACAACTAGGGATATAGCTCTTAATTGATTAAAATGGTAATTTTGAATCTTTCCTTGCTCATAATTGGTTAAGGACTTGAATTGGAAAATGAGCATAGGATTTTTGTGCTTGAAACCATGGAAGAAAATGTGTTTGCTTGAATTTCTTGATTTTTTGAATCTTCCATATGGTATAAATTTGTGAATATGAATATGGATTAATACTTTATGATAGTGTGCTAATGATTAATTGATCCATATGCATATTTGATGATATGTGTTATGTTCTTGCATATTTAGAATGATTATTTTCTTGACATGAGCACACTACACATAGATATTGGATTAATGCAAAAGGCCTAAGTCAACCATTAGTAACAATTAGCATTTAGATTGAAATAATAATTAGTATCATTGGCAACCATATTTTCAACAATTGGTAAGCCCAAACTAAATTGCCAATTAGTATGAGCTTTAAATTGACAATTCTTCTCATACTCTTTAGATTGAAATGACAAATAGGGAAGAATTCATATAGGATATTTTTGCATGAAACTCTTCTGTGCTAGAATTTGTAGTTAATTGCTATATGTCTTAATTCTTTGCACACTCTTGATTGAACGTGATTCATGAGCTCATGTATTCATATGTCATCTACTGTTAGCTCATAATCATGATGTATTACCATGCACCTTAGTTGGACTTTAGAAAGAACAATTGATATACTTAGGTGCTTAATAGGATTGAAATGAGCAAGTCATAGACCTTAGTAGATATTTTTAAACAACTTGCTTCCTTATTTACCAATTGAGAACTTCTTGCAAAATTATTTATAAACAATTGGTATAGGAATATAAGTCTTGTCCTTTGCATGCCTAAATATTTCATACTCTTTATGGACATTGACTTATTTATTTGTACTATGAGTCCCTTGTACTAACACGTTTCTTGTTGGATGGAGCATCTTTATCTCTTCTCACATAGCCATAATTTTAGGGGGAGCATATTTTTTCTTATTTTTTTTCCTTCTTTTTGCTATGACAAAAAGGGGGAGAGATAGATATTAAAAGGGTGGGATATAAAGGGGGAGAGATAATCGGGGAGAAATAGTTTGAAAATTCATTTTCAAAACCCATGCTTATATTAAGGGGGAGCTTTATAAAATCTTGCTTTATTTGAGGGGGAGTATTTTATGAAAGAATTTTCAAAGTAAATTTACATTAAGTTTTGTCATATCAAAAAGGGGGAGATTGTTAGCTTTAAATTGCAATATATATTTTGAAATGACAAAAACTTAAGTAAGCTTTAATATTTTAATTCATATTGTAAATTTGCCTTATCACACATGATTTTCTCAATCCATTTTTAAGTGTTCATATCAAACATTAAGACCATGATTTAATGATATATTCTTATGGGTCTTAATACTTTATAAAATGGTTTTCAATATTAAGTAATTTTCTCAAGAATTATTGAACATAACTTTAGAAAATTACTTATAAGTTTTTGACAATATTTTCATTTGAGAAAGTCATGAAAAACTCCCTTAAAGCTTATAAATGTTGTGGGTTGAATTAAAATCAAAAGCCATATCATTTCTAACCCAAAAGTGCAGGAAAAATGCCCTTTGGAAGAAAAGGATCGATCCCCTAAGGAAAGGGATCGATCCCTTTTTGGCAGAATGCCCTGGAAGCTTAAAATGAAGAAAAGGATTGATCCCTTTGGTAAAAGGATCGATCCCTTTATGCCAGAAAGCCCCTAACGGCTAGTTTCTGTGAGACATAACGGCTAGTTTCTGTGAGACATAACGGCTAGTTTCTGTTTTGGCTCCAACCAACGTCCACAAACCATCCAAGGGACTATAAATATAAGCTTAGAAGCTAAAGGAAGCAAGAGGAACTACTCAATCAACTCCAATACTCATTTTCCTCAAATCCTCAAGCCTCAACAACAAATTAAGAGCTACAAAGTCTTCATCTTCCATCATTCACATATCTCTTGTATTGCTTAGCACAAATCTTGTATAGACTTTTCTTTGTGCCTAATTTCTGTAATCACTTGCCTATCTAGAGGCCCTTCTTTGATTACATTATTTGTAACTCATCATTCCTTGTAAACGGGAGGTTTCTCTTTAGCCTAAGAAAAAGAGGGAGGTTTCTCTTTAGCCTAGAAAAAGAGGGAGAAGAGGTTTCTCCTGAGCCTAAAAAAGAGAGAGGTTTCTCTTGAGCCTTGAAAAGAGGGAGTGTATCACAAATTCAAGTTAGTGAATTTGGGGAAAATCCTTGGGAGCGTCTCAAGGTAGAAGACGTAGGCAAGGTTGCCGAACCTCTATAAATTACTTGCGTACATTTCTCTTTCCCTACTCTCTTTAATTACTTGCAATTATATTTGTGCTTATTGTATTGAATTTGAATTGCATGCTTACCTAGCTTAGGGAACTTAGAAAATATCAAATAGGCTAGAGAATTTAGAAGAATAGAAAACGGGCTTAAGGTTAGCTAAAAACCGATTTACCCCCCTCTCGGTATTGCCTATAAGAGCCAACACATTGACATGTTGGATATTATAAAACATTTGAAAAATTTGACTTGGCAAAAAGAAAACCAGTGGCATGTTAAACCAAAGAAAAAAAAACCAAATTAAAAATGACATACTTTTAAGACAAAAAAAACCTTAATTAAGCATTCAACCTAAAATTGAAATTCCTCAAAATTAATAATATGATTTCTACATGTTGGCCCAACATGTAGTGATGATCTCTACGAAGCTCTCTCTTTTTTTCTTTTTCCTTAAAAATTAATAATTTGATTTTTCTTCTCCAGTTTTTTCAACTATTTTCTCTTGCCTTCTCTTTCTTGTGTCTTCTTTCTCTTTGAAAAGATTTGCGATTTTCTATGACTCCTTCATTCACTATTTGGTAATTTTTTAACTAATTTCAACTCTTCTTTTCTTATTTTTTAAAAATTTAATTTGATTCATACTGATTCATATATCATGGGTGTTCGTTTTCTATTTTTTTCTTTTGATTTTAATAATGTTTTGCTTGGTCACAGGAAAAATGAGGTTTCAAGTTTGTATGTTTTGAATTTAAAATGCGCACATTCAGCTCAAATATAAGTAAACCAAGCATTTAGAATAATTAGTTGAGAGATTTTTTTTTGGAAAAATCTAAGACAAAAGATAAGGCTTCTCCGCTATATTCAAAGCATGAAAGTTGAACTTTTTGCCAAATAACCGTAAAACCATGGGAGAAAAAGACAAACACTTGTTTTAAAATGCTAAGATATGTGGGTCACCTGATAATCTTTTTAGTCTTCCTTCTTATTGGTATGAAGTTTAGATCCTTCAACAAAGATCAGTAACACCCACGATATGATAGAGCTTTTAATTTTTTTTTCTGCATTGCGATTTGTGTTCTTCTTCATTCAAGAGTTTTTTTTCTTTTTTTTTTTAGTTTTGGCAAAGCACCCTAATTTTTCGTTCTTTTGCTTTGATTTCAGTTTCAACAAGATAGAAGAAAAACTAGGGCTTTCTAAGGAATATGGGGATTCTTTTTGCGTTTGAGTTTTACGATTGATTATGTGAGATTATTTTCTGGCCAAAAAAAACTGTGATTATTTACTTTAATATTTTTTCCCCTTAAATTGATGAAATTTTTTTTAAAGGTCTCTGACACCACCTGTCTATTTTGCCATATCATATTTTGACGTGTTCGATTAACAGAAATCTTTGTCATTTAACAGATTCCATCCAAAAAAGACTTGCATAGAGAAAAATAATACTTTAACAGTGTGTTTGGATGAGGGATTTTAAGAAGGGAATTCATTTCAATAAGGATATTTAAAAGTTTAAAATCTAAATTCCTTATTTGGGAAATTTTTTTGAAGAATTTCAAAATTTATGAGGGATTTTAAAACAGAATTTGAGCATCTCAAATTCTCTCTTGAAAATCCAACTAAAAAGGTGGTTTTTTAAAATTACTCGCACTCTTCCCTACTTTATTATACATAGCCCACTATTAAATAAAAATTTAAAAATAAAAATATATTATTTTGTTTAAATATAATATATATTTTTATTTTTCTATATTATTAATAATATTTATAAATTTTTACAAATCTAATGATATCCATATTGCATATTTTATTTGATATTTTTCTTTTTCTAATATATAATATTTTTATTTTTATTTTATAATTAATTTTTAATTAATCAAATTCTAATATTGAGAACTTCTTTTTAAATACTATTTACCCAAACAAGTTAATTAAATATGCTAATATTTTAAAATAATGTATTTTGAAATGCCATTATTTTAAAATGTCTCAAAATTTTAAAATTTCTCATCCAAACGCAACGTAAGAGTTTATGCAGATGCAATGAAAGGACATGGGCTTTTTTTAGATTTTTTGATATAGTTTAGGGGCTTTTTTACCTTTTTGGCCTATATTTAAACCATTCACTGATAAAACATTAACTACAATACAAAAAAACGTAATGGGAATTAAAACCGAGGCCAAATAAAGCCACGGGCTGTAGCTTCCTTGTACATGGGCCACACACTACACAGCCCTCCGCCACAAGCTAGCATCTGCTTCATCTGATCAAGCTGCACAGCCAACATGCTCAGCCCAAGCCACGCCTTGCCTCAACACGCAACATTGGCACGCACAACTCGAACAGCAAGGTGGCGAGCCTCACACTGCTCCAGCACAGACCGTTCCATTACCTAGCACCAGTCTGTTAGACTATGTCCTATAATTAATTAGATTTAGATTAAATAATTTTAAAGAGCCTAAAAGACCTAATTTAGTTTGACTAAGGCTAATGCCTTTTTAGTGTTTTGTTAAGGGGCACTATAAAAACAACATTAAGTCTAAAAGTTAGATAGAAAAAGAGAATATTTTTTTTAGTCGTTCTGCCTCTTAGAGCTAGCACTATCAGAAAACAATTCCCTTCCTCCTCCATTTGGTTCTGATCACATCTTGTCTCAGGCAAAGGTCTTGTTTTGCGTCCTACTCGGGTGGATACCGTTAGAGTGCTTCTCTCAGCTAGGAGTCTTGAGTTAACGATAAATCAAGGACTGTTCGTGGGCTGCCATATTCAAAAGTCGAACATTCTTACACTAGTACATCAAAAGGTTAGATTCTATCCCGTAATTAATTTTGTTGCATAATCCTGGTGATTTTGGTTTTGTTGTTTTTAATACACTGTGTATTTTCGTGTATGACATGATAAACCGAGACAACGAAACCTTACAGTGATATCAGAGCCAGTGTGCAAACGACTTTCAGGATAGCGAATTCGATTCATGGTGATGCTGTTTTATTGTAAGTTGTTACAGATTTGATTTTAATTTTCAAAATTCGTTTGGGCGACCTAAAATAATTGTAAGACAATTATAGATTAAAAAAATATAATACCTGTTATTATTTTATTTAAAATATATAAAATAAATTAGGATAAAAGTTATCTTGATAAGAGTTTTAAATTAAATATATTTTAAAGAAAGATATTTTTAAAATAAAATTAGATAAGAGTTATCCAATGGCTTTTGAGATTTTAATAAGATTAAAACTAAAAAAAATATTATCTTGATAAAATTGTTTTAAAATAAAATATATCATTTATTAAATTGGATAAGAGTTATCCAATAGTTTTGAAATTTTAATAAGATTAAAATTTTAAAAACATTATCTTGATAAAATTGTTTTAAAATAAAATATATCCTTTATTAAATTGGATAAGAGTTATCCAATAGTTTTGAGATTTTAATAAGATTAAAATTTCAAAAATATTATCTTGATAAAATTGTTTTAAAATAAACCATATCCTTTATTAAATTGGATAAGAGTTATCCAATAGTTTTGAGATTTTAATAAGATTAAAATTTTAAAAACATTATCTTGATAAAATTGTTTTAAAATAAAATATATATCCTGTATTAAATTGGATAAGAGTTATCCAATAGTTTTGAGATTTTAATGAGATTAAAATTTCAAAAGAAATTATCTTAATAAAATTTTGTTTTAAAATAAATTATTTTCTATCTTAAATTGGATAAGAGTTATCCAACACTTTTGATATTTTAATGAAATTAAAATTTCAAAAGGAGTTATCTTTATAAATTTTTTGTTTTAAAATAAAATATTTTAAAATGGATAAGAGTTATCCAATGGCTTTAAGATTTTAATAAGATTAAAATTTCAATTAAGCCCAAATTGAATTTTGAGAATTAAAATTAAATTAAAATAGCCCTTGATACCCATAATTAATTAAAATTTGATTAATTAAAATTAGATTTTAATTAGGAAGCATGCAAATTAATATGTGATATTACTATGTATGCTTGATGTTTGATTCTTATGTGATATGGATGATTGCATGGTGCATGGTTATGGGCCTAGGTTTACATGAGTTGTAATTTATTTAAATAAATTTAAATTGGGCCTGTGAGCCTTGATTTATTTGTAATTTATTTATGTAATAGTTGCATAGATAAATTAATTACATAAATAAATTAGGATTATCTTGTAAAATGTACAACATTTGGAGCCAAGATGATTCGGAGCTAAGGCGAATCGAGGTGACACTTGAAGGGAAATCGAGGAGAAGGCATTTAGAAAAATAATGTATCCCTAGGTTCTTTTGTAATAGAAAGGCTATAACCATGTCATGTTTAATTTTAAGCTTTTACTTATATATATATTGATATATATGTTAGAAAAGCATGCTAGGTGAGACGATAAAATTAAAAAATCCCTCAAAATAAATATTAAGTCAAAGATAACAAATAAAGATGCCTTCCAATACGATGCATGTGAAAGAGACTTTGTTCGGTATTGTACTACTTTGGCTTAGTCAAGGCCATACCTACCTTAGGAATTCACATTGCATGAGATAATAGTTATCTCCAAGTGTATTGGGTCAAACTAAACTAAATCAAATTAGGGCATTGGCTCAGTCAAACCTAATAAGATTTAGATGCATAGGTTGGGCTTTAACCCATATGATGAGTTAGAACAAGAGTTGTTCACCTAACTATCCGGGAGTTGCATAAGATGCAATTTACAAGAGTTGTCTACCTAAATAATCTCATTGGACGCATTAGCTCAGCTACAGTCATAATGGGACCAAATATGGATCCTGGCCCACTAGGAAGTCTAGGCGAAAAGGCTTTCCGAGTTGATAGTGAGGGTTATTAGCTTGAGGAAAATAGTGAGAGTAATTCATTTAATTAAAAGACCATAATGAATGATTGTAATCACAATGTTACTTACTTGCATATTTTGTGATTGTAGAATTATCATGGCAAACAACAATTTATCCCTTTGTTCTATCCTTGAGAAGGATAACAAGTTGGTTGGGGCAAACTTCTTAGACTGGTACAGAAATTTGAGGATAGTCCTCACTTAAGAAAAGAAGTTATATGTTCTAGAACATGCGATCCCTGCTCAACCCTGAAAGAATGCTTCCACTACTGATAAGCAAGCTTATCAAAAGCATTTAGATGATGCCATTGATGTACAGTGCCAGATGTTAGCTTCCATGAGTTTTGAACTCCAGAAGCAACATGAGAATATGAAACCGTTTGATATGATCGAACATCTCAAGGAAATGTTCCAAGAGCAAAGCACGTCACGAACGTTATGAGATGTCTAAGGCACTCTTCCAGAGAAAGATGGTTGAGGGAGCTCCGGTGCACACTCATGTACTTAATATGATTAGGTACGTTGAGAGGCTGGAAGCAATGGGCTTCACCATGCATAAAGAGTTGTCAGTTGATCTCATCCTTCAATCCTTACCGGATAGCTATAGTTCGTTTGTGTTGCACTACAACATGAACAGTATGGATAAGACACTGGCAGAATTGCTCAATATGTTGAGAATTGTTGAGCAGGACTTGAAGAAGTCAAGGCCTAATTCTGTTATGGTGATTGACAAGACCAAATCCAAAGGCAAAGGCAAGCCTAAGGGTAAGCCCAAGCCTAAGGGTAACAAGAAGAAAAAGGCCAAGAAACTCAAGCCATCTGGTGAAGTTGCTAAGACAGGAAAATGCTTCCATTGCAGTAAGATTGGTCATTAGAAGCGAAATTGCACTGTGTACCTTGAGGAGCTAAGGAAAAAGAAAGGAAGTGAGACTTCCATCTCAGGTATATATGTGATTGAGATAAATTTGTCTACTTCTTCATCTTGGGTTTTAGATACTGGATGTGGTTCTCACATTTGCATGAATGTGCAGGGACTAACAAAGAGTAGAAAACTTCATAAAGGCGAGGTGGTCCTACGAGTTGGAAATGGAGCAACGATTGCTGCGTTAGCTGTAGGAACATTTAATTTATCGTTGCCTTCGGGCCTAATTCTAGAACTTGATAATTGTTATTATGTTCCAACAATTTCCAAGAACATTATTTTTGTTTCTTGTTTGGACAAGAAAGGTTTTTCTTTTAAAATAATGAACAATAGTTGTTCAATTTACTTTAATGATATTTTCTATGGCAATGCTTCCATTATGAATGGATTGTTTGTTCTAGATTTAGATAATCACATATACAGTGTTGATTCCAAGAGGTCAAAGGGTAATAAGATTAACCCTACATTCCTCTGGCATTGTAGACTTGGTCACAGAAACAAGAAACGCATATCTAGGCTTCATAAAGAAGGACACTTAGATTCATTTGATTTTGAATCATATGATGTATGCGAATCTTGTTTGCTTGGTAAAATGACCAAAGCCCCTTTTACAGGAACAAGTGAAAGGGCTAGTGGTTTATTAGAGCTCATACATACAGATGTATGTGGTCCATTAACCATACAGGCTAGAGGAGGGTTCCAATACTTCATCACATTTGCTGATGACTACAGTAGATATGGCTATGTTTATTTAATGAGACACAAGTCAGAATCCTTTGAAAAGTTCAAAGAATTCAAGAATGAAGTACAAAACCAGCTAGGCAAGAATATCAAGACACTCCGATCAGATCGCGGTGGAGAGTATTTAAGCCTAGAATTTATAGATCATCTAAAGGAGTGTGGAATAGTTCCACAACTCACTCCACCTGGTATACCTGAATGGAACGGTGTTTTTGAGAGGAGGAATCAGACCTTGTTAGACATAGTTCAATCCATGATGAGTCTATCTGACCTCCCTGTCTTTTCTAAAGATTTGGGACTGTGAGGCTTATGTCAAAAGACAAGTCTCAGACAAATTAGGGCCCGAATTTGATAAATGCATATTTGTGGGGTATCCTAAAGAGACAAAAGGATATTATTTCTATAATCCCACAGAGCACAAAATGTTTGTGGCTCGGTATGGTGTCTTTTTAGAAAAGGACTTCCTTTTTAGAAGAACTAGTGGGAAGAAAATAGTGCTTGAAGAGGTTCAAGAACCACAAAATGTCACAGAACCTTTAGTGGAACAGGAGCAAGTCCCACAAGATGTTGTGGAACGGGAAATAACTCTAGAAACACAAGGCCCATATAGGTCTAATAGGATACGTCGAGAGCATGAGAAGCAAGCTTCTCAGAGCTGGAACATTCGTTTTGATGAGACAATCAAAGAGTTTGGCTTCATCAAGAACGAAGATGGACCTTGTGTTTACAAAAAGGTTAATAGGAGTGCTGTCATATTCCTAGTGTTATATGTGGATGACGTACTACTCATAGGAAATGACATTCTTGCCCTACAATCTGTCAAAACTTGGCTAGGGAATTGCTTCTCTATGAAAGACTTAGGATAAGCAGCCTATATCCTTGTAATAAAGATCTATAGAGATAGATCATGTAGGCTGCTAGGTCTAAGTCAAAGTACATATATTGACAAAGTGTTGAAAAGGTTCAACATGAAAGAATCTAAGAAAGAATTCTTACCTATGTCTCATGGCATTTATCTCTCAAAGGACATGTGTCCTAAAACATAAGATGAGAGAGATAAAATGGCTAAGATTCCATATGCTTCGGCTATTGGATTTATCATGTATGCCATGTTATGTACGAGGCTTGATGTCTCCCATGCTTTAAGCTTGGCGAGTAGGTATCAAGTTGACCTAGGTGAGCGTCACTGGATAGCAGTTAAGAACATCCTTAAGTACTTAAGAAAGACTAAGGATGCTTTCTTAGTCTATGGAGGAGAGAATGAGCTCATTGTAAAGGGTTACACTAATGCCAGTTTCTAGTCAGATAATGATGACTTTAAGTCACAATCTGGCTATGTGTTTTGCCTAAATGATGGCACTGTTAATTTGGAAAAGTTCTAAACAAGAGACAGTGGCCAATTCTATGATCGAAGCTGAGTATATAGCGGCTTCAGATGCAGCTAAGGAAGCTGTTTAGATCAAAAAGTTTGTCATAGAACTTGGAGTAGTTTTTAGCATTGCTGATCGAGTGGCACTCTATTGTGACAACAATGGAGCCATTGCACAAGCTAAGAAATCTTGGTCTCACCAATGGTCCAAACAAATACTCAAGCCCTTCCATGATCGATTGGTTATAGTGCAAGTGGGAGAATGTTAGTGTATGTGCTATAAGCCGATCAGATTTGGACTATAGTACAATTAAGACATTGTGATTTGTGATTATTTATGTTATTTAATA